>OX637394.1:45060641-45423141 GCA_951799425.1 Ilex aquifolium | reverse complement strand
TGATCATATTTGCCTTCATACTGAAATGTTATATTTCAATGTAGGTAAAAAGATTTAAAGGCAATGAACCATCAGTTTCAGTCCCAATTCAATCACAGACATCAAGCTCAGTCCCAATTCAATCACAGACAGCAAGCCCAAATGTAGTTTGGTCACATTCAGCAGCTCATGGTCGGTTTTTTGTGAGGCAAGGGATGTCACAACCTCCACAATCTCATCATCCCAATGATGGCAGACCATCCTCATCAGAGGGTCAGAGGATTGTAACACGCTCATCACTAAAAAAAAAAGCTGAAGCAATGGGAAAAAAGAAAAAGGATGGTGGGCAATCAACTCAATAGCTTGACTGGTGGCTGAGTATTTTGTAAGATGGACAAAGAAGAAGGTGGACAAAACTTAGAAGGATGTGCAAAAATCTCCAAATCGATGTTCTTTGTTTTTGGGTTTTTGGAGTTTATTGTGAATCCTTCTTTTTTGGACTTTGTTTTGTATTAGCTAAGTGCAACCCATCTTGTAACAACTTCTGAAGTGTTGTGTTTTGTCTATATGAACACCTTATTATGAAGCAAAGCTTTTTGTCTCAATTATCATATTTTTGTCTGCAGAATCATTTTCTGCCTTCTGTTTGAATGCACTGATTCATCTGAAGCATATCAGCCAACACTTATCCATTACCAATAACAAACATATTGTAGATGCTCACTAATAAGAAACTCAACCAAATACATCAACTACATCTTTCCATTACTAATTAACATTACATCCTTACTAACTTAACAAACCATCAATAACATACAAGCAGGAGAAGAACCTCCAGTTCCATTGCTTAATCAAATTTTACAGTCGGTTCAAACTGACTGTCAAAGCTTGTTGATTCTTCTCCACTAGTTCCATTGCTGGATAATGCCCACATTACCAATTAACATACAAGCAGGAGAAGAACCTCCAGTTCCATTGCTTAATCAAATTTTACAGTCGGTTCAAACTGACTGTCAAAGCTTGTTGATGCTTCTCCACTAGTTCCATTGCTGGAAAATGCCCACATTACCAACCACGAAATTATCAATGCAACCCACAGGAAACACTCTCTTCTTTTTTGCTTCCTAGCTTGTTTCTCTGCAACTGAAACTCGTTTTATAAGGCCAGGGATTATCTGCCGGGCACGAGGACAAATAGGTGGGTCGTACCAGTTGAAGAACCCGCAACCCCCATTCTACAAGTACACGAACGTGTTAAGATATGTTAGAATCTGTAAATTACCTACAAGATATGAACGTTAGTGGCAATAAACATTCATGGCTTGGTTTCAGTCCAGGCTGTATATATTAGAAACTTACCATGGACATGTAGCAGGAGAAGAACCTCCTGCCTGGATTACTATCAGTCCATGACGTCTTCATCACTGCTCTTCTCCCACAGTGACAGTAAACATCCATGTCTTGATTTTGCTTGATTTTCTCTCTCTCTCTCAGAACAGAGCATTAAACCAGAGAACAGAGCATCAAGGGAGGGAATTTTTGGCGCCTAAAACTGTACAATAGGTGAAATGCCGAAAATGACCTTCAATATATGCCATCTCCATTTTCCGTTTGAGTTTTATCCACATTTAACGGTGAAATCTAACAGAAGGTGTTGATTGAAATGATTTAAATAGTTCAGGGGGTAAAATCAAAAAATTTAAAGTTCAAGGCGTAATTTAAAAAAAATAGAAAAGTTCAGGGGCCATTTATGTGGTTTACCCTTTATTTTAAAACTAAAGTGTTATCTCGTGCGATACACAGGATTATAACTCGTATAACAAATAAATTCAAACTCAGTTTTCATACTATAATCATATTTTTACATATTTTTATATGTATAAAATTGAATACATAAACTTAAAAATTATATTTGATAATTACAACCATTGATTTCACTGTAGGTCCCAACATTTATTAAGATCCACTACTTATTCAATGGTTGTGATTATCAAGTCTAATTTTTAAGTTCATGTAACATTACTCTGGGAATACTTATTGTCATGTTATCCTCCAATGAAAATGTGTCAAGATGCATCTATCTATATAATAAAACACATAAGAAGTTGAATTTTTCCCCCCCAAAACTATCATATCATTCATTTCTATAACATGTTTAATCATTTAATATTTGACTAATTTATAGTTTAACATAATTTTTATTTTAGACATTATCCATACACGATAGTATACATATCTTGAGAAAATTTTATCGAATTACGTATTTTGAGAAAATTTGTCAATATTTTTAAGAAAATAATAGGTAAAAATAAATTTTGAATGATGTAATCAAATAAATAAATGAAATAAAAATTATTATTTAATATAATGAGATTAATTTTTGGGCAGTTCGAATTTTATATTCTGCCTTGAGCGACTGGTTATGACTAGTTCTTTATATTTGGAGGAGAACCGAACCCCACACACATTCTCTCTCTCTCTCTCTCTCTATTCAAAACCAAACATTGCAGAACCATCGAGCTAATCAAACCTTAGAGGGCTTGCAGAACCATGTGGTTCTCTATGTCCAGTTCATTGGCACAGACAGGTCGCCATTTACTCCTCAACCCCATTTTCTTACGTTGGATTTCTGGTTCTCTCCACCTTGTTTTGTTACTTTCTCTGTTTATCATATGGGTCTACAAGAAAATCAGGATTAGTTCCAATTGGTGCCAAAAACAGAGTGTTAGTGACGCCAAGGTCTTGCATTACAAACCTGTCCTGTTTTGTTGTTTGAGTCTGTCCCTTCTTAATCTTGTTCTGTGTTTGTTAAATATCTTCTATTGGTATAAGACTGGTTGGTCTGATGAAAAGATTATCACTTTTTGGGATTTGGTGTTTAGAACACTAGCTTGGATAGCTGTCTCTCTCTTCTTGCATGCCCACTTCAGTAACTCAGATGATCCTGTGTATCCAGTACTATTAATAGTTTGGTGGGGAGTTTTCTTCTTGCTCTCTGGTTATTGCCTTGTGATAGATTTTGTTTATTACAAAAAGCATCAAACTTTACCAATCCAATTCTGGGTTTCTGATGGACTTTCCACTGTTACCTGGTTGTTCTTCTGTTTTGTGGCGGTTTCCGGAAAGAAAGAGGGTGAAGAAGATAAGCTTCTTCAACAACCCCTTCTGAATAGTGATTCTAGTGTTGGTTATGGTAGAGAATCAAATAGGCCCAACGGGGTTGAAAATTTAACCCCTTATTCCAATGCTAACATTATTAGTCTCCTCACCTTCACTTGGATGGATAATTTGATTGCCCTTGGCAACAAGAAAACATTAGACCTCGAGGATGTTCCTCAAATTGCCAGTGTTGATAGTGTCAAAGAAGCTTTCCCCATATTAGAAAGTAAGCTTGAGTCAGGTTGTGTCACTGGTAGTCAAGTAACCACACTAATTCTAGTGAAGGCATTGATTTTCACCACATGGAGAGAAATTCTACTAACAGCTTTTTTAGTGCTTATACACACATTGGCTTCTTATGTTGGGCCTTACCTCATTGATACATTTGTTCAATACCTTAACGGGCGTCGAGAATTCAAAAACGAAGGCTATCTTTTGGTTTCTGCATTCTTCATTGCCAAGCTTATCGAGTGCTTAGCACAGAGACACTGGTACTTTAAGTTGCAGCAGGCTGGAGTTAGGGCCAGGGCGGCTCTAATTGCAGTCATCTACAACAAGTGCTTGACCCTTTCGTGCCAATCAAAGCAGTGCCACACTAGTGGGGAGATCATCAATTTGATGGCTGTTGATGCTGAGAGGATTGGAGATTTTAGTTGGTACATGCATGATCCATGGATGATATTCGTGCAAGTTGCGTTGGCTTTGGTGATATTGTATAAAAATCTTGGGCTTGGTTCACTTGCTGCACTTATTGCTACAGTAATAGTAATGTTGGCAAATGTTCCACCAGGGGGTTTGCAGAAGAAAATTCAGAATAAGTTAATGGAATGTAAAGATAGAAGGATGAAGGCGACGTCGGAAATCTTGAGGAACATGAGGATTCTCAAGCTTCAGGGGTGGGAAATGAAGTTCTTGTCTAAAATTATCAAGCTCAGGAATATCGAGACAGGATGGCTGAGAAGATTTATGTACACTTCTGTCATGACCAGTTTTGTCTCTTCGGGTGCTCCTATATTTGTTCCTGTGATCACCTTTGGTGCTTGTATGCTTATGGGAATCCCACTTGAATCAGGAAAGATATTGTCAGCCCTTGCAACATTTCGAATACTTCAAGAGCCCATTTATCACCTTCCAGACACAATTTCAATGATAGCTCAAACTAAAGTTTCCCTTGATCGAATTGCCTCGTTCCTTCGTCTTGATGACCTGCAGCCTGATGTTACAGAGAAGCTTCCAAGAGATAATTCTGAAACAACTGTTGAGATAGTTGATGGGAATTTCTCTTGGGACAAATCCTCCACTAGTCCAACTCTGAAAGATATAAATAAGAGAGTGTCTCATGGTATGAGGGTTGCCGTTTGTGGTACCGTTGCCTCTGGAAAGTCGAGCTTTCTCTCCTGTATTTTGGGAGAGATGCTCAAGATATCAGGGAATGTTAAGCTTGGTGGAACAATGGCCTATGTTTCTCAATCACCCTGGATACAGAGTGGAACAATAGAAGAAAATGTACTGTTTGGTAAGGAGATGGACAGACAGAGGTATGAAAGGATTCTGGAAGCATGTACTTTAAAAACAGATCTGGAAAATCTATCATGTGGTGATCAGACGATTATAGGTGAGAGGGGAATCAATCTGAGTGGCGGACAAAAGCAGAGAATTCAGATTGCACGGGCTCTGTATCAAAATGCTGATATATATCTACTTGATGATCCATTTAGTGCTGTGGATGCTCATACAGGCACCCATCTCTTCAAGGTAACCACCCTTTACCTCTCTACTTGTCAAAACTCTGATTGGTATAGTATTCTGTATTTTGTTGCCTTTGCTCTTAGTCCTCTTCCTCCTAATGTAAACAACATAGTGGTCAAGTCATTTTCACTAAAACTCGTGTGGCAGGAATGCTTATTGGGACTTCTGCGTTCGAAAACAGTCATTTACGTTACTCATCAAGTAGAGTTCTTAATTGCTGCAGATCTGATCCTGGTGAGCTATTAGTATCTTGTTTCTTCACAACCTTTGTGTCCAAGGATAAGACTCAACCAGTTTGAGGATTTTGTTGACAGGTCATGAAAGAGGGAAGTATATCACAAGCTGGAAAGTACAATGACATACTGAATTCAGGAAGTGACTTTATGGACCTTGTAGGTGCACATCAAGAAGCTCTATCGGCACTTGATTCCATAGAGGCTGGGACAAGCTCCAAAAAAATAGACATCGCTGAGGAAGACAGTAGTATGCAGTGTGTTAAAAAGGCAGTCCAGAAAACGAGCCCCAAAGATGCTCCAAATGGTAAACCAGACGATATTTTGGGGCCAAAAGGACAAATTGTTCAAGAAGAAGAGAGAGAGAAAGGTGGAGTTGGTTTCTCAGTCTACTGGAAATATATCACAACGGCGTATGGAGGAGCCCTTGTGCCCCTTATACTGTTGGCACAAGTTTTGTTTCAGCTACTTCAAATTGGAAGCAATTATTGGATGGCTTGGGCTACTCCAGTGTCGAAGAGTGTGGGTCCTCCTGTTGATGGATATACTCTCATAATTGTTTTCATGGCTTTGGCAATTGGTAGTTCTTTTTGCATCCTCATCAGAGCCTTGCTTCTTTTCACAGCTGGGTACAAGACAGCCACACTGCTTTTCAATAAAATGCATTCATGTATTTTTCACGCCCCCATGTCTTTTTTCGATGCCACCCCAAGTGGCCGAATCCTAACCAGAGTGAGTGAATATGCTTTGATTTGTTTGTTTAAGATGAAGATGATTTTGTGGAGTGTTATTATTACTTTTATGACTGTTTGAGATTTTAATCCAATCAGGGCTGATCGATAATTCTAGCAACTACTTGAACTTGTAAAATTTACTAAATGAGCAATGTTCATCTTGCAGGCATCTACAGACCAAAGTCTTGTGGATTTGAAAATCCCAAATCAAATTGGGACATTTGCCTTTTCAATAATACAACTCTTGGGAATTATTGCAGTAATGTCGCTTGTTGCATGGGAGGTTTTCATCGTCTTTATTCCTGTGATTGCAGTTTGTATCTGCTTACAGGTAGCCATTTGTGATCCGTTCCCTATCACTTATATATTGATTAAAAAATTCATTGGTATAGCATCAGTTGTCTCATAAAAATTTTTGGGTACATGGATTTGCTCTACTTACTGTAAATTTCGTTTAACATGCTCCCAAATTGATTAGAAGGTATCCTTTCAATTTTTACAATTGTATGCATAAACACTTGATATGTATATAGATATGGAAAGTTGGAGGAGTTCTAATAACTTGTTAACTACAGAAATATTACATACGTTCAACACAAGAACTGGCACGTTTAACTGGAGTTTGCAGAGCTCCAATTATACAGCATTTTGCTGAAACAATCTCAGGATCAACTACTATCAGGAGCTTTGATCAGGAAACAAGATTCCGGGAGACATGTATGAGGCTGATAGATAAATATTCTCATCCACAGTTTCACAATGCTGCTGCAATGGAGTGGCTATGTTTCCGCTTGGATATGTTGTCTGCTATTACATTTGCTTTTTCATTGGTTTTCTTGATATCCATTCCAGATGGAACAATTGATCCAAGTAAGTGTTTCTTCCTCTTGTTTATTGACTACCCTTTTTTCTCCACCCGGAATAGTGTTGAGAAAATAATGATTCTTCCTCTCTGTCTTCTCTTGTGTATTTGAAGCTGTCGCGGGATTGGCAGTGACATATGGGCTTAATCTGAACATAATAGAAGCCTGGGTTATATGGTACCTTTGCAATATACAAAAAAAAATCATATCAGTTGAGAGAATACTTCAGTACATTTCCATCCCCAGTGAGCCTCCTCTTGTTATAGAATCAAACAGGCCAGACCTTCATTGGCCATCCCACGGAGAAATTGCAATTCATGATCTTCAGGTAATTTTCATTTTCAATGCCTGATGAGTTCTCATTGTTCATATTGCACATGTTTATAGAGTTCATATTCCTGATAATGGACATAGGTTCGCTATGCCCCGAACTTGCCACTTGTGTTACGAGGCCTTACGTGCACTTTCCCTGGAGGAAAGAAGACTGGCATTGTAGGGAGGACTGGCAGTGGAAAATCTACTCTTATACAGACACTCTTCCGCATTGTTGAGCCAACTGCTGGACAAATTTTGATAGATCACATCGACATCTCCACCATTGGACTCCATGATTTACGATCAAGGCTGAGCATAATTCCGCAGGATCCAACCATGTTTGAGGGGACTATTCGAAGCAACCTGGATCCTCTTGAAGAGTATAGGGATGAAGAGATTTGGGAGGTGTGTCTGGTTTCAGATGATGTCTATGCTGGTTTAGTACAAAAATTGAAATAACTGCTTATGACTATTTGGTTAATTCTCTTTTGTTGCTTTAGGCTCTTGATAAGTGCCAGTTTGGAGATGAGGTTAGGAAGAAGACAGGCAAGCTTGATTCACCAGGTTTTCTAACTGCACCTTTCTAGCGTATACTCAACTGAATTCCACATAATATTTTTCCATTTATTTGAGGATTTATGTTCATTATGAATCTACGAAACTTGTCGTTGGTTGTCAGCTAGCTAACGCAATTGTTCTCCTTTACCCAGACTTGTGCCCGACTATCTAAAAGATAAGACACTAAACACGACATGTAAAACACAGCACGAGTTAGCAACAATTCTATCATATATGGGAATAAATATAGATCCATCCAGATTCTTATTTTTTGTGTTCCGAATATCGTTGCAGTTACTGAGAATGGAGAAAATTGGAGTATGGGTCAAAGGCAGCTGGTCTGTCTTGGCCGTGTGCTGCTCAAGAAAAGCAAGGTCTTGGTGCTTGATGAGGCCACAGCATCAGTTGATACAGCAACAGATAATTTGATTCAGCAGACCCTTAGGCAGCATTTCTCTGATTCCACAGTCATCACAATTGCCCATAGAATAACATCTGTCCTTGACAGTGACATGGTCCTACTCTTAAATCACGGTTCGTATGACCTCATTAACATATCATAATAAGTCTGATTCTGATGATTCATACCTAGATCTGGTTTTCCCTGTGGTGCAGGACTAATTGAGGAATATGATCATCCAACCAAGTTGCTGGAAAACAAGTTGTCTTCATTTTCAAAGCTTGTAGCAGAGTACAGCATGAGATCCAATTCTAGTTTTGAGCACTTCTTGAACATTTGAATGTCAGACCTTCATTGGGCACCCAACTAACATATGTTCTATGCAAAGTTATCTACAAGTTTCGGCAGCCCCTGGCAGAACCTGATCAATGTATACTGTTGACAACATAACAACCACATGTACAAAGCCCTTTTCCTTTTGATTCTACATAATAGTTTTCACTCACTCTTGCATTTTGATCTCTTTTTTCAGAGGAATATATTCTTCTCCTCATCGTCTTGCATCGATTGGCATCAAGAATGAAATTTTTGTTTACTTTCAGACACTCAAAAGTGGAAACGTATTGAAAATATTTTGAAAATAAAATGAAAACAGGAAGAAAGAAAATTTAAAACTTTTTTTTCAAAACATTGGCTGAAACTTATCAAAACAACCTGAACACATCAAAACATTCCAAAACACTTTGAAAAGTAAGGCTCTCAATATGCAATCATTGAGTGTTTCAATTTCAATGAAGACAAAAAATTCCGTCCGTTTTGGTGGAAAAGAAAAGAAATTTAATAACTAGAACAGAAATCAATAAAATGGCATCTAGAGAATGCTTTAGACAAGTACCAAAACCATTTCTACATGTATCTAGAGTGTGAGTGAGACTCATCTGTAGTCCCTTACAAAACAAGCCACTCATACATGTAGATTTGGAGAAGCTGATTGAAATTATGATTCAAGGTCGCGATATTAATCATTAATTTGGAGGGTTCTGACATATACGGGTTGTGGCATTGCGAAATAGTATCGGTCGATACGAGCAAAAAACATGTTAAACATAATGAAAAATTCAAATCATATCGTGACATATTGACAGATTCATTAATATTAATTCAATGATTCGAAATTGGCTTAAAAATATCTTGGACGATTTAACAAAGTCACGTGAGATTAGTGTTTTATTAAATGTTAAACAGCATGGGATCGAAATGTGTCAAGTCGGGCCGATATTTTGAACAATTAAATTCTTCAAGGCATTGATAAAAGAAAACTAAAATTTTGAACTTCTATTTTTATTTACTTAAATTCCAAAAATCATGCTACGTGTAATTATAATTGAATTCATAAAGACATTGATTATTTGATGAAACGCATATGAACTGAAGGTTGAAAATTCATTGAGACACTGGCTACTAGTGAGATCATAAAACTTCAATGTTGAAACCCATTGAATTGAATCTTAAAATAATTAAATCAGATTAATCTTCTCTCTTTGCCTTCAATGACAATTGAAAATGACTTATAAATATTATTAATTTATTATGATCGTCTTGCATTGGTTGTCTATAAATTATATTATCAAAAAGCGTATTCATGTCTTCTTATATTAAATTTTTTTCTTATACATTATCAATTCTTCTTACGTAGATCTATTTGTTGTTAATAGATCGATAAAAATATTGTTCAGATAAATAACTCTTTTATAGAGTTTATTATTATCCGAACTCGTTAGTTTACTCATTTCTTTGTATAATTAGTCTCAATTTAGGGTAAAGAATTAATAATAGATCGGTAATAATTTGTCTTTTTTTATTGTGATGAAAACAAAAAATTTGTTTTTTTGATTCAATGGTCTAGAGTCAGCTTATACACACATCAACTAATCCTTCTCAATCTGATTTCATGACCACTTTAAACTTAAATTGTCTGAATTTATAGATGGTTCTATTAGTCAATTAGCATTTAACCTATCCATCCGATTGGGAAAAAAAATAGTTCGTTACTTTTTCCTGTCATTTTTAATTTTCGTGGGAAACAGACAGACAACTGACCAGAAAAAGACCCATACGTCCGTTCTGAAGAAAATCCGTACGGACTCACCTCCTACATTCCTTTCTTTTCACGCCAAAAAAAAAAACAAATTCCTTACATTTTTCAATACTACATTCAAATCCATTTGCTCCATTTTCAGATCTGTAATTTTCGAATCGTTCTTTTGGGGTGTCTCGGAAGATTTTAACTTCCTGTTTTGTATTCCATGGCTGGCCGTTACGATCCCAATCCTTTCGACGAAGAAGTGAACCCATTTGCTGTAATTACATAATATCCATATATGTGTGTACTTATGATTTGCATATATATCGTTGTTATGTAATTTAATGGAATGTTTTATGATTGGGTTTTTGGTTTTGGGGGGTTTTAAATTTTTTTTTTTTTTTGGGGTTTATGGATTGTATGATGGGCTTGTTGAGCAATGTGGTTGTTTGATTGGATTTTTATGGTCCATTTCTGATGTTTTGTTGTCTGAAATATGCGATCTGTTTGTTGTATTTGATTGTTGATTTAGATTTTTTCTATCAGTGACTACAGGCATATAGTGAAGTTCTTGATTTGTTTTATACGCATGAGTTTTCTTGATTGTGTTCTTTGTAATTTGAACTTTAACAAGCTAAGATTTTTGTAATCGAGAAATAGTCTCTTCAGAGTTCATTGTTTAATTAATTGGTGAACTGCTCAGACTTTGCAAAAATATTCCAAGGGTGTTAACTGTGTCTCAAGTTTACTCCTCCCAGCACCCTATGTAATCATGACCGTACTGGACAATGGCCTTTATTTATTTTTAGATCGGTGAGACAAGTTTGGGAGAAACGAAAAATTTATGTGGTGAAGCTTAGGAGTTCTTAAACAAAGTATTTACTGGGCATATCTTAGTGCAGCCATTTTGTTAATGCCCTTACAACAGAAAGCATAAAATGGAGATCTTATTTTCATTCTCTCTCTTGTTTCTGTTTGCAAGCCAAGAGAAGACTAGTGAACCAATATATCACAATGGTTATATGCTGTGTTTTTGTTTGAATATAGTAAAGGCTACTCAACAAAAGAGTAATTTTTATTGGAAGTATAGGAAGCTTGGGAAATGATTTCAGAAGGAGTTATATAGGCAAAAGAGTTTATTTCTATCTATTCAAGTTTTGCCTTGCTTAATAATCTCTCTTTTTGTATCTCAGCTGTTACTTAGCCTCACGATAAAATTTCAACATGTGGCTAAAATTTCTTAGGAGGTTTAGTACATAGAGTAAGTAGCTAAAAGCATGTGTTGAATGAGTTAGACATCCACTGTCCATGTTATGCATAGTTTTTTTGCCTGGAAAGGAACTCTGGAGGTTAAATTTTATGCAAAATGATTTAAAAAGAACTTGTATAACTAGACTTGATGGGTTTGGCAACTCATATGTTGCCTTCTACCAATTTGAATAGTCATCTCTTATGATAGCAGCTTAAAGTGCAGAATGCGTAGGTTTTTAGCAACTAAACAGAGCTAATTATTTTGATGATTAAATTTTGAATTGCATATGCTGGTCTTAGTATATTCATCAGCTTTGTAATTTTTTTCTGATATTATTGGGGAGAAAGATCATGTCAGTTTTTTATGTGTTCTTGCTTGGCCTTTTTTGCACCATTTTTTTTATCCCTCTTTACATTATTGTTTGCCCTTGATTTCAGGACCAAGAAGCTCGAGGGAGAGGATCAGCTCAACCAAACTATGGTGCAGGTGCATTTTACATGACAGTAAGCACATTCTTTCCCCAAATCTCTCCAATGCCCTTTTCTAAAGAACTTTTTTATGCTTTAGTTTTATATTTATTAATATTCAATGGAATGAAAAGTATATTTCATGGAGAACTTGTTATTTCTCTTATAATCAAAGATAAGAAAATTCTTGTCAAATTGTTGCCATTGTTGGTTGAAATAAGATATATAATGCGTCGATATTTCAATCATGTGTGTTAGTTAGAGATGCAATTATGTCACATGCTTAGATAAGGATATAAGAAATATGGTACATTTTTAGAGGATGTGACATTGGTTGATAAGACTGTAACTGGGCTAAATCCATGCCAAATTCATGAAAATATGACTCATGATCTTGGGCATAAATATCTCAGCTAACTCAAATTTGGATTTTAACAGCATTGTTCAAGGAAGAGTTGTTGTGCATGTATGCCGCACTCATGGTAGCACAACAGTCATAGTATTGGTCTGGCATTGAAAAGGTTCAGGTGAAGTTGATCAAAATTTTGCATTTATCATGGGTTAACAATTAGGAATTGGAAAAATCTTAGGAGTGGCTTCCTGAATTGATATTGATACAATAAGGAGCTCATGTAGACTTGGTCCAGAAACATCTAATTAGTATCATGGCATCTACGTCTTTGGATTATTCATTTCTTCTTTTGTTCTTTTGTTGAGATTTTCCAGGTTGTTGAACTTTATTTGATGGTAACTAACCCATTTTTGTATTTAGAAGAACCAGAGCTAGTAGTTACAGTATGATGCATTTATTTGCCACATTATGCTGGATGGACATCTATAGCTTTTAATTTTCTTGTAGGTTTTTTTTATTTGTTTGTTTAGAGAATGGCTGTGCCTGTGGTGCTCCAAACTTATGACGCAAGAACCATGGAGATCTTAGATGCGAAATCTACGACATTGACTTTATTATGTTGGTGTGTCAAATTACCTTTCATGATTTCCTCCAACTTGGCTTAAAATCTAAGCTGATCAAAAAACTTTCCATCATTTTGATGGCCCTAAAATTTCAATTTTTAATGAAATTGGAATTTGTTTTGGTTGAGTAGGAGCCTTGGAGGATGATGGAGGCATTCCCTCACTGGTGTTGGTGTGATTTTAAGGTGGTTGCAGGGTGGTGTCGTAGTTGGAGTGCTTGATGTGGCAGGGGTGAGGTGGATGCTAAATGGCCTATTTATATCATTTGTACAAAATCAGGAGACATCGTTAATGGCACATTCTTTTAGAGAAATTTTAGAATGATTTGTCTCTGTAGACCAATCTCAAATTTGATAATGTAAATAAATAGAAAAAAACCTAATTTTTGATTTGGAATGCAATTTTTAACTTAATAAATGAGGGCTTAGGATATATTCTTGTGTCTATTCCCTCCCAGCCTAAGCTCTTGAGGGTAGTGATTGTCTAACATGGTTTCATAGATTTAGTTTCGGTATGTCTTGGGATCAAGTCTCTCCATAGGCGTCTGTTCCATTTGATTAGTGTGTTTGTACTGTTTGCTATCAGTTGTATTTGTTTCTTCCTCTTTACATGTGAATGAGAGGGCATGTGAGGGAGGGAGGGAGAGCTTGATATTCTTATTGGGTCTAATCTCTAACAGTTCAAGCTTTGGGAGTGGTTGTCTAACAGATTTTATTTTGCAAATATCTCAAAAGTGAGAATTCTAATTACCAATAATGATCTGCGTCCTAGTTGCACCTCTAACCTGATCATATTCGTTGGCAGAGCATCTTTAAAGTCCCTCTTGAAGCATGTGCTTTACTTATCTCCTTTTTGACACAATCCCTTGTGTTGTAAATTGTAACTGTAATGAATAGAATAACTCTTACTTCCTTTATTTATGATTCAGCAAATACATGCAGTTATGAGTCATTTATGTGTATATGAGTTGCGTGTTTTTCGTGGACTATCATTTTATTATCTTCTTGTTCTTTACTTATTTTCATTCTTTCTGAGATCTTCAGAATCCTGGAAGTGTCCCCGCTGCAACCTCAAGGCTTTCACCTCTTCCTCCTGAACCTGCTGGCTATGATCGTGGTGCAACTGTTGATATTCCTCTAGACAGTTCCAAGGTTTATCAAAGCTCTAAAGATATTTGACGAAGGCAATTTTGCTACGTGTATGCCCTGCAAGGCATAGATAGACACTGTCTTACTATTCTCTTCTTTTAAATCTAGGATGTTAGAATGAAGGAGAAGGAACTCCAAGCTAAAGAGGCTGAACTTAAAAGGAAAGAACAGGTACTTGCTTGTTTTTCTCTTTTATGGTAGCTTCTGAATATGAATTACTAAGTCATTGAAATCTAACATAGAATGTATTCCAATTTAATATTTTCTCCAGTGTTAAATGTTGACTCAGGTTTCATGGTTGATTATGAACCTTGTTGAACATTTCTGTCTTAGTAGAAGTGCAGTCACATGTAAATGTTGATAGGAATGGAATAATATGTAGCCAAATGGGGAGTGAATTGTATTCTGCAACAAAAAAGTTTGGCATTGGATAATGATATATTCTTTTTTTTTTTTCATGTGCCCGAATATATAAATTTAAATTAAGTTGACGTGTAGGCTTTTTAATTTGTATATTTATTTTTGTAAGATGAGCTGACAATTTGGAACCTTGATTTGCATTTTTACGCCATATGTCTGTCCTGTGGCTATGTTACATTTTAATTTATTTCACCTACAGACATAACTTTTCTTCAATGTTTTGTGATCCTTCGCAGGAACTAAAAAGGAGGGAAGATGCTATAGCACGAGGTAGTTCTATATTCTACATATTTTTGTACACTAGCAAAACAGATAGGTTGATTTTCTGGTCTCTTGTAATGAACAATCGAAGTACTTGCTTCTGTTTCGCAGCTGGAATTGTAATTGAAGAGAAAAATTGGCCACCATTCCTTCCTATCATTCATCATGATATTGCAAATGAAATACCAATCCATCTACAGAAGTTGCAGTATGTTGCATTCACAACATTATTGGGTACGTTACTTGAGCCCTTAGTTAAGGAATTAGTTCCTCTATTTAAATGCCTCCAAAACTACTTGTCTTAGATCAAACATATGCTTCCCATCACCTCTTCTACCTTGCATGAAAATTTGATTCAATCAAAGCTAATAGGCCTGGAATTCTCTACAACTCAGCACTTTCACGTTGAAATGCTTACTAAGGGAAACTAAAAAAATCCTTACAAATGCATTTAGCAGGGAATACCTTATTTTTCTCAAAATACTTGTGGGTAATGGGATGAGAGTTCGGTTTGGGGAGATGTCTCTTTCAAGTTTATTTTCTCATTTATTCCGGCCCTCTCTTACTATCATGGTCTTAGTATTGCTTCCTTGGTTAGATCCGCTTCCCACCCCATATATTGGGACTTTGGATTTCCTATAAATCTTAATGATAGGGAGTCTTTGGAGTTAATGGTGCTTCTTTCTATGCTTGAATTAGTTAATCTGCATGTCGATTTTGTTGGATAAAGATGTTGAGTAATAATCCTTGAGGCTCCTTTTCATGTTAGTCTTTCTTTGAATTTTTTATTGGTAATCCTTCTTTTCTCTCTCTTACCCGTCATTGAAGATTTGGAAGGTTAAAGTGCTTTTAATAGTGCAAGTTTGTAAATGACTGATTGTTCATGGTCATGTCAATACCAATGATTTTCTTCAAAGGAGGAGACCCAAAACTACTCTTTACCCACAATGGTGCATTATGTAATGAGAAGTGTGAAAGTGTGGACCAACACTTTTAATCTCTCTGCTGGGATGATTTGGTCAAGAGGTTGCCCAGCCATCTCGGTAAGGAATTTCGCTATGTCCCCACTGACCTTACACTGTGAATACTATTGTAGCAAAGCCAACGCAAAATTCAGTCCCAGGGCTCAATCTAGGATGTCAACCTGGATTCAAGGGGAAGATAGTCTCGAGAAAATTTGATTCTATTTTTATATTGTCCCACTACATTATACTATAGAATAGATAATTTGATTTGGTTGGGATTTGTTGGGTGGCACCAAGAACTATTTCATCTTTGTTGTGCTTGGACTTTAAAGGTTTGGGTGGAGGAGGGAGGCGGATCAACGGGAACTATTTCATTGCAATGCGCTTTCTTAGCTATTTTGTGGGTTATTTGGTTGGAAAGAAATTATGAATTTTCTAAGACAAAAATGAAATTGTGGAAGGAATATGAATCGAATTTACTTTTTGGCATCTTTTTGGGCTTCAGGGACAAATGATTTTGATAATGTTTCTCTATTTTATAAGTTGAATTGTGAAGCCGTGAGGGTCTGGAGAAGAGGAGAAGAGAGACAAATATGAGAAGAAAGTAGCATGTTAGGTTATACAATTACAACCAGCTTTTATATATAGTCACAAAATACTAAAATACCCTTAAGCTAGAATTAACATAACATATAGTGAATAAATGTCTCTCATGCTCAACTTGCAAACAATTGGGTGAAAAACCTTGCTACTAAGTCCCTTTGTGAAAACCTCGGCTAACTGGTTTTCTAATTTCACAAAAGACATACAATACAAATCATACCCTAGTTTAACTTCTCTTTAATAAAGTGTTGATCAATTTCAACGTGTTTAGTTTTGTCATATTAAACTAGATTATGATCATGCTTGATAGTAGTCTTGTTGTCACAATATAGTCTCATAAGTTTCTCATCATAAATTCCCAGATCTCCCAATAATATTTGGAGTCACATAAGCTTACCGGCTCCATGGGCCATTTCTCTATATTCGGCCTCCACACTAGACCTCAGCACCATTGCTTGCTTCTTGCTTCGCCACGTGATAAGATTTCTTCTAATCAGAGCAGAGACGACCCAACCACTAGGCCAATAAAACCCGGGCTTTAGGCCTCTCTTTAAAGAAGGCTCCATAATTTTTGAGTGTGTAATAATAGCTTCAACAAAAAATCTAAATCATAAAGAAATAGACCCCATAAAAAACTTAGATTGAAGCCTAAACAAAAGATTTCAACTTGAGTAGATTGGACCTATTAATTCAGCCCATGAAATTAAAAGGCCCTAAAATTTAATTTTTTAAAAACGGAAAAAAAAAAGCTAATAGTAAAACTAAAGCTACTAAAAATCAAAGTCTTAACCCCCAAAAAAAAGTCAAATTCAAATTTATCATTATAATTTTTCAATCATTTTGTGTCCCCCCCCCCCCCCCCCCTCTCTCTCTCTCTCTCTCCCCATCAAGTTCAGCTATGATAACAAAAGTTTAAATATAAAAACTTAATATTTTTTGTATTTCAAAAAATAAATTTATTATTAATATTAAAAAAAAGCCTAATTTATTATTTTTGCTTTAGGCCCCAAAAATGTCTGGGGCCGCCCCTGAATTAGAGTACAATAGCTTGAAGTAGATCATCTATCATCCTTTGAACCTGCTGACTGCAGCACTAAATGCTTTCAGTTTCAAGTGGTCATTATTGGAGAACAAGATCCCTTCTCTTGTAGCTGACTTGATATACTTCAAAATACGATAAACAGGTTCAAGATGGGAAATTCGAGATAAACAGAATCATGAATAAAAGCTTTCGTCATTAAATTTTTTTGTCAAATTATCTACCTCTTACCTGCTTTCTATGAGTGGATAGGTATTGCATACCTTTAAAACGGGAATCAATTCAGTTAGTTATGACATCTAGAGATCAACATCTAAATGGATATTTATTTAAAAGACTGGGGTATTGCCATACCATAATTTGGCATTTGTCAAATGTTACCTCACGAATCATGTTGTCTTTTGTGGAAATAAGGTCTTGTTGTTCAAAAGGTGACACTTTTCTTTATTAGTTGGGTAAAGGCGTATGTGCTATATTGTTCAATCCCTGTTTTTGGATAATTCACTTTTGTCGAAAAGCAATTCATATGGACTTGTGTTGGTTTTGGTTCTTAGACTTCGTGATATTTTGCAGGTTTATTTGTCTGTCTTCTGTGGAACGTTGTAGCAGTTACCGTAGCCTGGATCAAAGGGGAAGGTTGGTTTTGAAGTACTTCATACAGATTTATAAAATGTTTGGTGATAAATCATTTTATTGGGTACTAATTTCAAGTTGTCTTTTATTGTAGGTCCAACAATCTGGTTTCTTGCAATCATTTACTTCATATCAGGGGTTCCAGGAGCCTATGTGTTGTGGTATCGTCCTCTTTATCGTGCTATGAGGTACTTTTAATGCTCTTCACATTTTCCAGTGTGCCGTTGCCTATGTTTGCAAAGGCTGTAACATAAGGATTCCCCTGCATTTGTTGAGCCTATGAAAGACCGTTTCTCACACCCTGTGCCTGGGAATGGATCCCGGTGTTTTGATGGATTGATACATGTTGTCACATGTCATTCAAATTCTTACGTGCTGGGCTCTTTCTTATTGGCACTCTAAAAATGACATCCTTCTTACTTGTATGGTAACCTCATTTTTTGTGCTTGTCAGGTTTAGAATGTGATGAATTGGTTCTCCTCAAATAGATGTTTATCTTTGGCCTGCTTATTTTTTACACTAATCCGTTTATATAATATGTGTTGCTAAGTCTATTGTCCTTCAATATCGCTTGGTGGTGTGGTCTGCTTTACAACTGTGTTTACACTTTTGACAGAACTGATAGCGCTCTGAAGTTCGGGTGGTTTTTCTTGTCCTACCTGGTAAGCTTCCATAAATTTTTGATATTTCAACTCTCAACGTTGGATGTTTATTGGAGACCTCATTTTTTTTCCTTCATTTTCTCCGTGCAGTTTCACATTTGCTTCTGCGTCTTTGCTGCAGTTGCTCCGCCAATTATTTTTAAAGGGAAATCACTAACGTGAGTTTTCTTTGTCATATTTTCTCTCAGGAGGGATCTGCCCTCCCCCTTCCTAAGAAGGAAAGAAGGAGCCATATAGTGACAACTTTTATTTGGGGATTTTTTTTCCTCCTCTATATTGTTCAACTGATGCTTGGCTTGTTGTTCTCATGTGTAACAGAGGAATCTTGCCAGCAATTGATGTTTTGAGTAATCATGCTTCGGTTGGGGTGAGTTTGTAGGAGTTAAGGATTCTGATTGAATAATGTTGCTGCACAACTGCAAATATTGCTTGTACTAGTTGTTCATATCCCATATGGCCACTACACCGTTGCAATTTTCCACAATTTTTTATTTGCTTTCTTCTCAGAACTGTTTTATTTCAGTTTATGATATGTGGCCAATGTAGCAAGAATAAAAATGATCCAAAAGAAAGAATTAGAATTATATCTGATTTTCATCCTAGTGCTCATATTTTGTGGCCATTTTTGTTTTTGTTGCGGTAGTTAACACTTCCTTTCACTTGCAGATCTTCTATTTTGTTGGATTTGGGCTATTCTGCCTTGAATCCCTGATCAGCATCTGGGTTATCCAGGTTCAGTAATCTGGCTTTTTTTGTCACGACACACATATGCGCAAACACGAGGGTGTAACTCCATTTGTCTGCTACTTTTGTGATTTGTTTGTTTTTTTCTGAACCTCTTGCTTGATCCTACGTGCAGCAAGTTTACATGTATTTCCGAGGCAGTGGTAAGTCTGCAGAGATGAAGCGTGAGGCTGCAAGATCGACTATGATGGCGGCATTATGACATGACACATATGGAGTCGGAGATGGGAGCTTATTGGCCATAAAGTTGAATTCTTTAGTCACTGTTTTCTCACACCTTCCCCGCATATTTTGGTATATTCACTGTAATTCTTTTAATACACGACATTTATGGGAGATGGGAGCTTATTGGCCATAAAGTTGAATTCTTTAGTCACTGTTTTCTCACACCTTCCCCGCATATTTTGGTATATTCACTGTAATTCTTTTAATACACGACATTTATGGATCAAGTGCAACAGTTAGAAACATGATAGTCTTTGCAGTTCTCAAAGATTCAGAGATTCTTAGAATTATCATATGTTTGTTTAATCCTTCATTTCCTTGAAATGAATGATCCGAATACATGTACTCGTTCAGATTCAGACGATAATACAAGAAGCCTGAAGTTTGGAAATTTTGTTCATATTGTGGGAGGGTTTGAACAATTCTCAGTTGTTTCACTGGTGGACATTACTCTATGAGGTGCAGTGTCATCCACTGGGTGTAACATTGACACAGTCGTGACAATCAGGATTCAGAAAAAATGTCATCTGAACTAATCATCTTTGAATGCTTATCAAAAGGCTTCAGAATTTTAGCAAAAGTTCGTACCTTGTCAAAATTTAAGACATTATTTCCCACTGTATAGCAGCGAGGAGAAACGAGGCATCAACTGTTTCTGCCTTCTTAATCCTCCATAAGCACTTTCGCAAGGTTACCGCGACCTCAGATCATATCCAACACTTCTACTCCTTGCAAAGGTGGAGCATCCCCGTGCAAAGAGATAACATTGTATGACCAAAACTATCCTTCAGCCATCAACATCACCATTCATCTGGGATATTGCTTCTTCCAGGCATTCACTAATAAGCATCGAGTTTGAAGAAACCGAGGTTCCTATTGGTTTCAACCCAGCTCTTCCCAGGCATCTTCTTAACTCCTCTACCTCGCATTTGCTTCCAAATCTTTAGAGCATCATTCCACCGGCCAACTGCTCTATACACGTTAGCTAGAAGAACATAACTCAAATGGTAATCAGGATCCAGTTCCATCATTTTCTTAGCAATACGCTCTGCTACAGTAGGATTTGTACTGGTTGAGCAAGCACCAAGAAGAGCTGCCCAAAGAGAAGAATCATCTCTGAATTCTGCCATCTGTATTAGCTTTTCAGCTTCTTCTATCTGCCCAGCACGGCCTAGGAGATGAACCATACAACTATAATGCTCAATTCCAGCTTTAATCCCATATTCTTCGGTCATTGAGATAAAAAACTTGCGCCCTTGATCGACCAAGCCTGTGTGGCTACAAGCAAAAAGAACTCCAATAAAACTGATATAATCAGGTTCAATCCCCTCCCTAATCATCTCGTCAAACATCCTAATAGTATGTGCACCTCTTCCATTTTGTGCAAACCCACAAATCATTGAGTTCCAACCTATCAAATTTCTAGAAGGCATCTCTACAAATATCCTATATGCTAAATCAATACAGCCACATTTGGCATACAGATCGACCAAAGCTGATTCTACTATAACATGCCTCCAACCACCCCTCCTCAGGTACTGGCAGTGGACCTCTTTTCCTTGCCTTACAGCTGCCAAACCTGCACAAGCACGAAGAACAGTTCCAAAACTGTAGAGATCAACCTCATTCATTACCCTGAAAAGCTCAATGACAGTGTCAAAATCACCCTTTTGACAATATGCCCCGAGTAATGCACACCAAGATACCATATTCTTTACCTCCATTCTATCAAAAACACATCGAGACTCATAAACCAGCCCACATTTGCCATACATATCCACTAGGCTACTCTCAACCACCAAATTTCCACGAATACCACTAGTAATTGCCTTGGCATGCACTTCCTTTCCTTGCTTCAACCTCCCCAAATTCCCACAAGCCGCCATAACCGTCCCAAACGTAAACCCATCTGGTGATAGCCCATAATTCCTAAGCATCAAATAGAAAAAAACCAATGCTTCCTCAAACAAATTGTTCCTTGTGAAGGCAGAAATGACCGAAGTCCAACAAATAGCATCCGGTTCAAGCAAATCATCAAACAATTTACGTGCACTTTCTGACTCGTAGTTCCTTCCATACATATCAATCAAAGCACTAACAATAACAAGATCACACTCAAACCCACGTCTAAGAACCACTCTATGAAAGCATTGGCCGAGTTTCAATTCGCCAAGCTCTGAACATGCCTTGATCACAGCAGATAAAGTGAAGCAATTTGACTCAACGTCAAAATCTAACATTTCCCTAAACAAAACAAGGGATTTCTCGGGTTTTCCCACACGAATGTACCCTGATATCATCGAAGTCCAAGAAATAATATCCTTGTAATAGAGACCGTCAAAAACCCTTCTAGTCTCCGAGAAATTCGAGCCCAATTTAAAATACAGAGCAAGTAAACTATTCCCAACAAAGCGGTCAGTTTCGAGACCTGTTTTGATGACATGGGAATGGAATTGGAGACCATGAATGAAAGAATGAGCTTTGGTGCATGTTTGTAAGAGGGAAGCATAAACGATTGGTTTTCCACGGATTTTGGTGGAATCAATGGAGTTTAGGAGTTGGAGGGCTTCGTAGAGGAAGCCGGATTTGCAGAGTTCGAGGATTTTTGCTTCTTTGGATGATGGGTTCTCGATCGGTTTTGGATTGAGAGAGAGAATAGAGCTGTAATGGCGTTTCGAGAATAGCTTCATCAACTGTGTTGAACTTGAGACTCGAGGGTAAAGAAAACTTTTTTTTTTTTTTTGAAATTTTCGGTAGGATAGTACCCGCCTTGGAGTTATGTTTATTTTGCCTAATTTACCCTTATGAAATGTGGAAATGACTTTCCGAACCTGCACTGTCTTCCCCGGGGAGTAAATATTGAATGTAACCATAATACTATCTTAGCAATCCTGACGATATATCATCAATCAATAATAAAATATCAAATGGGTAAGATGAATCATATTTAAATAGTTATTTGCTTACATGAAAGAAGAGTAATAGTCATTTGCTTATACGGAGAGTTGAATATTAATTTTAGTAAGACTTATTTATTTATTTATTTTGATATTATTGATTAGTGATACTACGACAGTTTTATCATGTGGTATCACTATTGTAATAAATATTTTCTCCTTCTTGGGGCATGCTTGCTTTCGTTTATAGAGTCAAACAAGTGGACAAGATATGTTGTAATAGTCTAAAACTTTTCTTATATCGCATTTGTTATGTCTTTTTTAGTTTGGTGCAATAATTTGAAAACAACACCCGCGGATCTAGCTCCTTTGCTATGCGCCAAGAACAGCACAGCCTGTTCTATGAAAAAAGGCGAAGTTTTGATCTTTTTTTTTGCCTTCAAACGGTGTCGTTTTATTAAACATAAACAGTACTTGGAGTGTTGCCCCCCAAAAATTTCTAAGCTCACCATGGAAAAGAGAACCACGATGGCCAAAATTCCTTCTTCCATTGTCCTTCTTCTTGCCACAAGTAACCATGTTAATATCGTTATTTCTCGTCAGCATCTAACCCCTCTAATACGACTCCCCCAATCTCTAAAATCTCTCTCTCTCTCTCTCTCTCTCTCTCTCTCTCTCTCTCCACACAAACACACACACAAAGGCGGGGTAAGATGGTTTCTTTGCGATACAAAAACAGTAGCTATGATTCGTCTCCTTTTTTTTTGAATCTTTAAGTAATTTTATTTTTGTATTTTTTTAGTTATTTTTCTGTAATACCTCATTTATGAATATGTGCATTTATGTACACACACACATAAATGGATGTACATACACACCAAAAAATAGAATATTATCTAGGTTGATTTGACTTCAATAGTTCATTATGTGTAAATAATGTCAATTTACTTTTGTTGATGTGCACATACACACGCATTCACTAAGCGACTAATTTACTGTGGAGAGGTAACGAATAAGATAGATAGGCTAAAAATATGTTAGCATTAGCTAGTATTAGAGAGTTTTCTGAATGAGAGCAAAGCTTACTAGATTGAGTTCCACTTCCATACTCCAGTTTACAAAGAGTTAATGGTTGGCTTGTTTGTCTAGGCCCACCACTTCACCTTAAGCTCTTAGTTCCATCCATACATAAGCATTCCCTTTTCTCCAACAAAAACAAGTAGTAAACTACTATCCACTAACAAGCAAGTGAGCCAACTACCCCCTTTAGACTTGTATATATGTAATAGACCTACTTTTTGGAAGTGTCATTCACTTCCCTCTTTCACAAACCCTACATCCAGATTGCATCTATATTCCTTTTGTTAATGACTATATGGAATTGTATACAAGTGCAGAAGCGTAGGATCAAAAACATACTTTTTTTACTTTAATTTCAAAATCTTTGGAGGATGTTTCTCATACTTTAGAAATTCAATGTCAACGTCTCTTTTTACTTGCTCTAGAGATACAATGTTATTATATAAGACGAATCAACACTGGTTTTCCACAACACAAAAGCCTTCTTGAGCGTTATGTAAGGGGAGAGAAAGGGAGAGCAAGAGAATTTCTAACGCTAGAGAAATTATCAGAGATGTATTCTATTGGATTGTCTTGGGTTTATATAGGCAAAGTAATAGATGTCTTGAAGAGATACCCCTTTTAAAGGACCTGCCTATTAACTTTAACAAACATACCTTTTGGGTGCTAAAGGACACCTCCAAAAGTCATGCACATTGGACATTCTTTAATTCGATCGACTAACCATGGGTGCCCCCATACAAGGTTAATGACCCAATATTCAACATCCCTTACTCGCACATGGTGGGCGCGACATTGTCATCTCTCTCAATCTATCATTTACACCAACGTCAGTTCATACACGTCATTCTGATCGCTGAGCACACCTGTAATTTGGGAGCTCTATACTAGGTACACTATAGAGTCAATATAGAGACATCAACCCTAAAAAAAAAAAATAGTGTCTCAAGTACTCTAGGCGCGTTCGGATACACCAATTCAAGCATCTCTAATCCCTTACAACATATGATAATGTTTAGCCTCTCGAAGCTTTCTATTATACATTCATACTTTGCCACTATTTAAATAGAGTCAAAGTTGTCGATGATGAATATAAAAGGGATGTTCTAAATGGTCTTCCGCCCTCATGTCACTTACTTCAAAACTAACCGTTTTCCCAACAACGTCCAGGAAGTAGCTGAGTATTAATTCTTTCACTTCATGATATAGTCAAAAGTCAAAGAATACATAGAATGTTTGGTTATACAAAATAACCTAGTCATGTAAAAATTACCTAAATGATTCACATGGTGAGGAAGCAGGGATTTATTCATTCACCCCTTTAACTGGTAGCCAAGCACATGTAGTATAAAATACATGCTACAATAGAGTGTCTCGATTCTAAGGAGAGCATATGTCATACTCATACACCATACAGATCTTAGTATTGTTTCAAATTGCACTCTCATTGAAATTAATTGATAACAATGTGACTTCAATCATAACGTCTGTTACGATTTTCGTTAGATTGAAAGGCACGTGAAACACACATGAAAAGGAAAAAGGTCATAATCCAACAAAAATCATTACATGCATCTTACGCGACTATCAATTTGATAGGAATTGCAACGGACGTTATAGATAGGGTCCACAACACTACCCATTAATTAATCTTTAAGAGTGTAAATTATTTTAATCTTTTAGAGTGCAAAGTGCTATTTGCCCCAAATTTTATAGAGCTAATGTTATTTTTATTTTAGTCATTAGGACATTAGTATGGTAGCTGTTAACACCACTCTCTGACAAATTGACTTTGGGGCTTAAATATCCAAATTTTTATCCCATTTAAATGCCACCAAAGCTAGATTGGTCCAAAAATAGATTGATTTTGATGTATCTTTGCATTGCAACCTTAGAAACCTCCTTCCAATCTCCGTCACTAAGCTATAAATGGAGCCATTAATCTTGACTTTTTATGGCCCCATCAAGGAAAATAAGCTTGTATCTATACATACTTAAGCAACAAGTTATGACATGATCAGAATACCACAAATAATACTTACATATTTATATTCGTATAATGTAGATCAAATAATAATCGGATCACATGAATTCGTAAAAAATGACATAATATATTTGGATAATTTGCCAAAATACCAATTTATATTGATCTTTGCGTCCCTTTTTAAAGAGTGGGTTCGTAGAAGTAATTATTATTATTTTTATTATTATTAATTTTTTTATACACAATAGATATGGTGCATTGCTAATATACTAAAAAAAAAAAGGTGTCACCACAATTGAATAAGATTGGTAAGCTCAATTTCTCTTGATTGTGGTCCAAATATTAATGCTAGAAACTGACAATTGAGAAAATTGCTTGTCCAATGTAAGCAGGATGGTGAACCAGCGATGAAGTCGGGTCGGGTATGACATGGGCATACTTGGCCCGTAAAAATTACAAATAATATGATCAACATTGAAAATTCTGACTCTGATAGAGACCTTAATGAACCATGTACTGACATGACATGGTTGCCACCCAGATTCCAGTTCAACAAAATCCACCTGCCGTAGTAATTGCAGCAAATGACATCAGTCCACGTGAACGGCTCAGATCTTGTAGATGGATCCTATAATGATGTTTTGATTTGGATCCCAAAAAAAATATTTAAAAATTATTTTTAATAAAAGTTTTAAAAAATTAATTTAGTATTTTTTGTGTCGTAGAACTTATTTAGTTATATAATTTTAAAAATAGTTCTACGAAATAAAAAATAATAAAATTTATTTGAACAATATATTAGAAACCAATGAAAACAAAAATATAGTGGTGGTGGGAGTGTAGTGGTGGTAGTGGTGTTTTTTAAATTCTGAAAATGTTGTTTCCATAAGTAAACAAAATAATCATAACTTGTTCTTTAAAACTATCCACTTTTTGTTTTTAGTTTTCAAAAATAAAAAATAAAAAACAGCTGATCAAACAATTTTTTTCTAAAAAATTGTTTTTGAAAACAAAAAAACGATTTCTGAAATACAAATCAAACGGGCTCCAAGATTTTCAATACATATCTCTATTTTTTTTTATTCAAGAAAAATGTGCCGCATATAATTTTTTTATTTGTTATTAAATTTTTCATTATTTTAAATTAATAATATAAATTAAAATTAAAGGTTACAAATCAATTCAGTACACGTGTTGTATCCTTATCCTATGTAAACGCCCAACTGCAATCCAATACCATGTTGCCTTATGGTCAACATCTGCCAATAAATGTCTATCAATTCACCTAACCGCCCTGAATGAAAGAGTAGACTACGGTACATCCAAAATAAATTCGGTATCATACCTCTAAAATTTATTACTTCAAAAGATATTTTTATAATTTTTATGGGTCATTTTACGATCAAAATATTTACCACTTTTGTGATTGATTTACCACTGTTATGAGTATTTTTATTACATTTGTGGTAACTATTTTTACTATATTTCTTAAGTATAAAAAAATTATCACTTTTATGGGTGATTTACTACATTTGTGGGTGTTTTTACAACATTTGTGAATGTTTTTACCACAGTTGTGGTAAAAAAATTTACTATTTTTTTGGTTGCCACAACAGTAGTAAAACTACCCACAAATATGGTAAAAGTTACCACAAATGTAGTAAATTGAGGCATGGTACGGAATTTTTTTTTGGATGTACCGTAGTCTACTCCCTGAATAAAACCACACAATTTTCAGATCCAACACTTGGATCTTTCCTAAAATTCCTAGTTTTTTTTTTTTTATCAAAAAAAATCGGTGGAAATTTTATTGAAGACAGATATCAGAGAGAAGAAGAGACACTACAAATTCAAGTGCCCTCTCATTCGATACATCAATATGAGTAACAGAAATAGCGTTTCTAAATTCCTAGTTCTACCAAGTGACTTCTACATTAGATTCTTGTTAAGAGTGCGAAAATTATTTTTGAATTCTACTAAATTAGCATATGATTACTTGACATTAGGTTTGGATCGTGTTATAAGGTCCGATTTTGAAGAATTTTTTAGTACCGATCGGATACTATGTTGTCATCTAACACCACATATTTAGTACAAGTGAATATAATATGTCAGGTGATATTAAATGAAATCTGATTGATACTAATACTAATAATATACATTAATACCTCAATTAAGTATGGGAATCGTGTTAAGGCAATGGACTTGCACCTTATCTAAACTTTGAGCCAAACATGGTATATTTGACATAGAAAAATATAGTATACCAATTATTACAACCAATATAAATTATACTAAAATTAATTGTCCAAACTTATCTTATGTTATAACTAAACTAAACATGTCGAAGTTTTGAATCTGAAAGTTATTGATGGAAAAATATTTTTTTGACCTAATTTGGTGACTTAGGTCTAACGAACTACAATTGTTGATAAGGCTAATAATCGAATGAGCTTGAGCCGAAGCCTGAACGAGCCCAAAATGAATCGAAACTGAACCGAATTTAAGTATTTACGTATAAACGAGTCGAATTTGAACCGAGTCTGTAGAGCTCGTTTTCTAAACGAGTTGAGTCTGAACGAGTCTAAAATAAACTGAACTCGAGCCGAGTTTGAATAGTTTGATTCGATTATTAATCCTAACATCTGAATTGAAAATGAACTTCATGAACTCACAATTAATTCAATAACTACATTGAATTAGATCCTATAGGATTGCTTTAATAAAGTTCTTACACCTACTTGGTTACTAAATCTTAGTTTTATCTTTTAAAGGAGGAAATAGAAACATTTAAAGCTCTTTAATTATTTTCTCTTTAAGAAATATTCATTTTAGCTCCTCTCATGCCCATATATAGCTCACAAACGTAAGCCCCAAACCACCACTCTCAAACCATAACTCCAACAAACCACCTTAAAACTTCTCCGACACCCACCAAAACAAGACCGGACCACCATGGTTTGTTTCTGTTTTCTGGTTGATCAGACTAGGAAAGTGAGGAGACACAAGCCGGCCGCCGGAATATGCTCTAGGTGCGGTGGCGGAGCCAGCGTCGCCGACATGAAGACCGCCACCAGGTTCTGCTACGTCCCATTTTACTGGAAGTCATGGAGAGCTATTATATGTACTTTCTGTGGAGCCATTTTGAGGTCTTACCGATGAAATTAATGCCCGATCCATTGGTTTTCGGGTGTTTTGGTCATGGAGGTTGTGAACTAGTTTAGCTGCTAGGTCCGATGTTTCCGTATACATGATCTCTTTAAACGATTTGATCTATTTTGTAGTATTAGCTTACTTATTTCTTCTCTTTCTGGGTTGGGTTTCGTCCATATCAAGATTGAGATTATAGAAATGAGATGTACTAACTTTTCAGTATAAGGGAAAAACAGCAGTTGATCTCTCTCTCTCTCTCTCTCAGTTTTTTAATCAAGATCAACTTACAGAAGGTTTTTTTTTTTTTTTTGGGTTTTTCTGCCTGTTGGGGTTTCCATATTAGTGTTGAAAAAAGGCAATTAGATCCCATGGTAGTTCAAGTAGTTCAAGGAACGAGCTGTAAACTTAGACGTCATGAGTTCGAGTTTTGGTAATTTTTTAAGATCAGATCATGAGAGATTTATTCTTCTTGAATACTTTAGTCCCGGCATGAATCACCTTTCTTCGATTAAACCGAAGATAGAATTAGTCAAAGTGCACCCGAATACGCTCACCATTGAACAAAAAAGAAAGAAATAAAAAAGACAATTAGGAAGGATATAAAAATTGAGCTTTGGGGGAATGGGTGACCTTATATAATTATGGATATTCATTTATCTTATTATAAAAAAAAATTCAGTGGTCAATCCGGGATGGAAAAATACTCGTATGCAAAATTGAGAACACCGGCTTGAATCCCCTTCCCCTTTACCTTCTCTTACCTCTTCGTACGACAAAAAATAAGAACTAAATTCAAATTTTAAACGAAGAAAAGTGGTCAATAGTAACACTATAGCTGCGCCACAATATATCATTTCGGCCCCACTTTTTTTATTCCTATTGTAGTTGTTCTAGCATTATTGACAAATATAATTAAATGGATCAAGAATATCAAAATAATGGATGGCTATTCTAATGATTGTATAACCAGAATCGGAGCTAAACATAACCTAAAAGAGTTTTACATTTTGATGTATGAAATCCAACCAAAAAAACAACCCCAGTGACTCTACTGGTTGATGGTAAACACTACAAACACCTCGACCACCATCTGCAATTGAGGATTGACAGTATTCAAGTTGAGGTCGGGTTTGAGTTGAATTTGTATTAAGCAAATAAGCATTAATCTCAACTCACTCACCCACCACCAGAGCTGGTGGTCTAATGGTAAGGTGTGCCCGTCTTGGGTCGCTCCCTGACTCCCATGAGGTTAGCAAGCAGGGATCGATCCACGGGGTCCCCATGTCTTACTCATTAGTGCTTCGGTGGTGGTGTGGTGACGGACTACTCCAAATAGGTATGTAGCTATGGATAACCGAACATTTCACATCGGAGGAGACCCTCATGGTCACGCCCAGAGGAGGTCACTACCTGCTGGTCACCCTCTCCCTCATTTTTTCTTCTCAAAACTCACTCACCCGGTCCGAGTTTTCACCCCTAGTCTATGATTGAAGGTAAGTCTGTGACTACCATCAAGTTGTGTGGTCTTGTGATGTTTATCTGGTTAAAAGTTTGCTCGAGACCTGTAAAAATTATATACCATGTTCGATTTATAGGATTAGACTACTGCCTTTCTAGATCTGATTTCCCAACCCTCACCCACAAATCCTAGTACTACCCTTTTAAAAAAAAGGTAACAGTGTAACCAGCTCCAACACCATCTGTAAATGAGTTATGGCTGGGGGACAGGATTGCTTGTGTTGGGGTCAGATTGTTCACATGCCTGATGCCTACTGTGCAGCAATATAGCTGTAATGTTGCTATCTCAATTAATGTAACTTACCATGTAGTAATAAAAAATACAGCTCTCATCTTGTATGCTGAAAATTAATTTTACTTTTAAACTTTTTGATATTATATTAAAAAATAATTTTTAAACATAAATTTTAGTTTATTTGAAGCTATTGAAGTTAATTTTCAATGAGTCGAGCCCGAGTAACTCGACTATTTTACGTATAAACGAATCGAAAATTTGTTCAAACTTGATTCGTTAAGTTAAACCCGAATAGTTCGGCCAGGGAACATTACCTCTCAGTACCACATAGCTATCTGCAAGGAATTTCACCGCACCTACGTCAGAGCCCAAGTTAAGGTCCCACCGCATGCTATGTGAGGTCCAAAGAATTGTCGTAGCTACGAAAACTTGAACTCAAGTATTGGACAAAAAACATTCAAATTCTTACCTATTAGACCAACCGTTTTTTGATATCCAATCCTTGAGATGCCAGCAAGAAAAAGAGTGAATTTACTTACACTTTTCCCATGTGACAGTGAGACATTCAGGAGGAAATGCCCAAAGGACTGCAGCTTTCGTAATTTATTCGTGCTGGTGGGAGGTTGGTCTAGTAATAAACTGTTACACCCAACTGTTTGACCTGACCATGCATGGAGGGAGTGATGGGTTTCCATTTTTCCCATTAAGTTTTGACTTTTCCAATTCTTTTACTTTGTTAGTCTGACTTTATGGGCTGTATAACTATAAATAACCCGTGTTGTACACGGTATATTGAAGAATGCGAGAGATTGCGGTCGTTCAGTGAATTAGTAGTGGATTTAATACCTTCAACCCAGCCCTCCATTCTGTCACAAACTTTACCCCCCCCCCCCCACCCCCCCAACTCTTTTCCTACACTGTACACAACCCCTCAGCTCAAGCTCCCCGAATCCAATTTGCCTCGCCAAAGCTACAACCCCATCAATATCACTCCACCCTGCCTAATGCCCCCTTCCTCCACCACCCCACCTGAAATATTAACATACCAGGTATTATATTTTATACACTTAAGGTTTGTATTTAATTCTATTTGGTTTCTGAAGTTATAATTGCACCGATTTCATCTTTGAAGGGTTAATCGAGTTTCAATTCAATCCTTCCATCCAAACCTATTAATTTGTTCTAACAGAACGATGTCACGTGACTTGTTTATAAAGATATATTTATTCAGCAAAAAACATCTCACTTAGAGACATAGGTTTCTCTCTTTGTCTCACATAGGATGCTAAAAATGAAAAAAAGAGAAACAAATTATCAGAAATCTGGAAACAAGAAAAAGGATAAAATTGAGTTGATCAGATTTCTAAACCCGTTTTGTTTAGAGCCAAATCCAAACAGAGTGTGACTCAGCTTGAGTTGGTTTGGAGCAACTTCAAATCATAGACATTTTTCTTTTCCTCACTTCTCTAACAGTTTTGAAATCTTCAAGTTTTTAGGTGTTGATTACAATGATTTATTGTACAGTTTTTGAAAGATTTTTGTTGAGAAATCTATTATTTCAAGATTTTTGTTGAACTTGAGCTCGGTTTCGACCAGAGTTTGATTTGAGTACTCACTAACTTTTGCCGAGCCTAGCATGAAGTTCAATAGTTAAGCTCGACTTGAGCTTGAGTTCGACTAGTCACAATCGAACCGAGTGTGATCATAATCAAACTCAACAAGCTCAATTCTATTAAAACTCCTAATTCTTGCTACTTGAGGTGAAGATATGTTGGGTGCACCATCTAAAATCTAGGGTAAATTACACTGACACCCCCTGACTTTTTGGTTTATTACACGGACACCCCCTGACTTTTGACAAATGACACCGAACTCCCTTGACATTTAAAACTTATAACAGTCACACCCCTTCTAACTAACAGACGTTAGAATGACTAACGGTCAAAGCTGATGTCATCGATATTAATTCCTAAAATACCAAAAATGCCCTCCAAATATATGTTCTTACCCCAAAAATTTATCAATCTCTCACTTATCATTTCTCTATTTTATATTTCATATGTAAACTAAAAATTTCTCATTTAATCTAAAATTAAATGTTATATTTCACATTTACATTTAAACTAAAATTAAATGTGGAATTAACCACCCACTGCCGCCTCCACACCACGGAACCACCACCATACTTCCCTAAAAATCACCACCACCACCTCCTCCTCCTCCTACTCTCTCTCTTATGTACAGAGCACCGCCACTAGTAACAGAGTAACTCTATCATCGGTCCACCACCTCCAACTTCATTTTCATCTCCGCAAACACACAAAAAACACACAACCACCACAGCAAGAACTGGATTAATCCGCAGCTCAAAAAACAACAGTTTGAAGGCATTAATCCAAAGAGACCAATACACTAGTGATCAATGGAAGCTCATACCCTCTTCATCTCAACAACAGCAACAAAAAACAAACCCAAATCTACACTGAAAGCCACCACCGACCACCATCGACATTCACTGCTGCAACAGATCACCCCCCCCCCCCCCCCCCCCACACACACAGTTTTGTCAAGAATGAACATGTACAGAACCCTAATGGGTGATTTTGGATGGTTGAGGTGGTGGTGTTGATGGGTCTCTTTATCTCTGGTGAGATTCCAACCGATGGATGTGTTGATGGTGGACTCCATTGTTGCAATTGGGTCTTCGGCAATGGTGCCGGTAATGGGTACTAATGACTCCATTGTTGCGATTGGGGGTCTGCTATATCGCCGAAGAGAGAGATGGGGGCTGGGTGGGGGGTGGTGTGGTTGCGTTGCTGGGTATTAGGGGCTGGGTATTGGGTGGTGTCTGTGTGTATGTATATATGAATGTGTCTGTCTATATATATATATATATATACACACACGTACACACAGAGATGGCTGAGGGGGAGAGAGAGAAGACCGATTGGGTTTGAGAGAGAGAGGGGGAGAGAGAGAGATGGGGGCTGGGTGGGGGGTGGTGTGGTTGCATTGCTGGGTATTAGGGGCTGGGTATTGGGTGGTGTCTGTGTGTATGTATATATGAATGTGTGTGTGTGTGTGTGTGTATATATATATATATATACACACACACGTTCACACAGAGATGGCTGAGGGGTAGAGAGAGAAGACCGATTAGGTTTGAGAGAGAGAGAGAGATTGGGGTTTGGGTTTAGGTTTGTGTTAAACAGAGGGGCAAAAGTTTGGGTTTGGGTTGGGTTAAACATAAGGGCAAAGTTGTCTTTTTATTATGAGAGTTAACTCCGTCTAACTATTGGGGTCTTACTGTCATTTGTCAAAAGTCAGGGGGTGTCCGTGTAATAAACCAAAAAGTCAGGGGGTGTCAATGTAATTTACCCTAAAATCTATTACACTAAGTATCTACTGTCAAAAGTTGGGGAATTGCAAGGTCAACCTCATACACACCCATTAGCCAGTACTTCTAAATTCTCAACAAAAATCCACGTTTGTGCAAATGCGAGCCCGATGAGTTGGGTTTGAGGTCGTGGCGGAATGGCCATCTCACTGAACTCACAAGCAGCAACAACTATGGGTGGACAAAGAGGCGCCCGACTCCAGCCAGACCTCATTCCATGTTTTTCTCATTCCTATATAATTCTTTTTGAACACAATATTCAAAGTTGCGATCAAATCTATACACAACATTCCTCATGGAATAAGAACATAAGGCCTCTCATGTCATCCATTCATTAGCAGATTTCCTATCATTTGCCCATATGCTGCTATTCCTACTTGGGTAAAATTGTATAGATGCGAAAATGTATATAGCTAAGAATTTCCTACAAAAAACACCATTCAAAGCAAGGGTGCAGAGAACAAAAAGGATCCATTTCAGTACTCAAAAACAAGAATGCATTTCAATACTCCAGTGGGCAGATTTATGCTTCAGAAGGCAATGCTATCTCAACATTCAATTATGCAGTAAAAAGGACCAAGAAAAAATAACATCTCATCCATCTGCCTAGAAATATAATGAAGAAAATAAATTACTGCATTATCAAGTTCTAAACCAGTCAAGAAGAACACAGGATCCTGTGAATTAGGGGACTGAATATCTAAGACAATGTTACTGAGCTTTTTGTAAATGTGGTCTGCAGTTCAAATGAAATAACACAGGATGAATGAACCCAAACAAATTAGGAGATTATGGGACTACCATAATTGTTTTGGACTTCAAGTTTTCGCATTCCTTGTGAAGTCAATGCAAGTCTGGCAGCTGCAGTCTGAAAAACGACAGATTTCGCATCCAAAACACACACAGGAAGTGCAACCTCTGCATGTTGGAGAACGGGAGCATCCCCTATACACCCTTCGACTTGCTCGTTCTTCGTCATAATCACATGTAACTCTGAAACACAGGATGAAAACACTCGCATCTTACGTCTTTTTGAACATATAGATGACAAAGTCCTACCACCATGACAAGGAATAACACGCATACCATATATCAATAATTTAAATATATATAATTAAATATGTATGTGCATATAGTTGTTGGGACAAGGTTTTGTCAAGTTAAGTTGAGTTGACACACAGAGTCCTACAGATTTATTCCGTTTGTACACACACGCACATAGTAAGTCTCTCTCTCTCTCTCTCTAGTGCAAGCTCAAAAAAACATCAGAGACCACTACAATAATAGTTATATCAGTTTGTCCATCAAGTTAAAAATTAGCAACTAAAAAAATCATCGTTGGGCAGAACAAATCTGAATGAAGAGGTGCCATCCAGTTGAAGCAGAAATTTTTTCACATGGACACTGTGCCACAGGAAATGTCTATACCAGCCAACACATAATCTAATATCCATTTCAGGTAATTCTTCAACAGAACACAACTTCAAAAGGTGAAATATGGGATCTACTAAAGACGGTGAACAATTTAAGAATTATGGATGTCAAACCAAAATCCATCTATTCCATCCAAGCGAAATACTCGGTCAGGTGAAAAATATACCAATCTACTAACTGCACTCAGCTGTGCTAAGACCCACAAGAAAAACAGCTGAGCACATCTGATAAGTAAACAATTGAATCAAACACAGCATTATTGCAATATGTGGTGGAAACAATCCATTGTTGAAAGTGAGAAAAAGACGTTAGTTGAAAAGTACAAGAACAGTAACTGCAGCATAAGGAAACCAAATGTATTGCAGCCTAGTTTCACTAAAAGTTTGTTCTTTGCAGCATGATCAGACTAAAATCATTTTTTTTAATTCGAAAAAGGATAAAGAAGACTGGGATTGCAGCTCCATGGATGATTCCATAACTAACTGTAAGAGGAAGCATCCTCTTAATGCTCCAAAATAACTCTCTTTAAAGTGAATTACATCTCCTCACCTACCTTGTGAATGATAATAGAGAAGCAGAATAACACTTGTTCTAAGAACAAGCTGCATAACTAATTTTGCCAATTCAAACCACATTTCAGATGTTCTGACGCTAGTTTGCCTGCCCCTTAAAAAGCAACATGATGTACGCATTGTTTGATGCCAAAAAGGTCAACATGACTGAAACCAACCCATTGAAACCTCTTCTTACAGTTTGTGCACACTTCAATAACAAACAGTGCCAACTATTATTTGAACTCAGTCCTCTTTAAAGTGAGGAACATCTCACATAGCTTTAAAGGGAGGTACATCTCCTCACATAGCTTTTAAATGATATTGGAGTAACAGTACAACAGTTGTTCTACTTTTAGAACAAGCTGTGGAAAAAATTGTGCCACCACACAACGGATTTGTGTTCTCCAATTTACACCTATAGTTGTGACACTGCATCCACTTTACACAGCTGCAGACACCAACGGAACACCACAGATACCCATGTAATCCATTGTTCCAGAGAGTATCAGTCTACTGAGGGGATTGTCTGTCAGCATGATTAGGCAGTTACCATACTCCTGCCACACTGATCATTCTCAGTATATTCTCAATCTTAGCTTGCATTTGTACTTTAATTTCTCTTCACCTTATGGAAGACGTAAACTCTTTTTTGGATCGGTGATACATAAAGCAACTTATCGTTCTTTGCAAGCCCTTAGAACTGCAATGTAACTCCTAATCTTTTCTCTATGACCATTAGGCAAACAGAAGTGCGACCTGAAATTACGTCCTCAAATCTAATACATGCAGATTCCAAGACTTCATAAATCCAGAAAACTAGATACTGAAGTGAAGGAATTCAATCTCAAGATAGATACAAAACTAAGCCTGTCTCGTTGTCTTGCCAAGGGATAACTGGGAGCACTCCATGAACATTGAATCATGGAAAAGGCTAGAAGCCAACAAACAAAGACTGAATGAAGGAAATAATACGCAAATTATGATAACAGAATAGCCATCACACAGTATTATTTCACCTCTCTTCTAGCATTTGGGCATCCTATGACACAAGGGATCTAAATAAATTTAGGAAGAAAACAAAAGAAGAAACACTTGCTTATGAGCAACACAGAAATGTCTTTGGCACTCATACTTTCTTCATTATATAATGTATAAACATGCCCAGGACTTTTTAGACATATTTAATACTTAAATCTAGCGATGGGAGGAAGAAGCCCTTTTAGCATTTGGTTATCATTCTGCCATTCCTGACTTTGTGCTTTCCCAAAAATTATTTGCCTTGTGCACTTCTAGAAAGTTTTGGGAAGCCTTAACTATGGAGATCCATTTAGCTAGATACAGGGTAAAACAAAATATGGTTATTGGCTAGTATCGAGCTCATCTTCTTTAAAAGTTGAAAATTTGTTTCTCAAGTGTAAAATATTATAAACTTCAAGGCACACTACTCCTAAAAGCTAGAGAATCACGAATTTCTAAATCAAAAGGCTTGTTGATTTTTGGCTGTAATATTGATTGACTGGATTATATGTCTTTTGGTTTGAAGAACTAGAAATATGAGGGTTTCAAGAACTTTTAAAATTGTTTTCAAAGGATTAACTAATAAAAAACTTGTTTTCTAACTATTTTCCTTGCTTTGTGATAGTTCAATTAGCCCAAGCCTTTGTGGAAAATTATCCACCACACTTCTCGTCTTCATGATTTATAGTAGTTCCAAGCCGATAAGAGTGTGGTTACGATGTTCTTAATAAACCTATTTGGAGTTTTAGATAAATGGTGACTTTCGTTTCATTTTTAAAGTAAAATGAAGTTGGGTTTAATTTAGTTTCTTGCATTACCATTTCATTTTTGGGTAAGGTTATAAGAAGGGGATTGAGAGTTGCAAATTCCATCTTAGCAATGTCTGGCCTTTTACACTATTTCCTCCAATATCATTTGAAATAAGTGGAATCCTTTTGTAACGTCCGAACTTGCATTGTATAACATCATCTATTTTATGTTAAGCCCGCGTGGCTTTAACATATGTTGTACTATAAATGTCCAAAAATCACACTTATAAAGAACTCAAAACACTTCACCAAGCAATCTAGAACAAACTACATAGACTTTGTACATTCACCTCATCTCATTTACCTTGACTCTAAGCCTGACAAGTCTTGTATCTTAGAGTTGGGTCACCCCTATCCACCCTCTCTAAGGCGACACATCCTTGTCTAGGACTTGTTCCACATTCCCTATTGGAACTAGTTCTCATAATATTTGTTAGACCCATCCCGGTTATCCCAAAACAAATATTATTGACCAATGAGGATCCAATCCGTTACCCTCTCATCCTCATATCCCATTCTACAATTCATTCCGACATTAATTGGGAAAAATTTACTGCTTAACCCCTTTATGGTTCGAGTCCATAATATTTTTACCTCCTTATGTTTTACAAATCTACACTTCAAATCCTTAAATTTTAGGGCCAAAGTACACCAGCTAATGGGGTAGATAGCAGTGTAAAAAGACAATAATGCCTTTAATTTTGTAATGCTTATCTTTCTAACATATTACTAACTGAAAATATGTTACTACAAAAAACAAAGAAAGAGATGAGTGAGAAAGAAAGAAATTGGGTTATCTTATGAAAGGGAAAAAAAAAAAAGGTGATATAATATGCAAGAAGGTATAAAAATGATTTTGGCATGTTATTTTATTAAAATCTTGGCTTATGACCTTTAACCATCAATTTTAATGTGCATTCCAAGATGACACTATAGTACAAAACTATAACGGGGTGAAGCATAGGTTTTCAAATCATATGGAGGTAAAGTTTTCACTGCTTAAAGTACAAGGGGATCAAAAAAGACCTTTAATGTGCAAATATGTCATTTCCTATCAAAAGCCACACTAAAAAATAAATTTCGTGATATGGAAATCCTAACAACACTTCCCAAACAATCCCCACTATATGATCTATGTAACACAAGCACTTCTAATAAGGATGAGCACAACCTGAAGTGTCCAATCTTTTTTTGTTTCTTTCTGTTCTAAGAAATATCATAAACTCAACACCAACATATCAATCACGTAGTGCAGATGCTTCAATCAAAGAAAACTAGAAAGCGAAACTTATAACAAGAGAATAGTGTCGACTTGAAGGCAGCTTGCAGTGTGCATTATACAACTATGTATCTACACATTGATCTTCATCTTCCACATTATGTAACTTTTAATGCTTGATATCTCTATCAATTCAACCTTGACCTCACCCTAGAGTACTTAACAAGTAACAACACAATCGCAAGAATGGATAAAACATACACATATAATTGAAAATATGTAAAAAGTGTATGAATCCTCTACCAGCACACAATCCTGCAACCATCCCCCCTGCCTTGCCCAAAATGCTTTTTACTATGTGTTAATATAGAAACACAAAACATTTAGTAAAGTGTAATGCCTAATTTATAGATGAGTATACGTATGTCCATATTTATGTCCCCCATGTTGGTGACCTAACTTTGAAAAATGCGTTTGGCTCATGTATCTATGTTCTATTGTGTCTATATCCACATTAGCTAGTTTCTCTGAAACGTGAGTTCATTTGAGTCACAGGAAAAAGGATAAGATGAAGTGCAGTTTCTAGCCTTTCTCCTTGGACTTGGTGCTCCTCAAAAAACAGTGAACAAGGGTCATCAAAAAGCAAATCATGAATGTTCTACACATAATCAATAAAAACCTTTACAATGAACAAACTGATACCAGTAAATCACTTGTTAGTAGTCTGATCACCAATATCAATAAAAATGTAATATTACTCCTAATTTTCACATTTAATTCAGTAATATACATAAAGAAAAGGTTAAAGTTTAGCATGTGCCCCCATCTAATGCTCAATAAAGCTGCAATAAAAAGAGGGCAGAGAAAACATACTTATCATAAGGCATATCAGAGCATTTCCAATTGTTCTCAGCTAAGGCATCATGGTAACTCCGGCATTCCTCTTTAGTGCGGAGGCGGAACCTGCGCTCCTTATTACAGCGAGTACAGCAAACAAATTCATCACGGTGAAAAACTCGCCCATTATGGGAACCATTGGCATTTTTTGATGCTTGATTGTAATATTTGAGCAGTGCTGTCTTAAATATAGGAACCTTCTCCCCGTTAACCATGACCCAAACATTATTCTTCCATTTCCTGGCAGTTTCTCTTCCAGAATGCTTCTCAAATGCAGCTGGGGTCAACTTGTCTGTTCAGGAAAAAAAAAACATCTACTGATTAAAAGCACAATGAAATGGTATCAATCAGGCAGAAGAAAAGAATTTTAACACCACATTGAATATATAGAGAGAAAGAACCAGAGCAAATCAAACTGAAAACATAGAGAAAACAACAAAACAAGACATTCCAACACTTTTATGTTGCACAAACTCAAAGTCAAAAATGCTGCTTCATCTCATGAAGAGAATAAGCAGAGATGAAAAGGGAAGCATCCCATCTTTGCAACGAACTATAAGAAGTTTGGTTCATCCACTCCCATTTGCTGGTTTACACCCTGCTCTCAAGGATGATACTGAAAACTTTAAGTTTAACTTGACTAAACCTGACATTGTATCTAGCAAATCATGATTAAAAAGCCAAAAAAAAAAAGACCGCTTATACTAACAAAAATATGATGTCCAGCTGAAAGATCTAAATGTGGTTGTATACAGAATCCATACCAACTACTATTAAAGGCCAATACTTGCAGAAGTTGGGCACTCATTAAAAAAAAAAGTTAAAGCCTGTTTATCAATCTGACAGAACAGCTCCTTCTAAAAAAGAAGTGCAATTGCTAGTGAGCCGAATTTTCCTTGAGTCGCTGTAAGAACTTTAGCATCATTTTCCACAGTACTTCTACACCAAACAGTGAGTACAGAAAATGTACTGCCAGATGACCACTTATCAGAAAAAAGGTACCCTTATTACCAAACCATCCGCCGAGACTGAAGAAAATGCGCGCACATACCATGAAAATGCAACCAAACTTTACTGCATATGCCTGCCACGGCAGCCAGGCCATCAAGGATTGACAATTCCTAATTGTATAAACCATGAATCAGGTATACACCAATGCTTGGTTGCAGACAGAAGATCAAGAAACAAGCACAACACTACGTACACCAAAACCTATCGAAACATGAACCTTGCCATATGCTCAGATCAAGCTTTCAGTTCTTCATAACGGAAGAACAGAACTCTGCATCAAAATCAAATCTTTAGCGGCAAAGCCTACCACACATTGCATTGACAAGAACAATCACAATGTGTATACATCACCGTCCCTCCCATATGCACTTGCCAAAGAGTTTCTCAATCAACTAAAGGCTATGAATGAATCTGATCACGCAGCATATGAAGTCAGTAACACGTAGACGAAGTGAAGGACGATGTTGTGGGATGTTATCAAAGAGAAGTCGTTCATTTAGACAATTCAACATACAATTGAACTGCGTGAAAACAAAAACAAAGCACAATCTTGAAATGAGCTTCAAACCCTTTATCAGAAACCTATAAAACACAACATTTTATCGTAAAACAGACAAGAAAACGCAGAGTCTTAATCATCAACTTCAAAACAATGCACGATAAAATCTATATGTATACACATATAGCATGCACACACACAGATCAAAGCAGTTTTGGAGTAGAAGTCGAAGAGGAGAGAGAGACCTTCCTGACAACCAGGAGTGCATTCACAAGTGATTTCGAGATCACCAGTTACAGAAACCCTAAGCCTCCCAACAGCATCACCGTATCGGTGGCTAGTACACCCACACGTCACTTCCACATAATCATCTCCTCTCTTCAACCCACTCATCTCTCTCATCTCCTCTTCGCTGAACATCACAACACCACCGTTGCTACACACACCATTCTCCATCTTCTCTCTCTAGAACAACCTGTTACCGAAAACGACAAAACAAAACACACCCACAAAGCCTTTCAGAGAGAAATCGAACCACAAGTCTCAAAAAATAACATAAAAATCATATGGGCGAAATGGGTATGTTGTAACCTGAGAGGTAGAGAGAGTGTATATATATATATTTGTGAAGAGTGCTATATTATTTATGCAGATGAATGTAGCGTATCTAGAGATAGAGAGAGTAATGGAGAGAGAGAACGACCCAGAAAAAACCACAAAAGGGTAGAGAGATCTTTTCAACGAGCACGCATCTCCAAGGGTTAGCCCGAGAGATCTGGTGGAGAAAACGTTGAAAAGTAGGGTGTGCAGAGAGAGAAAGGGTTTTAGAGAGAGAGAGAGAAAGGGATGAGTTTGGTGTTGAGTGCGTGAGCTGGCGTAAGGTTGCCAACAAATGTTGTGAGAGGTAAAGGCTGTAAGGGTTTCGAAGTGTTCTTTTTTATAGAGGCGATTGCCGATTGGAGGGCTGAGGGTACTACTAATTGCATGACATTGTCCTTAATGGTAGCGCATATATATAGATATAGATATATATATATATATATACAGAGAGAGACTGTGTGTGTGTGTGTGAGAGAGAGAGAGAGAAAGAGAGAGAGAGGGGTAAGGGATTTTTTGGGTTTGTGTATGTGGGGAAAATCCACCAGATGGGAAGAGGACGAGGTTTTTGAAGACCGTACTTTTACTTTTTTACTGCTCATTGGGTTTTTTTTGAGTTATGAATTATCAAAATTTGTACCGATTATTCGCTCGAATGTAACAATTGTAATGCTTGAACATGCAACTCCCTCAATGTTAGTAGCTAACCACCAAAATTTAAAAAACATGCTCAATCACTGATACACCTCTAAAGTTTTGAGAGTGAGTACTCACCACGTATCTAATGAAGGCCGTGGATTGACTTTAAATTGAATGATTTATAATTATTAATAATAAAATACTAAAATAAAAAATATGTGTGATATTTTTATTGGCTAAAACATAAAGATATTGTACCATAACACTTCACGTTAGCTTTTTATTTTTTGTTCTGTTTTGTACCGATAGGAATGGAAGTGAGAACACACAATCCCACTGCGGTTTGATGGTGGGTCAGTGTGGGTTGATGCTAAGATGGGGGCTTTGATTGTCAGTGGACTCAGTACAGCCTAGGCGGTGGTGGTAGGGTGGTGAAAGTGGTGTACTGGCGGTGGCTGCCGTGTCGTAGTGATTATCTGTGTCCTGAAGGATTTATGGCATTGGTTGTCAATTTGTCTCTTTTACTTTTTCTGAAAGATTCTTGGGCTCAAGTATTTAACGAGTGCTGTTGAGATGAAGACATAACCGTCTAACAAATTATCATAAATTCGTTCGGTCCAATAGTTGCGTGGGGTTTTGCACTCGACTCAGTATTGATTAATTTCTTATTTGATTCGATTAAAAGTAGATGATTCACGTCCGTATTAAAGTATTTATAAAGAATAAATCTCTCGTAACTTAGTCTCAAGAGATTGTCAAGATTCGAATTTAAGACGTTTTAATTTACAATTTGTTTCTATTATCACTTAAACTACTGCTTGAGATTAGTAACGAGTACTTGACCGTGTTATTTTGAATTTGCATCATTTTCGTGTGGTTTTTGTGTAATTTTTGAGTCAAAGATGTTGAACAAGAACCTATTTACTTTGAACAAAATCCACATACAATAAGTAACTATCAATTAAAAGTTGAGTAATACTATGTAATTTAAATCTGTAACTTAAATTTACATCCCAAATGAAAATGGACTATTGGATCAGTGGATCCCATTTAAAAAAATTGATGAGACCTACTCATCCAATAATCCTTTCATTTAGAATACAAATTTGGATTACATAATATTTCTCGGGAAATACTATGTATTCCAAATCTCTAACCCAAATTTTCATCCCAAATGAAGAGAGACCATTGGATGAGTGGGACTCATCAACTTTTTTAAATGGGACCCACTGATCCAATGGTCTTCCTTCATTTGGGATGAAAATTTAGGTTAAAAATTTGAGATACATAGCATTGCTCATATTTCTCTTAAAAGTTACTTGCTCCATATCCTATACAATCAAACCAAAAAGACATTTTTTTCTATTCTAGTAAATTTTATTTGCTAATCCTTGGGATTCTCAAATGTCAAAAATAGACTGAGAAAATCAACGAGAAATATTATATTGGTCAAATCAAAACTTAAATTTTGTATTTCAAATATATGGGCACTGCATATTAAATGAAAAAACTAATTTTCTAGGACTCATAATCACGAGGCAATCTCGGTCGATGGCAGATTTCCTGGGATATCTTCTTCCCTTGTCCTGTCATCCATTACCACAGCAGCTTTCTACCAGAAAACCCCATCAATAAGTATCAAATTATGCCTCCAAACAATGGCTTTGATTGCAAGAGCCTTCTTGTCTAATTGGACTCCCAAATTTTAGGATAGGTCAAATGGTAATAAGAATTAAGACAAATTAAAATATTTTGATTTCAAATTTTGACAATTTTTTAAAATCAGATTATAAGAAATTTATTTCTCATAAATACTTTAGTTCTCGCGTAGATGGTCAGCCTTTGACCGGATCGAAGAGAAAATTAGTCGATGTACGTATAAACTAGTCCAGACACTCTGACCGTTGAACCAAAAAAAAATTGGGCTCTCCACGTTAGAGGATTCTAGAAGATCTTTCCTCTTCAAAATGACCTTGTGGCTAGCCCTTACTCAGCATTCCCTCAGCTGCAAGATTCTTTGGTTCTCATATTACCTTGCCTAAAAGTTAAGGTGATAAACCCAGAATTGACTCATCAATTAGGATACTAGAAACAAGAATTTTTGTGATTAAACAACATCACCTGAATACAATTGGAGCTTTTAGAACACCCGGCTAATCATCCTGAAATACATGTTAATCTCGAGAGGAGAATCTAATGAAAAAAGAGTAGTCCTATGCTTTTTAGTAGCTCTTTCTTTGTGTATTGTGGCATCACAGATGGTCTTTCCTACCGGTGTCTTGTGCATACAGGCTTCACTCTTAGTATCAACCAACATATCAAAATAGTAACAAGTTCAGTTACATACCATTTCTTCCTTTATCTTTCATGTTTATGATAAAACTTATAATTTTCAAGTTCAAGAAGCATTTTACCCTCTAAGCGTCAACTACCCTTATTCTCAAGAGACAAGTTCTAAATTCACTCGGGCTATGGTAGCCAGTATCCGAGTTCGAGGAAGTAATCGGCGCAAGCCTGCACACCCCGTAACAAAAAAAAAGGTCCAATAATCATTTCAAGCAACATAAAAAAAAGTGATAAATGATCCAAAAACAGGGCAGACACTCTCACTCCTCTTTTTGTTGTGGTGTGTAAATTGAAGATAGACATCTCTCAATGAAAGCCTACAGAACAACTCAGGAAACAAAAAGTTCAATCCCCATTTGGAATTGTTAAGCAGACTGAAATAAGTCAATCACTATGTCCTGCTAGTTTAGATGGTAAAGTAGATAGATGTGGTGATTGGCATAGTATATTAGTGACCTTTTTTGTACCAAAGCCCTCATTTTGAGGAATCACACCAGTTACCACATACATTCTTCATGTCTTCATAACCACTAAAGTCTCTCATCAGGGTTGAGTGGGCATGCTTTTAAACCTTCTCTCTGACTACCATTAGTCTGTTTGCTGATCCCATCAACCTTCACCAGAGCAATCAACGGCATGCTTCAACAATTGGCCTAGAACAAGTCAGCGAGTCTTTATTTGACCCAAGACCAATGTGTAAAACACGAGTCGCACTTGATGTGGTTGACTTGAAGACGTCTCAAACGATCCCACCTAGGTGTCCAGTTTTCGTTTCACGACTTCACAATATAGGTATGCGACCCCCCTAGATGGTGTTTCAATCTCTCACTATGTTCAACTTCTTCTATTAATATTTTGTGCGTATTATCCATACAGTTCAGCTACGCTATGACTATTGTGTCTCAGTGCCTTTCTTTTGAGTCTATCTCGAGTGTCCTTGGATCATGATCAATGATCAAGTTTCAATGGAGCTCCCTTTCCACTCTGACCATCTGAGTGGATGCATTTTCCTCTGAAGATATGGTATGGTACACCCAAGTAGCAACTCAACCTACCACAGATAGCTGCTGTAAGCTCATCACCTCTCGCATGTTAAATTGTTGATGGGACTCTTTGTTGAGTTTTTCCGTTATTATTGAACTCAATTCTTTTCTTAAAAAAAGCACAACACATTCTCTATGCTTGGTCTCGCCACCGCGAAGTTTGTGAGGGTGAAATATATGTAGTACCGTGTGAAAAAATCAATTTCGTGACTCAAACTACCAACCTTAAGTCAAAATAGAACAACCACAACATTTATCAATGTCTATGATCATCACACCAATGTCTGAAGTTACTTACCAAAAAGACTGTTTTTCGTAACTTGAACTAGTGATGCTCAAGTCACAAAAGCAGCCACAGCATGCATCAAAACCTATCCCAACTGACTTACTACAGAAGGTTGGCTGACTGTAGCATGCAGTTACCAGCTTAAACATAACATACATACATACATACATATATATATATATATATATAAACCAAACTCTCATTTTCCTACATGACTATAATGGTTGACCAAGTCACCTTGACAATTTGGCAATGGAGCATACAGAGTCTGAATATAGCGCCATCAAAACAATACAAGTTTCATCTTTGACATGAAGAGACCATAACTACACATTGGATTCTCTTCAAAGGCCAAAGATGGATTTTAAGTGTGGGTGGGGGTGAGGGTGGGGGTGGGGGTGGGGGCCACACCCGTCTTAGTGTTCTGAAAATTCATTTGAAGTATTCGAAAAGCTGTAATATTATAGAACCCAATGAAAAACTTAATTCAATGTATATCTATTAGATTAGCTGTGAGTGTTAATATTAGATAAAGTCTATATTTAATTTAATAGTTGTAATTTATTAGGTCCTCAAATTAAGTTCAAATAACGTTTTTCTTTGAAAAATTTCATGAATTTATATATACACATTTTTTAAAATACTAAACTAAAAAAAAAAAGAGGAATTAAAAAGAGGAATGACTTAATTTGGTGCGAAAAATGATTTTTTGATACCACTTACTAAAAAATTTCAAATTATGCTTCTCATGTTAGCACCACGTCATGTTCCTTTTTTTATTCCACTTTTTTGGTCCAGCATTTCTTCTTCTTTTTTTTTCTTTTTTTCCCATTTCCAAGAATCCCTAAAGATTCAGTTAAAGTTTGTCTTCTTAAGATCAAATATTCAAATCCTTGGACGATAAAAGTGTGGTTAGTTGGTAGACGGACCTCAGTTGTTTGAACGAATCGTATTCAAATCTCTCGTGTGAATTCGAATCTCCAACGAAGTACAAATCTTGATTTAACTAGTGTATGGACTGAGTGATCCATTCATACACCAAGAATTTGCCCTCAATTCTATTCAAACTCACAAGTTTGATTGACATACTACTCACCTGCCAAAAAATTTCTCTGCTACCCAAAAAAGAGAAAGGATTCATTCGTAGGGTCTGTCACCCTTCTTTTTTTTTAAAACCTAGACCTAATTTCTAGATCCATATTTCAGAATCACCAAGAGTTACAGCTCAAAAGTTGGCCAACCTTTTTCAGGAGCACACACGTAGCTCTAGTGATCACATTTTTCTTTAATAAATCTTTGCATTTAACTTATATATATATATATATCTGTGTGTGTGTGTGTGTGTGTGACTATTATATAGCATCCAATGATAGCCAGAAAGGTAAGGAGATCAGAATCAGTGTTATCAATGCCAGGTTGTTAAGTTGGTCGATTGCATTGATAAAGTTGATAATGACAAAAAATAAAATAAAATAACATCTAGGGGTGAAAATATAATAACATGAATCTTTTTGATGTGCTTGCCTACCAGTCACCTTATAAAGATAGCCCTTAAATATCCAATTGAAAAAGACTTACAACACAAAGAAAAAAGGGAAGGAAAAAAAAAAGCAGTTTAACAGCTCTCTTGCATGCTTGATAATTGCTATATATGTTACCCAATTAGCTGGATTAGGTTGCTTCATAATGTAAAACATAGACTTTTGCTAACAACATCTACTGTTTGTTGTCATTTCACATACAAAAAATATGTCTTCCCCTCGACATACTTCTTTGTAATAGTTTGTTCATCCGAGTTATGAGGACCTGAATATGAATTTAGCTTATCGTGACAAATATTATATTGTCTCACACTGGTATAATATGTAACTAGTGACCGTTCCGTGTAGTTTACAGTTTTGCAATCTCTCTACCTCACTACCCATACGATCATATCTCGTCATTCAATATTAACCTTATTAAAAAATTATTTATTAATGTACTAGATTGACATTTAAAAAAAAATTAAGTGTGAAATAGATAGATAAAGTCAGAAGAAAAAAATTCAAATGTGAGATAGTTGCCAAAAGTCGGAAATGGTTATATAGGTCACACGGAAGATTTCAAGTGGACGAGACTTGTACACTACGATTAAATACTTCAAAATTAGGAAACAATAGAATTTAGAGAGCGAAAACTTCTCAAGCTCTCCCTTCTTATAGTATATGGTATAGTGTGTCTATTAAACTACTGTAGTCCAGTTATGGTTCTGGTCTCTCCATCTCTCACATTGATATGATAATGTCTCTTAAACTACTGCAAGTCTTATGTGTCTCTTCATCTTTAACTACTATATATATATGTCTTATGGATGGTTAGAAATGGTATCAAAGTTAGGCAGGCTATCACAATCTTACCACTTTAGTTATGACCGATAAAAATTATAAAAACACTCATTAATATGGTAAATGTTGGAAATGCAGTACCAAAATTATTTTTTCGGTACCGTAATCAAGTCCAAATTTGAGTTAAATATTATTATAATTTTGTACATGGAGGAATAGATAGCCTCATCTGTCAAGTTTGAATGTACCAATTGTTGTCCCCGTTGGGATTTCTAATCCAGCAGTGTACTGAAAATTGTATTCTTAATGCAGCTAACAAGGGGGACAACTCATTAAAGTCAGAACATGGCACATTTAATGATACCTTTTTTAGTCATCCTATTCCTTTCCCAGCAATGTTACAAAAGTTAAATAAAATCCAAAAAATTATAACTCAAATGCATATCATTTTTTGGATGAATAAATCACATCAATTGTTTTAGTGGGCTCCACTCATCCCACACTCATCCGAGAAATGATATACATTTGAGTTTTAATTTTTAAATTTTATTTGAGTTATGTAACATTTTTCTTCCCATATACCAGATTCATAATGTAGGATTGATTACCTTAAGATAATCCAAAGTGTCATAGTAAAAAGAGGTTCATTCTCTCATGTAATCGATAGGATGATTAGGAGTCCACCATAAAAAATTAGAGTAATGTTATGTATCTCAAATCTATAACCTAAATTTACATTTCAAATAAAATGGAATTATTGAATCAGTAGGTCCCATTTTAAAAAGTTGATGAAACACACTCATCTAACGATCCCCTTTTATTTGAGATGTAAATTTGGCTTGTAAATATGAGATATATAGTATTTCCCAAAAAATTTAATAGCATGTTTGGTTAAATGATACGGTATGTACGAGATTGGAGTGTCCATTCCAACTCATTTCGATCCAATTGGTTTGTATGGGTTTAGTATAATGCCCTTCTAGCATCATGTTTGTTTGGAAATGTTGTATTGCATGTTGGCCCACCAAAAAAGCAAAAAAAAAAATTGATTATTTGCTATTTAGTTGACGCAATTACCCTTTTTGTGTATTTCATCGCATTTGTGAAAGGGGCATTATAGTCTTTTGAGCTTAAATTCGGTTTTGACCAAAAGTGGCCTTTCCTAATGGATAAAATTATGTGGACTAAAATTAAGTACAAAATTATATGCAGTCGTTGGACTAGTCCTTGAAATTATAATACTTACCACCGAACGTTAGATTAGTTGGTGAGTGACTGTTCTAACTTAACCAAGGTCTCAGGTTCGAGTCTTGAGAACGCAGCTGCGTTCGGTAGGGAGAGCTTTGCCGCCCTTGTGGTCCCACCCGGCTCGAATCCGGATTAGTCGGAGCCCAATGTGACTTTCGGATACCGGATGATTTGACCAAAAAAAAAATAAATTATAATACTTCGTTTTCAATAACTAGCTATCCGTGAGCAACCGCATTGATGTGTGCTAAATTTTAGGTTGAAAATTTATATGGGAAATTTTGAGTGTATATATGTGGTCATGTAAGAGTAATGATCCTAAATAATAACTTATTATCTATTTCTTTTAAATAAATTCATGTGGTTACTATTTATACTATAAAAATTGGTCGGAATAGTTTTCACGAGATCTGACTACGAGTCAATTGTTATATTTGTGATTAGTTATAACAACCCGTGCATTAAATATAACATTTTTTGACATGAAATTCATCACGCATAATGTGTGTCGTGACAATGCATTTGTTGGGTCTAGCAAAAAAAGAATAATTTTATGGTACAAAATATTAGTATTATTTTTATTAGTTAAATTATAATAGTAGTGTCATAAATTTTTAAAAAATAAATTATAATTTTTATCATCTGACATTTTAAAATCCATCATAACTTTCCGAGGAAAAAAAAAAAAGTTATGTATGATTAGCAGACATCGCAAGGACACCGCTTGGTCCTATACAATCTAATCTTATTTCATCATTTTCTGTACGGCCTAGATATACTGCTGGCGTGTATGATCATTCATGACGCCGTCGTTTCACCGCTTTCCACGCCACTAGACTAGTTCCCTGCCCCTACAAAAGTCAACGTTACTAATCAGCTAATCACATTAAGCGTACTGAATTAACAGAAACGACTAATTTTACTGCTCACAAATTTTTTAACTCTGCTCAAATTTCTTAAATTCACACACCATCATTTATTATATTAAATAATAATAATTTAATTACATAACAAATTGTCAAAATACATGACCTTATAAACAAATATCAATATGTATACACATTATTCTATATAAACAATATCTGAAATAAAAATAGTATTAAATTATAAAATTAATCAAAAATTAAATAATTCAACTTGTTATATAAATGAGTAATGTTATAAGAATAAATTTTAAAATGTTATCTATCTTATTAGATATTAGTTATTCCCCGTGTCTGAAGGCACGGAGTAATAAAAAAAATTATTAACATATTTGTATTTACACCCAAAATTAAATCACAAACATAGAGGAGAGATAAAAAAATTTAAACACCGATTGTAGTGGAGGTGAGCGGTGGTAGTGTTGGTGGACGACAGTGGTGATGGTAGGAGACGGTGATGGTTGTGGTGGGTAAGACGACGACCGTCGTTGTGGTAGCAGCTGTGTGTGGCAAATGGTGATGGCAGTGGTGGGTTTTGAGTAACGATAATGGTAGTGGCAGCCATAGGTGGCAACGGTGGTGGTAATGGGTGTGGGTGGTGGTGGATGATGGTGATGGTGGTTGGCAGTAGTGGTGGTGACGATGACGATGGTGGTGGGCGGTGATGATGGTGGTGGTGACGGCGACGATGGTGGTGGGCGGTGATGATGGTGGTGGTGGGCGACGATGGGTGGTGGTGGATGTTGACGATGGGCGAATATAGTAGTGGGATGATGGTAGTAATGATAATAAATATAAGAATAAGATGACGTTGGTGGTGGTGGTGGGTGGTGGCCATGGATAACGATGGTAGCAATCGGTGGTGGGTGGTGGTCATGGATAACGATGGTAGCAATCGGTGGTGGGTGGCGATAGGGCAGTGAGGGTGGTGTGGGGGTGGAGGTGTGACAATGGCGATGGTGGAGGTGGTAAGGGTGATGGTGGGATAGTAACAGTGGTGATGATGGTAGGGTGCGACAGCGATGGTTGGGGATGGTGGTGATGGGGGCGGTGGAAGTGGTGGGACGGTGGTGATAGTGGTAGTAATGATGTGTGGTGGGCAGTGGTAGTGGTGGGCAGTGGTGATGGGGCAATGGAAGTGGTGATAGTGGTGGTGGCAGCAATGGTGGTGGTGGTGGTGGTGGTGGGGCGGTTTCAAACACTATTTTTTTTTTTAATTACTTATGAGAAATAATTCCTAGAAGTACTTTTAAAAAATCACTTCAAACACACCCTTAGTGACTTATTTTTCCTATTAATTTTGGGGTATTAATATTAGCTGTTAGATTAACTTTAAATTAAAATTTAAAACGATTTCAACCGCGAATAGCAAAAGTCATTTTATTTATCTTTTGAAATTTGAATTGTATTGTACTTTATTATATAGATTTCATTCTATTTCTTTACTTTTTATTTATCAAACTATTATTTTTTTATATTAAGAAATAAATTTATAGTTGTAGCTAAAAAATATAATTGTGTATTCAAAATACATTTTTTTACTATAAAAACACGTTTTGAAAATACATTTTCAAAAATACATCTTCACATTGAAAAATGTATTTTAAAAATACATTTTTAAAAGAGAATTAACTCCCTTGCCCTCCACTATTGTATTGTATATTTGTATCCCATGCACACAAGTATCCTACATTTTGTCTTGCTTGGACTAAATAAAACTGCAACAAATCCAGTTTTGCTCATGAAACTAAAATAAAAGCTAATCTACTTATCTTTTAAACTTATCGTTATGCTATCAACTTTAGATACATTAATCTACTTCCAGATCAAGACTTAAATCGAGATCTTCAGTTCGTATACATATAAAATGTTCTTATTCGACTTATTCTAGATTTGTCCGATTTTGATTTCACCCTTTGAATTGTATTGTAATAAATAAGTGTACATGATCCGAATGAATCGTAGTATTTTAATATCCAATAGATTCAAATCCACTGGACAAAAAATAATCTTTTAAATATTCCAATCCAATGTCATCAGAATGTGGTCCTGTTTTGAATTTATATAATTGGTTTATAAATAAGAGTAAATTACACAGACAACCCATCTTTTTTTGAGTACCCTAAACAAAAAGACAACTTTAATTTTTGAAAAATACTAATAATTTCTTGAGTGGGTGATGAATTGGGCAGTGATGATGGTGGTTGCAAGGGATTGGACTATGTCAAAAGTGGAGAGAGTCTTTGTTAATAACGAATGAAGTTGACATGATAATGTGTTTTGAATTTAAATTTTGATAATTTTTTGAAGTTAAATTATTATAGATTTATTTTTCATAAATATTTTAATTCCGATGTTGATGATCTTTCTTTGACCGGACCGGAGATGAAACTAGTCGAGGTGCGTGTAAATCAATATCATTGTTCCATCGGATCAATGGTTAAAAGGTAATTTCCATAGTTTTTGCTGTGGGCCTTAGAACATCAGATAGATCTTTCTTCTGTCTGCATTGAGTTTAAACTTAAAAGTCCAGATACTGTGGGCCGACAGAATTCAGAAATTTAGAGCCCGTACTTGACTGTGGGTTGCTAATTAATTAATCTAAATGTTAATTATATTATTTTAATTTATTTTTGTTTTTAGTGTATTACACTGCCTCATTAGCGCGTGGGTTAGCGTATTATAGTATTCTAGCTCCTGTCCAAAATAGGAAATGATATTTTAGGATACATTACAATGCCAACCCAACCCCTAATGTTTACATCAATTATTCAATCATCTATTTATATTTTAATGTGAAGATGGTGCTTGTTTGGAATTTCACAACTTTAAAAGTAAGATTCCCCTCAAGATTTATAATAAGATGTCAGAAAAAATAATACTTTAAAGTACCAACATCATACCATATTTTTTGTTGGAACAAAAAGATCGTATCTTCAAATTATTTTCTCATTCTCTAAACAAAAAGATCGTTTCTTCTTCTTCTTCTCTTCTCTCACCCACACCCCCACCCCCACGTACACACATTCAAATAGAAACGAACAAACTCATCTTTATCCCATGGCAGTCAAGTAATAAATGTTGTTTATTTGATGGTCAGGTTCAGGGGCGGAGCCAGGGATTCTGGTTAAGGTGGGCACTTTAATTAAGTACTCTAATTTTTTTTCTTCTAATCAATCACACTATATAATATATTTATATTTATTATATTATATTTGATACATGAAATCCATTTAACATAAAAAAATGCCCAAAAAATATATATATATTGTCATGGGCGAAGCCATGAATGTCTATGAGGGGACAAAATATAATTGGTATAAAAAAATATTTAGCCGAAATTGATACAAAAAAATTCAGTTCAAGAATAACAAAAAAATAAGAATCAAAACAAAATTATTGTGAAATAGTAAATTCAATTTTTATTTAGCTGAAACAAAATTCTAACAAAAAGACACAAAAAAAAATTTAATACATTTTTAACCTAATTATATATTTCAATAAAATATAAAATTTTTAAAAATCACTAAAATTTTGTATATGAATTAAATGTAAATTAATTTTTCACTAGTTTTCTATCAATGCGCACAATCAGAAGTCCGTAGTAAAATTATTTTTTATTTAGTTGCAACTAGGGATTTTATACTCTTTTCTCCCCTTATTCAAGTGGGCCAAAAAATTTGTTTTTTAATGGTGGGTGGGCCAAAAGTTTTGTTTTTAATGTTGGGCCAAAAATTTAGTTTTTAATGTTGGGCTAAAAGTTTTGTTTTTTTAATAGGTTTGGGTGGATTGTGATATGTCAAATATTTGATTTTTTAATAAGTTTGGATAGATAATAGTGGACTCAATTTTTTTTGTTTTAAATGGGCTTAATTTTTTAAATTTTTTGGATAAATAATGTGGGTCTAATATTTTTATCTTGAATTTTGGGTGGACACAAATAATATATTATACAAATTTATAATATATATACTTAACTAAAAAAAAATTTTTTTTTTTTAGGGGGGGCACGTGCCCACCCTGACCCTAACCTCCCTCCGCCCTTGGTCAGGTTGGTGGTGGTTATAGGTGGGGATTGGAGTGGGGCTTTCGAGTTGATAGTAGGGGTCTATAAATTTAGAGGTTTCATATCTCTAATTTTTATTACTTTAACGACTGTTTCTATAATTTTTGTGGGTCATTTTATAATCAAAAAATTTATTATTTTTGTGGATGATTTACCACTTTTATGAGTCTTTTTTATCACTGTTGTGAATGTTTTTATCATTATTGTGATAAACTATTTTATCACTTTTTTCGATACCACAACAGTGATAAAAATATTTTATAAATGTGATAAATGTAAGTATGGTACCAAAAATTTATTTTTCGGTATCATAGGCAAATCATAATTATAATATAACTTAAGATGATGGTGATGCTATTTACCGTATGATCAACCAAATTAGTGGTACTTTTGTAGTAGAAGTTATGCCTATAGAACCCACACGAGTAATCCAGTAAAGTGAGATTAAACTTAGGGTAAATCGTAAATCTAAATGGAATTAAATTCTCGTTAATAATTCCAAAATTAATCAATATATATAATTTTTTTTGTTAATTAAAAAGGGTGGTCAGGGGCGACCAAACATAATAACCTCTAAAGTTGTTACTTTGAGGTTTTTATCCGTGGTAAAATATTCGGTTTGAACCATAGTTACTAATTTAAGATGATTAAGTCCGTCACCATAGCACCATTGAGAGCAAACTGGATATTCAACAATTCCAGCAATATCTGATTCACATAAATTACTATCGCAAACGAGTTTAAACACATAACTACTCGAAGATGACAAAACTTTCATCCTCCACTTAAAGTCAACTAAACTACCACTTGGATGATAATCAATATATATAATTAATTAATTAATAATTATAAATATTCGGAATTTACTCTACAAAATTAGTTCTAATGCTTGCTTTTGTCCTAGTGCTGAACGACTGTTACCAAAGTAAAATACTAAGCCCACGCGCATGAGGAATCTGGAAAGTGGAACTCTAATTACAATCAAAGCTAGATTATTGCTCCCAATTTAAGCAACCTGTACGGTTCATCTCTCTCTCTCTCCCCCCCACCCCCCCAGGGGCTTGCCCTAATATTATTCCTCTTCTTGTCTGAAATTCTGAATTCTAGAACAACTTCAGCAATTCTTTTTCGCAGCTCCAAGCCTCCAAGCTCTCTCTCTCCCTAGACGGTGATAGACATTTATGTCTCTATGATTGTGTGTATATCATCAAAAAAGCTTCTCTTGAGTAAGCATTTGAAAATTGTTTTAATGTTCTGATCATCTTCTGGCATTCACTTTGGAAATCGATGTTATTGAGCCAAAACACATTTCACCTAAAGCATTTATGTTTCTAGTTTGATTCATTCTGTCCTCTCTCTCTCTCTCTGCTCCGTTTTCTTTCTGTAATTGTCTCACTTTCTTCGTCTATTGGAGCTGTCAAAACTCAGCAGCAGTGGCAAAACAGCGTTGAATTGAAGTATATGAAACTTACAAGCTAAGTCATCCTTAGTCTCTCTGTCTCTATATTATATTACTCAAGTCGGAAATAACTTCTTTCCGGGCGAATTGTTATTAAAAATCTAAGGCAGTTTAGAGAGAAAGGTGGAAATCTCTTTATTGCTTGCGGAAACTCCAAGTATTGGGTTTGAATTTTGGTCCTCGATATTTGTTCATACGTTACATTCTATTTATATGCACAAACAGGCATTTATACATAATTTCTCTTTATTGTCCCTTGTTGGTTTCCTTCATTTATAACCATTCAATCCATTTGGTCATTTTTTTTTTAAACCCTGTCTGAAAATTAAACCTTCCAGTCTCTAAAAATTTGGGGCGCCTTTGATCTTGGGCTTCAGTTTGCAAATTGAACTGCATTTCAACTCGAAACCTACCTCCATGTTATGTTGTGCACATCATTAGGTCTCACTTTTCATGTTACATATCATAAAAGCGGTTTGGGTGCTGTTTTCAAAGCTCATCTCCTCCGTTCTCTTCTCTTCACATGATTAAAGGGTTTGGTTCGTTTATTCTTTATTCTTTTCAGCGTTGGTAGTTAATTCAGACAAGTGAGTTGTTTTTTGCTGGCCCCATTTTTAGAGATATTTGATAACCAGCCGTTAATGAGTATGAGGAAAAATGCTAATTCACACTCGGGAAGGGTATTTAGTGATAGAAGGTGGATTATTCCATTTTTTGCTAGTGTGGTTGTATGGATTACTCTGTTTACGACGGCCATTTTTTGGTTATATTCATCTTCATACGGTGGGGATCAAGTGCAATTTGACGTTATTTCATTCTCAAAATCAGAGGACTCTAATGGATATTTCGTAGAATCAGATATAAAGGAATCAATGGGAAGTAATGAGGTTTCGAAGTTGGAACCTCCTAGATTAGCTTATCTTATTTCGGGCACCAAGGGTGACAGTCAAAGAATGATGAGGACTTTGCAAGCTGTGTATCATCCAAGAAACCAGTATATTTTGCATATGGATCTTGAGGCTCCGCCACGTGAAAGGTTGAATTTGACAATGTCTGTGAAGATTGATCCAACATTTCAGGAAGTGCAAAATGTTCATGTAATGGGGCAATCCAATTTGGTGACATACAAAGGCCCTACTATGATTGCTTGTACCCTACAAGCAATTGCAATTTTGTTGAAGGAGAGCCTGGATTGGGACTGGTTTATAAACCTCAGTGCTTCAGATTATCCGCTAATGACTCAAGACGGTCAGTGATACGCTCCCTTTCTGATTTGCTTTTACAATCACAATTTTGGTCATTATCATGTTTGTATGATCAACAGTTTTTTTTGTCCTTAATTGTATTGGAGTTACTTGTTTAGAGAACAATAACATACTATATAAGAGCCTATTTTCCCTCTTCCTCATCACTTTTTTATTCCAAAAATGGTTGCTTATTTCTTTTTGGAACCATTTTGAACACTTCTGACATTTAGATATGACAACAGATATTTTATGTGGTTTCGTTGGCTTAATTATTTAAGTTGACATGTTACGATCCTTGGACATTAGTAAGGGTCAAATATTGATGATCAAAAAAGGGAAGTGCACCATAGGGTTCAAGTCTCTCTTGGTTTGTAGATGAATCTTTGCTGGGAGATTCAAAGAGATTCTAGGTCTAGGTTTTGCTTATTGTAATTGGTTAGCCAATGAGGTTATAATTGTGACAGTAGCGTTGTGAGTTTCCTGAACCCAATGTTTTTCCTAGATTGACTTGCCAAGATACTTGGATTGTGGAAATGATGCAAATAAAATGACTATTAGGTTGCCAAGGAGGATACATAAGTTGATATTGTTTTGTGAAAAGACATTTCGCTTAAACTAAATCATAGTCTCGTAACAATAACAGTGCTGAAGCTGAATACCAGGAAACCAGATATTGCATATACAGAAAGAATGTTAGCACATGGCCCTTAAGATGCTGGAAAATCAATTGTGATTCCAAACTTTATTGCTATGGCACTCAAGATGATGATCAAGGTTTATTCCCTAGTGTTTATTATGTTGGTGCCGAAAATTGGTTATCTGCATTGTTGCTCCCAGACTTTGCAAATTGCCCTTGGTTTGGGTGGTTGGGCAAATTGGTTCGTAGTTGAGCTTGTGATAAAAAAGCAGTAGTGACTATTTCAAAATGATCAATTTAGGCCATATGGTGGTATGGTATGAGTTCATGACCTGTGCATAAGCTTTTTCATTTTATGAAAGACTGAATTGAAAGGATTTGGGGTGTTTGATCTAGTAAGATCAGAGTGAACCGAGAATGTAAGAATTACGATGATTCTGTTGCTGCTGTTTTGTGGCATCCTCAATGTGAATTGTGCAGATTTTAGAACTATTCAAGTAAACCACTCTAAGTGGTTGAGATCAATACTTTGTTTGGTGGAACTGACTGTCTGCTGTTGCTTGGTGTTTCCCTTTTGGTTGGTGGATGGGTTCAATAGCACTTGGCTATTTCATGCATAAATTGTGGATAAGATGCTCTTGAATCTGTTAACATGGCCCCATATCTCCTAGATGGGACTCTAGAAGGCAAATGTGAGGCCAATACAGCTAGATTTATTTTGTTATATTGTAATATTTTGTTTTATGTAATAAATTGTAATATTTTGTTTTATGTTTGTTTGTCTGTTTCCAATTTATTTTGTTGAGTTGGTTATTCAGTTTTTCGAATAAAAAACATATTTGGTGACGATTTTATTTTTGCCCATATAGAAAACAAAAAACACATTGGTGCACATTTTTTTTTTCTAGTTTAATAGTGCTCATGAATTGGAAGGTATTGTTGGCTTACATTCACTAGAAGATAGTGCATAGAGATACTTTCTAGAAACAAGGAGCCTTGCACTTTCATCGTTGCAATAATGAGGCCATTCAGGAAAATATACAGCATAAATATTGTTTTGAAAAAGAAGTGCAGATAAGTAGTGGTAATCAAAATTTCAAGCAGAAAAAAAAAAGGCGACAGGAGTAAGTTTCATGTGCCATTAAATAAGACCGACAAGGAATAAAGTAACTGTTGTTAAACATTTTCATGTGATTCATAGATAGAAAAATGTTCTTATTAGTTGTTTAAAGCTAAACCAGTGTGTTTTACTCGATGTTATTTTTCTCAGAAATCTTGCGGTTTAAGAAAGATTATGACCTTGAAAAAGGTGAACGGTGGAAAAGGATTTATGTGGCCAATCGTAACTGGCTTTATTGAGTGGAGTTGAATTGGGCTAAGATCTCCCAATATTACTTTGAAACCCTTTCTTAGTGATATGAAAATTTTCATGGTTTTGCAATGTTTTGAGATCCTTCGTAGGGGAACCAAGAGTGGAATGGGTCTGGATTGATGTACTTGCAAAATACTGGGCAAGAATTCCATGTTTCATGCGTACATTTATCAAAAAGAAATGCTATTGTTGTGGACTGTGGTCTATATGAGCGAGTCCAACCCATCAACAACTCTGCAGACCCATATATCTCTCCCAAATGTAATAACTGGAACCACTTAAACAAGTCCTAACCAGCCCTAGTCCATTTCAGTTTTCTGCTCAGCCTTTTTGGGGCCTACAAGTTTACCCGCGTCCCAAAAAACTACAGCTCTTGTGGATCTAAAGCCCCCGCAAAAGTTTCCTACTTGATGAAAAGCAAATCACATGTTTATTAAAAACAAAAAACAAAAAGGCTTCCAGGAATCTTTTTTTATTTGTTGCTTTGGTTTTCTTCTTCTTTGATCGTATACCATAAGTTTTTCTTCTTCCTCTCCTCTTTAAACTGTGGAAAAGGTAAGATACTAAACATTTCTCCGCTCCGCTTATCTTCCTCCAAGCTAAGGGGAATGTTTGTGATAGCAGGTACCCTGCCTGTAACCAATCTTGGGTCTAGGCTACAATGGGGCATGCTAGTGACAACTGAATTGCTAGAGTAATTGATATGACAATGTTGCCATTGTTGATTGCCAGCTGCACGTGAGCTACATTTAGTGGCATACATGCATTCAGGAAGGATCCATTTGCTCACTTCTATTTTGTTGGACTGCAATTAATTCGCATCTTTATATTGTTTGATCGAATTGACATCAAAAGGCTTCAGCATTTCATATTCTCTTGTTTTATCTCATGTTACATGGTTCATGTATTCCTTTGAAATCATTACAAGGATTTGTATTTTTTCAGCCTTTTTGCTTAAGAAGAATCTTATTTTATTCTGCTTATGCAGATCTGCTTCATGTTTTGTCCAATATGTCCAGAAACCTCAATTTCATTGAACACACCCAGATTTCGGGGTGGAAACTGTAAGTAAGAATGTTACAATTTGCTCTAGTACAATTGACCCCTTTTAATTTTACATGAAAAGCCTACTGTCTTATAACCTTTTTACATATTTGCAGAAATCACAGAGCAAAGCCAATCATCGTTGATCCGGGTCTTTACTTGTCCAAGAAATCTGACCTTGCATCGACTTCTCAGCGTCGATCTCTTCCCACGTCCTTTAAATTGTTTACTGGTAAGTTGACTTAACCCAACAATTTTGTCTAACCAAGGACTACAATTTTAATGCACATATGGGTTGTCTGCCAATGGTCTCTCTCTCAATGAACCTTTGTGAATAAGAATACTTTCAAATCATAGAATTGTAAATGAAGTTTAAAACTTATCAAAGTATTCATCAGGTTCAAATGCTAAATTGGAGTGTTGTAATTTTGACTGCAATGTTGTTAAGGATCAGTGGGAAATTTGTCTTCTTCTGGAATTGTTCCTTTTCAAACCATTTTTTTTAACTGGAAAAGGGCTCGTTGGCTCCTCCTTACTTTTCCATGGCATAGCCTTAGTGGTTTAAGTCATCACACGTCCTACTAATCGCTGTTTTATAGTGCCTGAAGTTAATGTGATCACTATTTTTCTAATTGATTTTTATGTATTGTACATGAACAATGGGTGACCGTGTTTGTTCTTTACATCGTAATATATTTGAATCCAGCGAGTGTTGTGCTGGCATGTGCTTGTTGAAATGAGGCAATTCTGATTTCCAGTTAATTTCTGTCCCGTAAGTTTAGCGGCTTTACTAGAGGTTTAATAAGCTTGACAGGTATTGTTCTTATGCACAAAGTCAATATTTAGGAGTCCCGAAGCAGAACATGAAGTAGATGATGTCCATTCATGAATTGCACATTTGAATACAGAATTGCTTCCTATGCAGGGTCAGCATGGGTGATGCTAACCCGGTCCTTCGTGGAATACTGTATATGGGGATGGGATAACCTTCCGCGAACTATTCTTATGTATTATACAAATTTCCTCTCCTCTCCAGAAGGCTATTTTCACACTGTTATTTGCAACACGGAAGAGTTCCGTAACACTGCCATAAGCCATGATCTGCACTACATTGCTTGGGACAATCCTCCGAAGCAGCATCCTCTTTCGTTGTCAATCAAGGACTTTGATCAAATGGTCAACAGCAGTGCCCCATTTGCTCGAAAATTTCACAAGGATGACCAAGTTTTGGACAAGATTGACAAAGAATTGCTAGACCGCACAAATCGGTTTGCACCTGGGGCATGGTGTATTGGAAGTTCAGATGGTGGGGCTGACCCTTGCTCCTTGCGTGGTGATGAGTCAGTGTTTAGACCCGGTCCTGGTGCCAAGAGGTTGCAAGATCTATTTACGAAACTGCTGTCTGAAGATTTTTGTGCCAAGCAGTGTTTGGCTAAAGGGTGAGACTCAATGTCTTTCCACTTTTGGTCATTGTGTTTTGGAGCTCAGATGGTGATGCAATCTGTATAGTTCAGCCATCTGGTTTTACGGGTTCGATGCCGTTCGTGGAGCTGTTTCCAGTTTTTTTTGAAGAAAATAGTTTTTCTCTCTCAAAGAAGGGAGTTGGGTAACCCAAATGTACATTATGTATCCGTATATTGCAATGTTGATGTAAAATTTTGAAATTTTCTGCTTAATTATGTGAACTTACAAGTTGTTAATTATTCTTTCTACAGCTTGTTTTGAAAATTTCTTTTTGATAGGTTTGTAGGACCCCAAGCATTCCCACCACCGGCCCTTGGGGCTTGACACCCGTGACCTTTCCCATACAGAAGGCCAGCTCGGATCACTTGGGTTAACCAAGCCCTGGTATTCTTTGGTTCACTCAATACGACACGAAATAGACATTAAATTACCACGTGTGTTTTAATCTTAACAGGGTTGGATTATAACCAAGTCGATTTGCAATACCCGCATAATAAATGGGTTGATACGATCTTGTTTGACATGGATCAGACAGATTGCTAATCCAATCAAGTTTGCTAAGAATTCACCCGTGTGAATGAAATTACACATCAAGAGCACCAAGTTAAATGCATTGTATCAGTTAGAACATGGGAATGACCATCTCTTATGTCCTAAAACACACAAACACACGTCTGTAATAGTGGATGTACACACACACGAGAGAGAGGGGAGAGAGAGAGAGAGAGAGAATTGGAAAGCTCAACAGGTTTGAGCTGGTTAACATTTGTTATTAGATATTTGTACAAGCCTGCCTTAGTCAGATTCAGCAGAGATTAATTTCATGTATTTTTCAGTTATCATCTCTGGTGAAAAATCAGTGAAATAACCCTTCTCCACATCCAGGCCTTCTTGCTCAGCCAGCATTTCAACCCGGCTCTGGACCCGGTCTGCGCCAATTTGGTTAGGCTCCAACAGCATGCAAGCTATTTCAGTCGAGTCCTCACCATGAACCAGGCCCAGTGTTTGCACAGTAGGCAGCCCACCACCTCGAGCACTTGCCAACAATGCAATCCGTCGAGCAGCCGAGACATCTGTGGACATGATTGGAACGTTGTATGTTGCGACCCATGGACGTGCACCAATCATCGCGATACCTCTGGCACGAGACACCGTGGTTGGGCCTTCATCGGGATTTTCAGGAAGAACTTCAGGCTGGGCCCATCCGGCCCATTGATTACCCATGAAGTTTGGCCGGTAGTAGCCCAGCTCACGTCGGATAGTCTCCAAAGCCTTCCCTGTTGGGTGTGCTGCAGCATATAGAAATACTGGTACTGCATTGAATCAAAAGCAAGACAATAATTTCACAAGAATAAAAGATAAAGAAAACATAGAACTAAAAAGAACACTGCAAATCAAGGACAGTATGGACATGATTATTTTCCCCCTATACATTCACATAAAGGGAAACTACAGTACCGAGAAAAAAAAAAATTAGTACCGGTACTGTCAGTTACTACTTTATATGGTACAGTAAGAAGTTACAACTGGTTAAAGGAGGTCATGATCGATCATAGACACTCATAATCGATCATGAAACGCGGTATCAATATCAGCATTCCATAATCAATCATACCCTTTGAAGTTTTAACTTACATCTCTAATGTGTATTGAAATTCTGATGATGCCTTTCTAATACACGAGAATTTCGATATACATTATTACCATACACACCTTGGAATCGGTTGCCAATATCTGCTGCCACAGTTTTGGCGAGCCAAGCTGCTTCCTCCAGTGATGCACGTGCCAAGGGATGGAAAACAATGTCATCTACAACACCAAGCCGGGGGTGTGCCCCCGAGTGCAACTCAAGGTTTATGGCTTCATAAGCGGCTTCGGCCATGGCTAACACAGTTTGTTGCAAAGGGCTATAAATGGGACACCCTGTGCCATCATGAGCAACATATGATACAAGAGTGTACCTGACCCGGTTGTAGGCACGATCCTCAAACTTGTTTACAGTAACTGTTTCTGGATCAAGCTTAGCTGCACGTTCGATTGAATCAAGAGCTTCTTTGTTTCGTGATTCAGAGATATAGAGTTTGCAGCATAGTAGCATGGATTGGTTCATCGTTTTCTTCTTGTCCTGATATAAACAGGGAATAGAGTGAATAGAAGACGCAAGAGTATAAAAATGCATTTCTACTAGCTACAACGTGTGCATATATAAAAAGTGATCCCGTAGAGGACTACCACAAGCCTGATGGTCACTTGAAATGTCGAATTAAAGTTCTATTTTTCTGTTGGAAAGTGCAAGATTTCATACTCAAATTAATAGCAGATCAACACACTAGGATCCCACCACTGTCAGTTAAGAGGAGTAGGAGCTGTTTGAGTGGGGATTGGAGGGCCACAAGGACCTTAGTTTGATGAGTCAAAGTTCAAAGTTATTAGTCTATTGTTTCTAATTGTAAACCAAGAGTATTTCAATCCTACCATTCCCACCCCAATAATCTATAGTACAACTAAGCCCAGCATAGAAAGTTTTCTTTTTAAATTTTAAATCACTAACAAATAGTGACCAACTACAATGTACTTTCAAATAACTACTGAAAAACACTACGGTTGTCAATACTATACCGTAAAATATCATTGCAATAGGTGTTACAACTATTAATGTTTGATCATAGCATTTTACGGTCGATCAAAGAGTAGAGTTATAACTTGAATGCTGCCCATGGCAACCCTTATTGGTGCATGATGGTCAGTGAATAGTAAGTATTCAATGCAGTAGTGACACCACGTTGTTAATGCCACGTGTTGTTACCATCAAATAGAAACATAACTAAATGGATAAAGTAGATCCCATTTTTTTACATGAGGATTATTATCAAATGACATAAACAGGTGATTACTAAAATGTGTGGGATCCATTTGTTCATTTGTTATGTTTCTATTGAATGGTAACACCACATGGTATTGACGATGTAGTGTCAGCGTTACATTGAATATTTTCTCAGTGAATTCCTATGAGATAATTGGATATGAGTAACTTTTGTAGAACTTATTTGGGTTTAAGTGCTACCTTCAAACTTATACTCCATTAAATCTTCTTTTTCATTAAATAGTTGTCAATAAGTACACATTTTAAAACATTTCAAATTCTTTTTGAAATGTATTCCATAATTACCCTTACTATAAATATTGTTTATCATTGTTAGTTTCAATGTTTTCAAATATAGCAACTCATAACTTGAAAATTGTGCTAGCATTAAAATTATTTTTCTAACTTGAAAATTAGAAAAAACTATTAAAATTATTTTTAAAATTTTTAAAATTATTTTTCTAACTTGAAAATTGTGCTAGTATTAAAATTGTGCATAACTTGAAAATTATACACACACACACACACACACACACACATATATACATATACATATATATAATAATATTAAACAGTAACACGCTCAATAAAAAAATAGTAACATCAAACAGTAACACACTCAACAAAAAAATAGTAACATCAAATAGTAACATGCTCAATAAAAAACTTAATTAAAAATTTAATCATTGCAATAGAGTGACACCATATGTGAGTATTTAAATTTTTACAATGATTAAATTTTTATTGAGCATATTACTGTTTGATGTTACTACTTATTTGCTGAGCATGTTACTGTTTGATGTTACTATTTTTTTGTTGAGTGTGTTATTGTTTGATGTTATTATTTTTTTGTTGAGCGTGTTATTGTTTGATGTTACTATTTTTTTTTTTGAGCGTGTTACTCTTTGATATTATTATTTTTTTGTTGAGCGTGTTGTTTGATGTTACTATTTTTTTGTTGAGCGTGTTACTATTTAATATATATATATATATATTGATAAAAACATAATTTTAATGCTAGCACAATTTCCAAGATATGAGTTATAAATACTAATACAATTCCCAATTTAGTTGTTAGTTTTTTCAAATAAGTTTTGACTAAATATAACTATTGAGAGTATTTTGGACAATGGAGATCAAAATTGACTTATCCCAAATAAATTTTTTGAGTGTACTTTAACCCAAATAAGTCTACAAAAAGGGACCGGCCTCCCAAAGTCCCAATTCTAATTAGACCTGGTGCAGGCCCACTGGATTCACAAACAGGCCCAGTCTTAAGCCCAACATATAGATCAGGCCCATCAGGGGACATGGGAATCACGTGCCCTACAGACACAAATTAGAACTGGTATGGGGACATGTGAAATCACGTGTCCTACAGACAAATTATAACCTACCAGTCTGTTGACAAGTGTACATATGTTTAATCTCTGCAAGTTCCAACTTACCGAAAAAAAAGTTCCAAATTACTGTGGTTTTTCTAGATTTAAGGTTATTTTACACAAAAGTATTGAGTTTAAGCTACGCTTAAAACTTATTTGCAAGATATGCGTTTGAAATTTTGTATTAAAATCGTAGTTTGTAAATACGATTTTAAATATGGGTTCACATTTTCATAAAAATAACTGTAGAATAGAAAATAAATTAAAATCAAGGGTTAAATGCAAAGAACCCCCATTGTGGCTGGACGGAGCACCACTGTGGTGGTGGGTGCAAATGTAGTGGAGTACCATGGGTGGTTGTTTTGAGATGGGTTGTCATCCATGTTCAGGTTAGGGTTTTGTTTTGGTGAGTGGGTTTTGATTGGGGTGTTGGGCAGTGGAGTGAAGAGAGAGAGAAGACTGATGATGGTGGACTTTTCGCCGATGATGAGGGGAGAAAGAGAGAAAGACAACAACAGGGAAAGAGAGAGGGGATATTTTTGAAATTTTGGATAAAAAATTTGACAAATTTGGCCACCCAGACGCAGTTGCTATTTTGACCGCATGTGTGTATTGTTTCGTTAAATATGCGCAGTCTGTCTTGTTTTGCATAAAAAATTGTAGTTTAAGGACGTTTAGTGCAACGGGAGGTTGTCTGCCAAACCCTTTGGGGTGTGTTTGGATAGTGGGATAAAGGGGGTTAACACCAAGTACAAGGGGTTTTTTTTTGCATTTAACCCTAAAATCAACAGTCCAGATATAGAACAAAGTTGGAAGAAGTTGAATGGGGTTGAAATCAAATGTTTTATACCATATTTTTGCTGTGATAAGCATTTCTTTTTTGGTAGTAGAATACTCCAAGTTGCAATTCACAATCTCAAAAGGTGGGGAAACAAGAATAAAAATATAAAGATAAGAAGAAAAAGTTTTGAGTGCTTTTTAAGGGAAGAAAAAAGCAAATCAAACCCAAATGCAAACTTGATCCCTGTAATGATAAGCTTCATCATACAAAACATGGGTGGGCAAATCACAGAAAGTCTAGCTCTTGATGGAAACAAGTGATTATGAAACTATTTTCCGGATACATTCAACTTGCAGATTAATAATCCAATCAAACATGAAGGGTACACTGAATTTTGCTAAAAAAATTGTGGGTGTGGGTTGCTTTAGTTTTTTTTTTTTTTTTTGGAGGGGGGGGAAGAGAGAGAGAGAAAGATCATAATGGATGAGTTCTTACCTTGCAAGTTGGGTTGAACTCCATGCTTTCCCTCTGTTTCTGTTCAGCTCTCCTGCTTTGCCTTTGTTTGATGAATAACTGAAATATATATAGAGGTCTATACAAGCCAATTTGAAGTGCTTGAGCATGCTTTTGAGTCAGCAATGGTACACCACCGTCCTCCACAATCTGAACGTGTCAGCCTCAATTACAATAAATTACTCCTACTCCCTTAAAATAATTGTAGTCCTACATATGCATATAGCAATAGCAATGGCAGTACAAAGCTGAACTCTCTCCCTCAAGTATATATGGATAGCACTATAGTTAGAAAGTTTTTTTGGTACCATACTTTTGAGCATTTCATCTTTCCTTTAGTTATCTTTTGAGCATTGATTATGAAAATATTAAATTAAAGTGAAATAATAAGTAATTTTTAAGAGTGTAAAATTTTTATTACAGGGAGAAAAAAGATGTCATTTTTCGGTACCATAGTTGAACCTATATATATATATATATATATCCAAACAGACAAGGCTATAGTTTATGAGGAATACCAATCATATGGGTGGTTACACTGTCATAATAAATGAGCAGGACCGGTTTTGTTTGCTATAGATGAGGATGGAGTTTAATGTGGGATAGGGACAATCCATGGGTTTCAGATTGTTGATAGCAAGAAATACAATTAATAAAAGGTTAGGTGAGCTTTTCAACTAACATCCGTCCTCAACCTAAAATCTATGGCACAAGGGAGAAGGATGGTGTGATCCACAAATTAAGACATTTGTCTTGGCATGACAAGTATATACATTCTAACCAATTTTTTTTTTTTTTTGTTCTCTCTATCTTTTTTTTGCCAGAAAACAATTATTAGTAGTCAGGTTAGCTTGTTTTTTTCTTTTTTGGATTTATTATATGTGCAATGTCTACTACTCCTTAGGAAAGAAAGGATGGGAACCGCTATAGAGTTGGTGAGACTCAGATGATGATTCATGCCTTGTTGTAAATCAAAAAAATCCAATATCTATGAAAGTGAATTACGATGTAGAATTTGATATTTTTTTTTTCCGACTCATCCCTTTGTCATAACACCATCAGTCTTAACTACTTTGTTGATTAGCTAAACTCTACTACAGAGAACATTGTCAATTATTGGTACAGTCTTTCACCCAAACAATTTAATCCATAGGAGTAGCATCTCCAACAACCCATATTCTGTAAAAAGATAGTTTTGCTGTGTATTTCTGATAATATAGTAACAATAGGCCCTCATTCTCCCTCACCAAATAGGATTGTTAGGGATATTTTGGCCTCAATAGCAGTTTATAGGAGCATACTGAATGCCTGCCCTCAATTCCTATTTCTAGAAAACATTCTCACAGTTTCTTTTTCTATTTTGGGTGACTGCAAACTATCTCAATCATTTGCCTCGAAGCTCAACCACAATTTTTCGATGTGCAATCACCCTCTAATCACGTGCATCGATTCATTTTCTTCATTTATGTGGATCTCAAGAGTATAACCATATAGACATTCAAATCCTCCCTTGAATGAAGCCAATGAGGATCCAAAAACAAGTACCATACGGTGGTCAAATTTTATTAATTCACTCGACATTAGAAACATCAATCCTGCATCTAGTTGTATGAACAGGCCTGACTAACGAAAAATACCCTTCAGCTGATGATTAATGCATGAAAACAGCCATGTCTTATTCTATAAGTACAATAACTAGAATTACAAAGCTAAAACTAGTAGCTTGTCCAGTTTTCCTACCCACCCTGATAACCCAACTTTAAGTACCTTTCAATTATTTTTTCCTGTGAAAGATCTGTGTAATATCCCTTCCCCACAACCAAGCCTTCTTCCCCAGCAAGCCGCTCCACTTCAAGCTGAACTTGTTCGCCACCAACTCTGCTTGGATCCAACAAGTTACAAGCTACCTCAATGACACTTTCACCATGAGCAAGTGCCATGGATTGCACTGATGGAAGTCCACCTCCTCTCCCACTTACCCTCTTAGCAATTCGACGAACAGTAGCAAAATCAGTAGAGAAGATTGGGATGTTGTAGTTATCAACCCATCGGGTTGCTCCAATTACAACAACACCTTTTGCTTGAACTGCATGAGCTGGACCTTTATCTGGTTTTAGGGGCAAAAACTCGGATTTTGGCCCACCTGCCCACTGGTTTCCACTGAAATTGGGCTTGAAATATCCCAGCTCCCTTCTCATGGCATCGAGCGACCTTCCCTCTTCATCAGCTGCTCCATATAAAAAGGTGGGGACTGCAGGCTATACTTAAGATCATTAACAATGCTAAAGTATGCAGAAGTGCAATACAAAATGAGTACTAATCAACATTTCAACTCAAATATCATATAAGAGATATAATCCAGTCTTCATTTGTGCATGAAATTTTCAACAGAAAAGGGAAACGATATATTAAAATCACCCTTGAGAGAAAACCAAGAATAGCAGGAAAAAAAAAACAAGAAAGGAAAACAGCAGTAATATGGCTTGTTGCCCTCTGCCTACATTTGGCATATGAGACCAATCAGGAATTCTCTTCTGATGAATAATTCACTTGATGGCCTAATATCAAATACTACTTACTAATCAGCCAAAAGAATCCACACAATTAATTTCTCATTTATTATCTTTTTAGGCATGCTTTACTTCTTTTTTTTTAACAACTAGCTACAAATTTATGCAACCACAAGTGAACAAACCTTGAAGGTTTGAACCAATATCAGCAGCCAGAGATTGTGCACTCCCAGCAACTTGGTCCAAAGAAGTGCTAGCTAAAGGGTGAAGACAGATGTGGTCCACAACACCAAGCCGAGGATGGCTTCCACAGTGTAACTCCAGGTCAATGGCTTCCAAAGCAGCTTTCACCATGGCAAACACGGCACTTTTCAAGGAACACGCGTCTGATGATGGCTTTGGATCCAACTTTGAGACAACGGTGTAACCAACTCTATTGTAAGTCTCATCTTCAAATTTATTGATAATGGCAGCTTCTGGGAATAATGTAGCAGCTCGTTCAATTGACTCCAATGCTGCCCTGTTTCGGCTTTCAGATATGTAAACCTTGCAGCAAGCCAGCATCAACTTTAACATTTTTTTTCTTCCCACCACCCTTCACCAACTGCAGAAGAACATAAAAAGAATATTAATTGACACCACAAAAAACTTTGTGGCCACAGTGTCCATGGATTCATTCAAAAGACAAAGGAAACGCAAGAAAGTAAAACTTGGAATTTGCTGTTTTAATGTTGCTGTTGATTTTTAAAGCTAAAAATCCCACTTTTATCCAAAAAAGTTGTAGTCAACCTAATTGAGCAAATCTCATCCAGTTTTTTTTTCCCGTGAAACGTCTACAGTTTAGAATTTCAACTTATTTTCCTGCTTTTTACCAAGAACAACAAAATGTACCTAGAATTTTGCTACTTCTCAGTAAAGAAACGACAATCCAGTGAATACAAACAATAATAGCTTAACAACAGCACTGGATTGATATCGAGAAAGAGGAAATGCAGAATCGCATTGTCTTATATGTAGGTATAGTCTATGGATCAATCAGATATAATTGAGACAAAAAATCCAACCTTTAATTCATCTACTGGACAAGCCGAAGCAATCATAACCCAAATTAAGCATTAAATGTTAGACCTAATAAGCATACAAAATTTTCATATATATATTTTATAAGAACATTGGCAATACGGGTAGTATGATGAGCTGATGAAGTCTACCTCAATCTCATAAGTTCACAGCCTTCATTGACGGAATCCCTGCAATGGGTTTGTTGTTAATCCAGATGTTTTGCTAAGTTGGTGAGAAACCATGAATCTGGGGTTGGAGAGAGAAGAGGGGGGGGGGGGGCACTGGTGTATGAAAGAGAACAACTACGCGATGGTCGTTCGGATAAAGCGGGGCCCAATTAGTGTTTTAGAGTTTAAACGTGGGCCGTAAGCCCGTCATATCAGAAAGAAAGTAGTCCACACATAGTGAGCTACTGATTTTAATTTAATTCTATTTTCAATAGAATTAAATTAAAATTATATGGGTCTCATTAATAATAGAGAGTCTGTAAAAAAAATTTAAAAAAACATATATATATATATTTATCAGAGAAAATCTGAATCTACTCCACACCTCTAAAATCAAATTTTTTTTTTTTAAAACAAAGAACTTCTTTAAGGTAAGGTAAGGTCACTTTAGACCAATTTCTGCGAGTATAAACCCCGAATACCTAGAATCAGCTGCATATCATAAATATCATTTAAGTCAAGAAACATTAGTGAGGATTGAACCCCTGATGTCCGAATTTACAGTTCATCTAGATATAATCTCACACTACTTGACTACCCGTGGGGGTTTAAAATCAAATCATTTTAGTAGTGAATAATGAATGTAAATATTTGAGACTCCATATTAGAATAGGGCTATGTATTATAGAAAAACAGAAAACCCGAGGAAAAATTAGGTTGTGAGGAGTTCGATATTGGTTAGAATATTTTCCAGAGACTTGAAATAAAAAAATGACTTAGATGCTTAATTAAGATGAATGTAGGTAAATTTATCTGAATTTTATGTTAATTGCATTAGATAATCACTCATTGCGTATTATTTTTATACATATAGATATAATTCTAATCAAATTATACTCAATATTAATACATTTAAATTTAATTTTAAAAAATATGATACATAAATTTGAATTTAATTTATCCTCAAAAAATTAATCTATATCTGATTAATTGAAATCAAATTCATGTCAAAATCTCGCTTCTTGATTAGATGCTCAATTAAGATGAATCTCGGTAGATTTTATCTGAATTTTAACCTAATCTCCTGTCCACACAATGTAGCTAAATCTCACAAACTTTTGAAAACCCATCACCTGTCATTCTAAAAGATGTCATTCATATAGATGGGGAAAGAACTGTATCCATACAAAGAAAAGGTGATCTCAGGAGATTTGAAGTCCAAGTAAACACGTTATTAGAAGCAAGCCACTGGCTTGATGCCTTTGAAAACCCTCCTAATCCTAGTGTGATGCTTCCACCGATTTCTGCAAATAGACAACAATCAGTCAGCAAGAGCTAAAATCACATGATGACTACAGCCTGTGAGAAAAAAAAAAGCCTTCTTATGTAAAAACATTTGAATGTTAGCCATACAATAGGATGAGTGATAATTCCCCCTATTTTAGGACTGATAATTGAGCCGAGCTACTCGAGTTCAGCTCATATTCTAAACAAGTCGAGCTTGTATAATTTTTTAAGCTCATCTCGGCTCGTTTATATGTAAAATAGTCGAGCTACTCGGGTTCGGCTCATTTTTTAAACAGGTCAAGCTTAAACAATTTTCTAAACTCATTAAAAAAAAACGAACTCGACAAGCTCGATTCGATTATCAGTCCTACCCCTAAATGTTTTTGGGAAAAATCTAACCATTCATGTAAAGACAATTTGAGTCCATATATACCTTTATTCTTTCAACAACCTAATTCTCTTCTTGCACACAATTGTTTAGTGAAGTTGCAAGACAATTATTAGGTTAATATGTATACAACAAAAAATAATAATATAAACCATGCCAGTTGAGGCCTAATTGCTTGGGCTTCATCCGATGGCATAACAAGACAGTCAAGTATTAAATACTGATATCCAAAAAATCAATTGTATAAACCATGTTAGTCAAGTATTGCTCTAATAATACTAAGCTTTGGTGTACATCATATCCATAATATACACCAACGCTTAAAAAGATAAGATTATAAAGATGTGTTGTGATTGACATAGTTGGACAAGCAATTGCACACATGACAATTAAACTTTGCTTTTATTATTTCACAAGCTAGAGGGCAAAATCATAACTATACTATGACCAACACTTGACCAAATTGCACTTTCTCCTCTTTGCATGGTTATTAAACCCAGACAACAACCCGACAAGGGGGCCAGGTCAATGGTTCGTATCGGTTATATAATAAAAAAAATTATAAATAACAAAAATCTATAAAAATAACATGATTTATGTCAAGGGCATCATATAAAAACTCACAAAAAATAATAGATATACCCACAATGCAGATTTTTTATCAAAAAAAAAGTGAACAGATTGTGATAGAGTATTATTAATGTGGAATAATACTCAAATATGAATAAATTGCGACTTGTGAGTATTATAGTACCAAATTTGATTATGATATATGAATTTGATTGTGAGAATATTGATTGTATTTGAAGATGTAGGCCCTCACAAATTAATTAAGCAAAGAATTACTCACACAAAGATTGATCGGCAACAGAGGCATGATAATAGACAATAAACAAAATTGAAAAATTTGAAGTCAACGAATCAGAACTATATTATTAAAAGATCAAGAACTCAAGCAATTGTTCTTGAATCCAAGTTTGTTGCTACAAGCAGAAGTGGATTAAGAAGTCTACTTTTAAAGAAAGATCTGAAGAACCATGAGGAGAGAGATCAAATAGAGGAGGTGAGACCTTGAGGTGAGACTGAGAGGTGTTGGAAATTATCTGTGAGCCTACAACGACTTGTGAGAACGATGAGCTTGCTTTCAGCTGCATGTTGCAATGGCGGACGGTGGTTCAATGAGGTGACTGGTGATTGGGAGATGGGGATCAAAGACGCAGAGCGTCAAGAGAGAATGAGATTTGTTCGCTTAAGGCTGTGAATTTTTGGATTTTCTATTAGAAACTTACCTGACCGGCTTTGAAATAATCGTCCGGGTGGCCTAAAAACCGCCCAGGTCTAACGGGGTCTAATGGGTCCTCCACGGGTTTTTGCTTAGACGATCCAAAGAGTAACCCAGCCAAATTTAAGCACCCGTTTTCCGGGTTGACCCTCCAGGCTAGGTCGGGTTTAATAACAATGCCTTTTTTTCAGAACCTTGAAATTAAAGAAATTTTTTCACACAATCTAACAATCAATCTTAAAGTGTCTTCTTCTTTAATAGGTCATAACATAGGAGGTTTTAAGTCTATAAAAAGCAGGGCCAATACAAGTTACCTTTTAACTAGAAATGACGGACCAAGAATCGCCCAGTTGAAAGTGATTTTTTCGCTTGCATGTGATTTTTGAGCCATGGCCCATTCAAAGAATGTCATATTGAATTAGACATGAATTATTGACTTAGAAAATATCAATTTAGGGCTAAATCCAAAATCATAAAGGGATTATTGACTTGTATGAAAATGTAGATCATTTAGAATGGCATGCCACAAATTTATGACACCATCCATGGTGTCAATTAATTTTTGCTAATGGAGATTGTTGTTTATAATGGAAATTAAGGTGGTTTGATAAGGGGAACATCAATAAACCTCTTACCCTAAGCAAAAATGGTTTTAACATATGATCATTGGACAAGGCTATAAGAATAACAAATAAAATTCACAATGTGCAAAAAGAAAATAAGTACCTCTTCCTTGTTCTTCTTGCCACCAGTAAAAAACTTGTATCCCCCAAACAAAAGCAAACCCCAGCCAGATAAAGAGACAATCACAAACTGGAAAGCAAAAGATCCATCATAAATACAATTTACAACATGGCACCAACATAATTTCAGAAAATCACCACAACAGTGGATAGAATTACTTGTAAGAAATGAATGAAATGTTTAATAGAATGATCAAACCAGTACTAAGTCCACCATATTTAAAAACAAACAAACAAAGAAAGATCTAACAGGTCGCATTACTTCAAAAAACAAGTATTCCCTAAAGCGGAATCAATAATCAAGGTAAACGTCACACTTCAAAATAAAATGAAATTTTTTTTTTTTTTGTGCATAAACCCCTGGCTAGCAACACAGAGTGTTGCCCAAGCCATAGGCTCTCGGAGGCACAGTGCAATTAGTTGCAAAATAAAAAGAAAATCATACTCTATAGTTAGCTATATAAAAATGGAGAGGAATAAGAACAATCACAGGGAGTCAGATACACAACGCCTAAATTTCAGCAGCATCTTTCAAATTTTCATTTGTTCTACAAAGGGAAAAAATTTGCTCTTACAAAAACACGACAAACTGCTACATGTAAGATATAAATATTAAACTTTCTTCAGTCTGAAGTTCCAATCCCAAAGCAAGATATCAAGACTTCAAAGCTTGAACCACATCATAGGATGCTGTTCATGGTCCAAAGAGTTGCTCTGTATAACACCAAATGCAATTGGCTCAGACAGCATGACAAGCACGAGCAAGGAAGCACAAGAACAGACATTGGAGACGAATATGAATTTGAGTTTAAAATGATCTCATAACGTGTCTGAAAATTATCAATGAAAAAATAGCCATGAAGTAAAATCAGGCAGATACCTCTTTCCCATAGTCTCAAACCCTTTGGAAGAGGACTTGATAAATATAGACCTGAAAGTGTTAAAAGCTACATTTCCATATATCAAAAGATTCGATAAATCCAATCGCTCAGTAGCACGGACTATGCTGGTATCTCCATAGAGGACCCAGTACAACTATAAATATTCACACAACTTCGAAAAGCCTGCATGCTAGCTACTAGAGTTGGTAAAGCTAATCATCTTAATCCCCTTAGGCTTCATCAAGAGCTATGTCATTCATTAAATTGTAGGCAAGCTTGTCTTTCCACAGTCTTCTCTTTACCAGAATTAAAAATCAAGAAGTCATAAACGCGTACATATTGTCTTTCTTCACTTCATACCTTAAACCATGTTCTTTTCGTCCACTTCACCGATTCGGTCATTAATCTTCACTGCACATAATGTAATCCTATGATTGTTTTTCATCTTTTCCTCAATTAGGCTACCTTTAAAATCTCGCAAATGTATTTATTCCTTATTCCATCTCCTTTTCATACCGTACACCACCTATCTCAACGCACTCTCAACTACATTGATTTTATAATGATGCCTAATGATTACCTAGCATCATGGACCCTAAAGCATGACAACAATGGGTATACAAAGATTCCAGATCCCTCCAAAACGACTTCTCAGGTGACTTATTTCATCCTAAATCCACCAAAACAAACTCTCCAATCTCCCCATACTTAGAGATGATCAAATAAATAATAATGATTGATTTTTTCAATAGTTCGTCATTGCCACCTCCAAATTAACCCACAACATCTCATTTACAAATATAAGCGGCCATTGCTTAATCCCATGGTAAAGTGCTCGGAGTATCACACATGGGAATGCGAGTTGGAGTCTAAGAGCAAACATCTTGTGCAAATATTGTCAGAGGTCTGGTGCGAATCTGGTCTACCCCTCCCATCAACCAGGACAAGTGGGCATACATACACATACTAGAGTACATATTATTTCCACTTGAATTAGTTCAAGAATCACTAATATTGTAATGAACTCAAAACAGCAAAAAAAAAAACTAGAATCATAAGCTAGTTATAATCGTATAAACCTGAAGCTGAAAATTCATGTGAAATTCCAAAATTCTCACTTTGCCGCAATAATAAAATTGGATAGCAATCGAACCGTATTATTTTCAAATCTTCCCAAAAAAATATGGTATTTCAAAGGAAAAAATCAGAGACTCACGTGCTCTTCCTTCCACTTAGATGGACTCATTGGGTCTTGCCAACAATTAACTCTTGGAGGTCCATGGTGATCTACAATCACAAATCAAATCAACAAAAATTATTAGCAAACATTAAATTTAACGCATACGTTTGTTTGTTTGTGTGTGTATGTATATACACAAACATATATATATGATGAATCGATCGGAATGTTACACTGAGATTTAGAGAGAGAAAATTAGTACCAGCAGCGCCAGCAAGGCCACGTCGCTGAATTAGGGAAGAGGGTTGAGCTGATGATCTGGTAGAGGAGATCCGAGCTAGGGTTGAGGCTTGACGAGCCGTTTTCATCGCCCACGAAGAAGCCATGGCTCAGAGAGAGAGAGATAGACTCTATGGCCACTGAGAGTTCGAGATTTCAAGCTACGCAAATGAAGAAAAATGGGAAGGAATGGTCGGTGAAAATGGACATGAGCATGTAAACGACGGCGTATAGTTGAATGAAGCCTTTCAATTTCTAAACACCCCTTTGGGTTATATCTAATTATACAAGGACCCCTCTTATTTGACATTATATACTCCTCTCCCCTAGGTAAGTAGCTAACTAGCACAATTTGAGGGCTGTAAAGCAAACTATAGTTTTAGTCGTTTCATTCTGATATTTTTACCATTCCCATGCCTTTAAAATTCTTTTTTTCTAAACTCGAGCAATTTTAAAACTTATTTACAAAATGTATGAACTTCTTTAAAAAAAAGTCATTATGTTCAAGAGACATTACTTTAAATGACATTTTGAAACTGTCACTTTAAATGACGTACTCTTTGTTTTTTCACCATCCTCCCCAATTCTATGTTCTTTGAAAGTGTAATAACAATTTTACATTAAAAACGCGGAAAAAAAGAAACTTAATCGCACAACGTTCTTCACAAAGATAGGAAATTAGTGACTTCTACCTTGCAACAAAAATGGCCTCAAACATGAAGAGTAATGGTGAAAATGAAAAAGATACAAGTAAAACAAAGACATTGATCCCTTCTGGTTTTGTTAGTTCTTAGGACATAACAAATGTCATATTTCATGTTTGTGATGGGCAAGTCACCGCACTAAGGTTACTTTAGTTACAGTACATAAGCTCTGTTTGGTTGCTACCATCAATGCATTGTGGAGGAGAGAAATGCAAGAATATTCACTAATATTTTTAAAGATAAATGATAGTTTAGTACACGAGGCTCTACAGTTATTACAACATCTAAGAAGAGTAAGATATATTTTACATAGTTTTTAGTTTGATATGCAAGGAAACTGCTTCGCCAAGAATGCTTATAGAGATGTACCATTAATTTTGAAAGAAATCACTGATGTAGAATTCGCAGTCAGTAGGCATAAATGTATGAAGATAGAGAACACATTCGATAACAATGTTACTCTCTAATTGTGGCTGTTGCCCTTGCTGCTTAACCAGTAAATGCCCTGTTTAGCCAAATTCTGCATAGGCACCATATGGTGTTTACGGAGATTAATCTCTAGGAGTAACCAGCGCTCCTAAGCCGTTCATGGATATGTGAATTTTGCACCACAAAATAATACAATGTTTACTTAACCAAAAGATAAAAATTTGAAAATGTCACGACCTCGACTTGGACTAGCATTAACTTCGTATCCGGATGTCGGATGTCGGATTTGCAAATGGGATATACGTTTTCACGCAAAATTTCATTCTCCACGCACTGATTGTAGTGACCTCTCATTTGCAACACGATAATCTTAAGTATTTGACACCTTTATGATGTTGGGACACTAGTTAACAACTAAGTCAGAGCAATGTCCTTACATGCACATATAAATGGAGAAAACAAGAACTTGCCATTCTTCATCTATTCAGTATTGCACAAAGAAATTAGGTATTGTTGGTAAACATTCATAAAGTTATTAGTCAAACTGTTAGAAGCTTGGCAACTACTCTCTCTCTCTCTCTCTGTGCCAGTTTGTCTAGTATGCACTGCTGCTGTATTTAATTTTATAATCCGAGAACAAAAGAAGTTATGCAGTTATCTCTGTTTGGTGATGGTATTGCTGCTGCTGTTGCCATAGTCTCAATTGAATAACAGTACACTTTAAGCTCCTCTCTTGCATCTGTACACCCAAAACCAGAACAAATTTGGAATTTAATTTCAAAAAATCCAAAACTTTATATAAAGGATTTACTCAAAATATAAATGGACTCTGTTCTGAGACTTGAGTTTTATAATTAGATTTTCCTCTTGCCAATTACTATATTTATTGTTGCCAAAAACCATCATTAGCATATATGTATATATGTATGAAACTAGGACTAATGCAGTTTTTGATAGTACCTCTAGTGTCAGTATGGTCCTGGACAGCTCTAAGCATTCTTCCAGTAGAGACTTCTCTTGTGCCACTACCTCTGCTAACTCAGTCAGCCTCGACACTGTCTTCTCAGCCTGTTGAAATTTTACTTCAGGATACTTAAAACAAAATAAAAGGTAGTCAAGGGACGACTAATGCCCATTGACAAGTGAATGCAGCCTACCGCGGGTGAAGAAGTAGCTAAAATCGACTTGATGGATGCTGCAAGATCTGAGGCATGTCGCATTGAAATGGAAACTGATTGTGGTTCCACCTGCAAGTTTAGATTAGTAAGTTAAGTGCTCACTATTCAATTGAACAGTAACTACATGTCTGAGAGATTCATGTATAAATGTCTCTAATCAAGCATGAATCGAGCAATACTCGTGGTTTGGATGACATGTGAGTTGGTCGTGGAATAGAAAGTGTAAGGTGGGCATGATTTAATTAAGTTGAATTGGTATCAACCGATATTTTTAATAATGCGTTAGGGCCTACCGTTGCTCCTTCTGTAAGGGGTACCCTACAGACAACAGAGTGCAAACAATCCTTGGTCATAGAAACTGCTGATAGGTGTTGCCTTTCCATATCTCCCCAAGCTTCCAATTGCTTAACCTACATATCCATAACATATGAGCCACTTACCATAATCAAATGGATCTTAAATGACATGAAACCATAACTAAACTAGTGGATGATCATTAGTTATATATAGAGTTTATTACTGACTTGAGTTTGAAGTATAAACTCTAGTTTCATTTTCAGCTTCTGTTTCCCTAGCTCTAACTTCTTTTGTAGCACAGAATGTTGCAACTTTGCAAGTCCATCCCCAGCATATAGCAAGTTACTCTGCAAAATTATTGAAATAAGCTCGGTTAATTGCAAAAACAACAATCTGAACTCGATATAGTCAATTGAAGTTGGGTAAAGCATGTTCAAAATTTGCATGTAACCGTTTTGAGTTCATAAAAAAAACTCGATAGTTAGTTAGATTATAACATAAAGAATGTGACAGATTCAATATAATGGTATATTACGACAACCACTCTGGACAAAGCTTTATTTATTCATTGAATTAACATACTCGAAATTTAGGGATAATCACGTGTCTTTTAAACTTATGTCTGCACCCCAGATCTTCAATGCACACAATCGTATGTAAACCACATAATTCGGTTTAACCCAAGTTTTATGTAGCTAGTAAGATTCAAACTCAAGACCTGTGAATTTTTCCGACTATTGAACCAACTGTTCAAATCAATTAAAAACTATTTTGCTACAAAAATAAGCTTAGTTTTTACCTAACATAAATATGTATGAGCCTAAGGGAACAACATAACATATTGACAATACAATCCACCGTTGACAACCATTTGTGAATCAATAATCAAAAAATAAGGGGAAAAATGGTTAATAGCATTTTTTATCCTTAAAGTATGTATTTTTTATCAATTTAATGACAAAATAATCATGTGTTCGACACGTGATATACTGTCTCAAAAAAAGACACGTGATTACTTCCGTCAACAAAAAAAGACACGTGATTACTTCCGTCAACAAACTTAACGGATTGTTTGATTAGGGATCAAAGTGACACGGATCGAATACTATAGGACAATGATCACTAAATTGACAAAAAAAAACATATTTAAAGACTAAAAATACTGCTAACCCAAAAAAAAATACATATATATATATATATATATATATATATATATATATATATATATATATCACAAACCTCTGCCTGATTAGTTAAGCTTCTATTCACAGCTTCACCTCTAGCATTAGCATACCTCCATTGCACCAACCTATTATGCAACAGCCTGAGGTGATGAACATTCTCTGTCATGCCTAGCCCCATAAGTAATGAACTACTTGACGAAGATTTCTTACTCTTAAATAGATCAAGACCCATGCTAATCAAATTCCCAACACCTTTAGCCCTCGACGGACTAGCCGGAGGCTTCAAACTACTTGGAAAGTTCATCGGCGTTCCGTTACTCTCTGCCGGCACCAGTGGCGAGCTCGGCCTCCCCGGGGACAAGGCCCACTTCGAGGTCACATGTCCGTTCGTATTGAGCGAATTCGCCCTCCTCATTGAAGTCTTTGTTGTTGATTTCTTCGGAGAATTATCCGATGATATTGGATGTTGTGAGGGTGAATCAACAGTCCATCTTCGAGACCTTGATGGTAAATCATTCAAGCACTTTGATGAAACTTCTATGCCGGCCTTTCTCGAACTCACCGTCGGTGCCATATATGATGCCGGCGAATTTTTTCCGGCCACTAACGATCCCAAACTCGTGCCGGAGCATATGTTAATGTCACTGCTGTCGGACTCTGGGTCTTGTATATCAGAAAACAAGTCAGATCTTCGTCCAAATAGCTTCTGGCGAAGCGCATTTTCATCGACCGATAACCTTCCTGGAACTATAGGATCATGATCCTCAACTAAACTCGAAGTTTTCGATGACGACGACGACGATGAAGTCGATGATCGACCCGGAAAACGAAATTTTCCGGTATACCTCATAGATCCACCAAAGAACGGTTTATGGTTTTCTTTCGCGCTTTCTTTCTTATTCTCAAACCTACTAAGCTCTGTGCAGCTTCTCTGTCTGTTAAGAAACATCGAGTTGTCGGACTTGTCATGATCGAGAAGGTCTTTGAGTCTATCGTTTCCAAGATGATCAGCGAGAGTTCCTGTTTTTTTATTTGAAGGGGTTGATGATGGTGCACTAGAAGATGGCCACAGTCCACGTATGAAACCTGAAGCTTCAAGGCTCCGGTGGGTTCGGCTGTCGGTGGATGCTCTGGGTTTTTGCCGGAAAGGAGAGAGAGTGCGGTTTGGAGATGGAATTACACTTTCGATCGAAGGTGTGGAGGTCGGTAACAGGAAGCGAGAGCTCACTTCACGTGACTTTGATCGCCGTAGCTTTGAAGATTGATCCGAAACTATGAATTCACCGTGGTCCGCCTTCATTGTGTGTGTGTGTGAGAGAGAGAGAGAGATTTTGATCTGTTGAGATAATTGAGGATATGAAGGTATGTTTGGCAGTTATCGAAATGGTTGATGCTGAAAAACAAACATCTGAAACGTGGCGGCAAAATAGATTTTATGCCGGCGGAGTGAAGGGTTTTATGGTTATTATTTCAAAGAGGGGTGGGGCACAAAGAGTCAATCCACCCCCGTAGATCCTTATTAATGGAATCAAATAAGCCTCTTATTACACTTATTATTTCTCTTAGGAATGAATTTAGTTAATTAAGTATAACAGTCGATCATCGAATTGTAATGTTAATTTTAAATTTTTAACTTCAAGATGAGGAGTTTGACCGATATTTCAGAGGATTACCTTTGTTTTATGGTTGATAGTGTTTGTGAAATTTCTGAAATGACCTTCTGGGTTGGGTCATTTTTGGTGTTATGTAGAGAAAGGTGAGGGTAGTTTGGGGATTGGATTTGTTTTGACTTTGCAAATATTAAGGTGTTTGGAGGAAAAAAGGAAAGAGAAACGTTGGGCAGTAGGAAACAAAGATAAATTTTGAGGTTGGAACATGGAAGTGTTGTTTAGGATTCTCGGATTCTGGAGTTATGCTTAGCCGGCAATTTGACTGGGATAATGCCACGTATCCAATAGTTCTTAAGAAAGTTTTGACTGAAGGAATTAATTTATCTCTTTTGAGAAAATAATTCATTAGATCCAAAATGGAGAGAACTTGACGTTTGGCAACGGCAGGTTTGGTGTTAAATTTTTACTTTATTTTATTTTTAATTTTTTTTAATCACTAATGCTATTTTAACATAATTGAGAGACATACTTTAAAAACATAATAAATTATAAAAATAAATTTAATGATGAGAATCACTATAACATTAAATGTATTCCACTATTAATCTTATAGTTGACTTATTCATCTAACAAGTAACAAGGGCTTTTAAAATTTGCCACTCACTATTTTGATTCCAATTATTTCGATTATGATTTATTGGGAACTGTGGAAGGAAAGATGAAGAAAAAAATGACTAAATTATATATATGACCTTCAAATTATGATATTTACGTTAATTAAGTTCTTGATTTTATTTTATTTTTTTGTCAATTGAACCATTTTGTCTGCCTCCATTAGCGTATGCCACTCACATGACTATATGATATAAAATGATAAAATGGTTCAATTGATACAATAAGAGAGTTTAGGGGCTCAATTGACACACAAAAAAAAGTTTAGAGACTTAATAACACAAGTGTCATAATTTGAGGACTATATATGTAGTTTACTCCAACTATTTGTGTCACATGTGTGAAATACTTTGCTACTTTCCATTGGAAAATTTAAAAGAGGCAGACAAAATGACTCAATCAACACAATTAGAGAGTTCAGGGGCTCAATTGACACAAAAAAAATTCAGGGACTTAATTGACACAATGGTCATATTTTGAAGGATATGTGTAATTTATTCGAAAAAAAATTATTTTTTAGTTCATAAAATGGATATAAAAATAAATTACGTCCCATCACATACTCTGGACACTGAAAAATAAGTTTAGCCCTATAGAGACTCAAACCCAAACACACTGGCGAGGTGAAAGGCTACCCTAGCCCGTGGTTATTTCGAGTTCTTAATGAGGTTCGGTCTCAAGCTGCTCCTTTGAAAGTTCAGTCAATTGGTAAATTTTAAGAGGGGTGCTTATGCAACAATTTAATGTATCTTCGAAAGTTTATGTTATATCGACTTTGTGTCGTGTATGAATCATGTATAATTAATATTTAAAAGAATCATGTCGGTTTTTTTTTTTATTGATTTCACCTATACCTAACTCGTTTATTAAATATGCCGTATGGGGTCCACTTATTTACGAAGAATTGGACTTAAAGAAGATTTAAATTCTCTAATTTCATGGCATGTTAACTAATCGAGTCATATTTTAATGCATTTGGTCAATTGGAAGACGTTGCTAAATTAGAAATTATGCTACTTATGGGCGGAGGAGGAGATCTCTAACCTAGGTGTAGATGTTAGATTTGAATATAAAAAATTAAATTATAATTTTGCATCTCAAATAAAAAAAAACGTTTAATCTAATATATTTTTATATTTAAATGATCGAACAAATATTTTAGATATTATCATAATAATAATAATTAGAAGAGCCTCATCTAAAAATTTTGCCTCCTAGGGCTTCGGTTAGGCTCAGGCCGCCCCTGATTCCAACTTAAACACGTATTTAGAGTAGGAGTAATGCTACACTGACCAAATTTTGGGATTAAATTTGGAACCCAAATAACATAGCAACATATTATTTGAAGTCTTTATTGGGGCCCAAATGACATGGCGCCAAATAAAGAAGCCCAAGTCAACTGCCATGTCATTTGGGCTCTAAATTTGGTCCCAAAATTTGGTCATTGTAGCATTATTGTTAGAGTAGAGAGGCAAATCAGGTGGCTGATTTTTTGGCTAATAATGGTGGGCTTACCAGTTCAAGGGAGATTGCTTGTTATCCAAGACATTTGATCTCTCATCTCTCCTACAAAACTCGTCTTTGTGCTCTGCTATTGAACCCACCCTAGGGGTTTACCCTAATATTAACCACTGAATAAGTCTCTCTCTCTCCCTCTGAATTTTTAGTTTTTTTTTTCGAATTTTTATGATGGTTTCTATCTGGTAAACCATTATAAAATACTACCAATGTCAGCCTATATACCTTACGAACTCGTACTTCAAATCCTCCCAAGACTTCCCGCCAAATCCCTCGTACGATTCAGACTGGTCTGCAAAGTATGGTATTCTCTAATCACAAACCCTAATTTCATCGCCACACACTGACAAGCAAACAGTTTTGAACAGGAAAATCGACAATCGTGCGCTCCTCCTTGGACATTACAATGAAGATGGCGTTAATGAACTGTATACGTTACACCCTGAGGATGATCAAACATTTAAGTTTGGTTTTCCAGAACTTGATTTTCCATGTAAAAGTCCTACGGGCTGTTCTGGATCTGTTGGTAGCTGCAATGGATTGATATGCTTGTCTGATGATTTATACGGTGATGGGGAAACAATAACTATATGGAACCCATCAATCAGGAAATGGGTTACCCTTCCGAAACCCAGTATCCCAAAATGGAAATATAGGTTTGTACTTGGCTTTGGAATGGACCTAATCACTCTCGACTTCAAAGTGGTAAGAATCTTGTATTACGATTTGTGTAATAATGGCTTCAATTACCAACTCTGCTATACTTGCTTCGATTACCAACTCCTTCCCCAGGTTATGATTTACTCGTTGAGCACAGGGTCTTGGAGGAGCATAAAACCTGTTGCTCCTTCATATTTTATGACAAGTAATCAATGGTCAGAGGCTTTCGTAAATGGGGCTGTGCATTGGATTTCATACGATAAGTCTTTGAAATCTAGCTGCCGTTCTTTGGTAGTGTCATTTGATATGACTAATGAGGTATTTGATGAGATTTTGCTTCCTGATGCGTTAGCTCATGAGTTTCCATCAAATTTGTATGTTTCTATATTTGGGGAGTCTCTTGCTGTGATTAGGAAGGGTCTATCCTGGGATCAAAGGCGAAGGGAGGCATGGGCTAGGGTGGGCAAGTGTCCACCCTAAAAAAAAAAAAATTTATTAGTTAGGTATATATATTATATATTTGTATAATATATTATTTGTGCCCACCCAAAACCTAAGATAAAAATATTAGGCCCACATTATTTACCTAAAAGAATTAAAAAATTAAGCTTATTTAAAACCAAAAAATTTGAGTCCACCATTATCTATCCAAACTTATTAAAAAATTAAATATTTGACCTATCACAATCTACCCAAACCTATTAAAAAAATAAAATTTTTGGCCCACCATTAAAAAACAAAGCTTTTGACCCACTTGATAGACATCAGTAACACCTATATCTTTCCTTTTTTTTTCCTCTCTATCTCACTCACTCCAAGCTGCTCAGCCAGAAGAAACAGAGAAGAACAGAGAGTAAAGCTCCTTTCATCGACAAAAAGCCACCACCGACAAAAGTAAATATACTCTCTCTCTCTCTCTCTCTCTCTCTCTCTCTCTCTCTCTCTCTCTCTCTCTCTCAACACATGCACACGGCACACACGCGCACACTACACTGTGCACACAACACACACTATACTGTGCACACAACACACACAAAATAAATTAGTTTTTTATTTTTAAAATTTTGAATTAATTAGTTTTTTATTTTTAAAATTTTGAATTAATTAGTCTTGGTAATTTTCTGATTTTTTGTGCATTTTAATTTTTAACCCTAATTTATATTTTTTTGTGCATTTTGCCCTTATTTGAATTTTTATGCATTATTTTTCCCTAATTTTTTTTGTGCAATTTGCCCTAATTATTTTCTTGATTTGTTATAGCCTAGATTAGTAATTGGTGATTCCTTGAAGACCTTGAGTTGCGGTTATTGAGTCGACAGTAAAAAGTATTTTTTGGTAACTCTCAATCCGAACTTATTTTTAATATTTTGAATGATATTACTTGGATTTATTAAAATTATTAATTGGATACTTTTATGCATTTGTACTTTTATTTTCTTCCTAATACAATATATTCTTTAGAATGGTAGCGATAAAATTGACAAAATAGTTTGTTTAATTAATTGTAAAAGTTGATATATAAACTCATTTTCTTGAATAATTTTTTGAAACAACCATGGAGAAGTACTTCAAGAGAAAGTCTGAGTCAAAGTTATCACCTCTTCCAAACAGAGGTAGTGATTCTTCAAAGAAAAGTCATGTAGATATTAATTTGGCGGATCTTCCATCAGATCCCGGACTACGGCCTCAGATCATGGATTATAATCCTAATGATCGAGACCAAATTCGTAGAGCTTATCTACAAAAGGGTCATTGTCAACCCCGCGACCATAATTTTTCACAAAAATGATTCGGTGTTAAATTACGACGGTTTAACAAAGCTTGATTTTCTCAGTTTGATAACTAGCTTGAGTATAGTGTTACGAAAGATGCAGCATTTCGCTTGTGCTGTTATCTTTTTAAATCAGATATGGGAGAACAATCGGATGGCCAAACCTTTGTTAGCTCGGGCTTTTCAAATTGGAAGAGAATAGAGAAGTTCCAAATGCATGTTGGACGCGTTAATAATTCTCATAACCAAACTTGGAGAAAATGTCAAGATTTATTAAATTCAAAGCAAAGTATTGAAGCTATTTTTTTTCAAACAGTCAGACTAAGCTCGAAGTGAGTACAGAACCTGGTTGAATGCATCCATTGATTGTATTCGATTTCTTCTAAGGCTAGGGCTTGTATTTCGTGGTCACAATGAATCTGAGAATTCAAGTAATCAAGAAAACTTCTTTGAGTTTCTTAGATTTCTTGCTGATCACAATGAGGATATTAAAGTTGTTGTATTGAAAAATGCTCCTGAGAATCTCAAGTTGACTTTGCCTGAAATTCAAAAAGACATTGTAAATGCAGCTTCTATTGAAACGTGTAATGCTATTGTGACCCGCCTTGGTGATGCACATTTTTCTGTTCTTATTGATGAATCACGTGATATCACTACAAGAAAAATGATTTTTAGCGGCAAAAAAAATCGTCGCTAAAAGTGAATAATTTGTCGCTAAAAGTTTTCTGCGACAAAAAAACTTGGTCACCAATTTGTCGCTACAGGCTCGTCACTGAAAGTTTTTGACGACCAACTAAAGTATTGTCGCTAAAGTAGATTATCAGTGACAAAAAACTTAGTCGCTTAAAAATTCATCTACTTGTCACAAAAAAACATTCGTCGCCGAAAGAAATTATATTATTGTCATATTTTTTCTCTTTGGTGATGACATAAAATTTGTCGCTGAAAATCAAGGTACATTTTTTGCGACTAACATATTTTCGACGCCAAATAACAAATGAACAAATTTTATAAACGGGTAATACGACACGACTCGTTTAACCCGTTTTATTTTAAAAAAATTATATCAACAAATTTTAATACTCCACTTTTCTTACCTAAAAAAAAGGAATTTCTATTCAAATCTCACATAAAAATCAAATTTTAAGGCTAAAAAAAAAAAGACAAGAGGCCACTGCCTTTTATAGGCAAGTCAGCCCTCCCCATCTCACCTCATTTGTCGATGTGGGACAAAAGCAAAAGACATTGGTTTGCCTTTGTCTTTGAACTGCGACCAAATATAAATTGTCGCTAAACAAAAAAAATTTAACTTTTTCTTCTGCGACAAACTTGTATCGTCGCTAAGTATTATTATTATTTTTTTTCTTATTTTTCGTTATTTGACAAAAAATTTGCAACCAAAAAATTATTTTGGCGACAATTTTTTTTGTCGCCCATAAAATTAGCATTTAGCGCCAACATTGGCGCCAATATTTTTTTGGAGGGAATGTTTTTGCGAAGACTATTGGCGACGACTACAAAAAATGGTCGCCAAAAATATCATAAAAAAATTTATCACGACAAACATTTGAAATTGTCACAGAAAATCACTTTTTTACAACAAATTTTATTGTTCGTTGCCAAAACTCGTCGCTAAAAAACAAATTTGTTGTAGTGTATATCAACAAAGGAGCAAATGGATGTTATGTTGCGATTTGTGGACAAGAAGGGACATGTAGTTGAACGCCTTTTAGGTTTTGAACATGTTACTAATACTAGTGCTCTCTCACTTAGGAATTGAAGATCTTGCTCAGAAAATGGTTGAGACAAAAAAATACGTGGTATATTCATTGGTCTACTTGTGACATTGGCATTGATCTTGCCAGTTGCGACTACCACAGTATAAAGAACATTTTCGGTAATGAAGATTGTGAAGAATTGATTACGTAATCGAAAGCACGATCAATGAATGACAAATAACTTGATTATATACATAGAGAAGGATATTTTCGATTGCATTGATAATGATTTTATCATGCAACGCTTTCAAAATATGAAATCACGTCGTGGTCAATTGTAAAAGACTATAGTTAGTCTCATTTTTTTTGTAAAGGGATTTAATTAGAACCTTATTTTGCAATTTTTTTTTTGTTTTTGTACCCCATGTATATCGGTTTTTGACTCTTTTGTCAATGAAGTTTTAGGTATTATATATGATTTAAAAAAATTATTTATCTTTAACTTTAATCCTTAAAAAGACAAATTTCAAAATTTATAGTTAGTGTCCTCCACATATAAATTCTTGGCTCCGCCCCTGCCCCCACATACAACTTGTGTATGGGTCATGAAAGAGTATGGAGTCACGGAATCTTGGACAGGATTTGGATCTTGCAGAAGGGTGTGAGAAAATAATTGGATTTAGGATGAATGGTGAAGTCTTGTTGACGATTAGCAAGCCGTTTATTTATCAGCCTAGAAGTTGGATCGGCAAGCTGTATTCTTATGACCCTAACACTGGAGGGAGGAAGAGGTTGGAAATCATGACGAAAACGCACCCTTTTTTATATTCAGACCTACATTGAAACCCTGGTTTTACTCGATGGATGAAATGGAACCCTGGTTTAACATTATCACAATGCTTTTTCATGTTACTACGGTCTCCTTGCTATGTGCTGAGTATGTTATCTCTATGCATACAAGGTATTTCCTCGACAGAGTTGCACATAGTCCCCTGCCACCCCACTCCCACTACACCTAAAAACCGAAAGGAAGATGTAGAAGAACCAATCTCGAGTAGATATGTTACACTGATCCTACTTGAGTTCCTTAAGCTATCATTTTTTTCTCGATTAATGTCGTTTAGTTTCCACTTTCTGCCATGCTATATGTCAAATGCCTTGCAGATGTTTCATGTAAGATGCTGGTTTTCCATTACATAATGCTTTTCAATCTATCTAACAACACTGTTTATGTCGTGAGAAAATTGCACTTGAAATTATGTAGATTCGTTATTAGTTTTGATTGCTTGAAATGATGTTAGTTTTATCAATGACAACTCCAGTGTAGTAAAGTATAATAAATACTATTTCAAGCATTCATGGTATGTGTAGAGAGTGAACACTCTTACACTGCCATATGGATGGCGACATCGAAGGATTTCTCTGAGGGTCCGTTTGGTTAGAAGGTGAAAATGATAGAAAGTGAAGTGAAAGAAAAGAAAATGATAGAAAATATATTTTCATACATGTATTTGGTTAAAATGAAAAATTTATCAGAAAGTTTTAAAAAAAATTCATTTTATTGTTTAAAAGAAGAAAAGTTATAATAATTTTTTTATAATTCTCTAAATTACCTTTAATTATATTAAATCGGTCTAAAAAAATATATATATATAATTATAATTGAAAGTTAAAAAATTTTAAAAAAATGGCTCAAAACTTAATTGTAAGACAATCACCAATACAAAAATCTTTTGGCCAAATTATATAATTAATCAAATTCATACCAAATTTTTTTAAAATTAATAACCAATAAAATATGTTAAGAAAAATAAGGGTAAAATAGGAAGTTAGTTATAGATCACAACTTTCTTGCATTTCCTTGTGTTTTTTGCAAGAAAAAAAAGTTGGTTATTTGTGAGAAAATTCAAGTATGAAGAAAAATTATTTTTTCCATCATTTTCCTTTTCATGCTAACCAAACACATGAAAATTTTAAAAAATTTCTTTCTTGCATTTTTTATCATTCTCCCGCTAAACAAACGAATCCTGAGGGACTTAAGAATTTGTGATTTGGTAGGCCAAAATGGAGTTTTAGCTTTGGAAAGGTCGCATGTGGGACCCTTGTATAGTCGTGCAAATCACGTGCTTGGGCCACCATAGGGGGATCCCATTGCATTCATGGTCTCCGAGTATATTTCTCTAGCTAAATTGTATAGTTCGTGGAGAAAATGGGAAAGAGCGGTAAAGAAAAACACATTCCATATGAGATTTACTGATTTTGATTGAAGACCTTGCACCTTATGGTCCGCTTGGTACGAAAGATGGAAAGAAAGAAAAAAAAAAAGTGAAAGGAATAAGTTTTTCATACATGAAAGAAAGAAAGTTATTTTCCCTCCTTCTTGTTTAGTAGGAAAGATGAAAAATAAAATAGATATATTTTTCATCGTTTGGTATTGGATGAAAACTGAAAGGAAAAAAAAAAACATATATGCCCAATTTACAATTCTACCCTTAAATATATTAAGTGATTTTTTTATTACAAATCAATCCAATTAATTTGAAAAAGTTTTTAATCCCTTTATTTTTGTTACGAATTAATTTTGGAGGAATTAATTTTGTTTTGAATGATTTGTAACTATTAATTAAAAAATGAAAAAATGGCATTAATTAAAAATAAGAATATACAAAAAAATTACACATTAGTGCATTTTCCTGGATAAAAAATTTAAGATACAAAACTAAAAAGAATATTTAAATTCTATAATCATAACATTAAAAAAGAGTGGCGAGCTTCAAGTGGGAACTATAAATGAAATATATCCAATAAGTAAAGGATAAAAAAGTCAACTTAAAAAATTATTGTCTTGCCTTCACTTTTTCCCTCCACTTTTCGCCCAAATTTGGGCTGAAAATATTTGGTGGGCTGGAAGGATAGAGATTCTCTCCCACTTTTCACTCCCTCATACTTTCCTTTGGTACCAAACAATGAAAACATTTTCCTTCCCTTTCATTTTCCTTCCCTCACTTTCCTTCCACCCATTTTTCCACCGTACCAAACACACTATTAGGGTTTCACAGGTCGAAGAACTCACCAGTAAACACAACTTGTATATTATTATGTTACGAAGTCCATTTTTCACCCGAACTCTTGCAAAATAAGGCATGGACCAAACACTTCAAAGCTGAACCCACCTTTAGTCGATGTTCCGTGTTCTCTTTTTTGTGCTTCTGCTCTTTACAAAAGGCAAAGTTGAGCTGTGCATCCTTTCCTTCGTTCAAAGCATACTGATTTGGATCAAAGACCTTGCACCTTGGCGTTTCGAAGAACTCACTAGTGACACAACCGAACCCATCCCTCAAGAAACCTATGATTCAGACATAGATGTTAATAAACGGCCACCAACTTCATATTATGCAAATGGAGTCAATACATGCGAGTTTATAACTGGACAAGCCTTTTCAGGGCTCTATACAACTTTTTTTCAAGCCGATTGTGTGTACTGAACATTACATGAACCATGAATGCGCAAGCCCTCTGCATATACCATCACCTCATCATCTGAGATAAGAAAAGTACACATGAAGCCAGAACAAAATTTTCAACTTCCTTCGGGAAGCAAAAAAACTGCGGTGGAGAATAGAATACCATGACTTCTTGCAACCCCCACCAGAAGAGAATAATAACACTCCAGGGCATGAATACTTACAGATGGCATGTTTTAAAAAGATGCCAAAACCATTCGTCGCAACCCCCATGGTAACTGAAAATGTCTCTCTTCTTTTTGACTACTCTTTGATAACCCACCTACGGCCACCAATCTGCAATCCACCATAGCTTTGATCGCTGCTACTACTCTCTCCACCACTTTCTGCACTGGTATATCCAGTTTTGCGGCGGTGCTTTTTTCTCTTCAAGCTCCCACTGTCACTAATGCTACCATTTAGGAGGGGATCATCTATTCCACGAATTTCTCTCCGTGTAGATGATGATGTGGCGATGCAACTGTCATCTTTTGTTTTCCTTTCCTTATCATGCCTCTTCATGTTTTGGGAGATCTTGTGTAATTTTTCATTGAACTTTGTGATTCCCTTCTCCAGAGGCTCCACAGCTTGGGTAACAGTGGACTTCACATCGTTCACAATCTGTATGCACGGAGGTCAAACAGCCACATCAGCACCTGAACAATGCAGCAAAAATGAAAAACATGATGCAAAAAGGATGCAATTAAAAGGAAACACGGACGACAATAAGGTGTATGTTTTGAAGGGGCACTCAAATGAGCAGGCACAATCCTATAGCCATTCGCCATATACTAAGAAGTACAGTCCTGGACACAATACAGATGGGAGACATTGGCATGAAAAATCCTAAAAATGTAGGAAACAAATTTTTTTAACACATTTTTATAAAACAAATAAAATTTACATATATATGTTAAATAGAATTTAATTTAGTTATAATCACAAAAGTTATGTAATGTTTAAATATTATATTCCCTGTATAATACAAAACCTTTAACAGATAAATCATAATAGTTAACATTTGCCCATACCTTACAAACAAAACATAGCAAGAATATATTGTTATGATGATTACTGTGATCCTATCATCCTCCCATCCCCCTCGCATTAAATTTTCTACGTCTTAAAATTTCTAATACCTTTTATACAGACCTTTAATTCAACTACTTTTAGTAACTGTAATTTTTTCATACTATAGAAAGATCTTATTGTACCATGTTTCACTATTCACATCTCATCGAGTATTCAAAAAGCGGATTTGTGTCCCACACCAAAGCATTTTTCTAATACAAACACGATCAACGAGGTGTGCGACATGTATCCAATAATATACGAAAAGCGTTGATATCCAAAATGTATCTGACACAAACACGTGGCCTTTTCAGACGTGTTCGTGTTCCTTACATAAATATGCATCCAGACATATACGTGTATATATATAAATTCAAATATAGGTACACATGTTTGACTTCTGAAAATGATGGGGGGGAGAAAAAAGGAAATATAACAATAGCAGAAGTTCCCTTCTCTTGATAGCACCATTGTGGAAGCAAAAACATGACCTTCCTCATAGAACTGGTGCAACCAATACCACCACAATCGCAAACTATTCTGCTTGCCATAAACATATTTCACAACCTTCTGCATTGCCTCTAACATCACTCGTTCGACCTCCACAGCGGGCTCTTTCACCAAAACCAATACCGTTGCCAAACACAGACATCACTAGCAACACCTTCAGACCAACACCATCTCGAAAACCACCACCCCACACAGAGATCACCGTTTGGCCGCCATAACCTATCATCATCACTCAAAAACACCAGTGCTGCAACCAAATAGCATAGTCCACAAGGGCTTCTTTATGTCAACATTTATTAATCTCAGAGCAATCCACCCAACATCCACAAATCAGTTGACTTGCATATAAATGCAAAACAGGGATGTCAATAAGATCACGCATGGAATGTATGGTTTATGTCAAAACCAGGGGCAGAAATGGGCAGTTAACTCTTTGAATCGCACTGACCCATATGGGGCACTTCAAGAAGGTGAAAGCCAACACCAACCCCATCCATGAAAATCCATGTTAATTAATCAAGACATATGACCAATTTTCCAGTCAACAGTTTCAAGATATTTATTTTATTTTTCATTACATTCCCCAACTCAAGGGCTGCTAAGATCATCAACTCTATGGGTGTCTTGAAAAAATTCAATGTAAGATTTGCATGCTATGGTATTGTTCAGTTTTTTTCTTCACATTACAATATCACTTTTCAGCGATTCGTATTGTTTTGGGGAGTTTTGTGTGAAAATCAAAGCAAAGTGGGAACCAATTTGCCAAAAAGCAAAAGAAGGAAATCAAAGGAAAAAAGATGCTCCATTCAAGCTTACCTTTTTCCACTTTATGAAACTAAATTTATCTTAACATAACCCTGGCACTTACATTAGCTCACAAAAGGGGAAAAAACGGCAGTTAGTTACAGCATCAAAAGTGGTTAAGACAGTAAACAGCAACTACTAGCTTCACATGCAGAGGATACTCGTGCCCGAATTGGTAAAAGATTTAAGAACGCTTAAATATTCTAATCAATAAATTAAGAAAGCTTACATATTCACCACCACCGATGAAAACATCTCGAACACTTTCTCTGATCGTCATTCCACTCCTAACGTCCATGTCAGGCTGAGGAAGTCGTAATTTTGTGGGGCGCTCACTGTCCCTAACCTCATCAGGGTCTACAGGACAGTCGACTGATGCATAGTCTCCAAGGACTGAAACATTTCCGGGAAAGCAGTCTCCCATTAGCTCATACGGCTTTGCAGGGAAGACAAAAAGATGAACCACAGAAGCAATGCCCATCTGTGCTGGATAAATAGCAGACCTGTTAAACTCAGCAGATAAAGACAAGCAGCAGCATAATAAGAGGACTTATCTATATTATTGTAAAATTTGTATTTTGCATTCAATTGCGTTAATCATCCACATTATAGCTTTGACTTCTCTACAACACCGATTGGCCTCTTATGTGGGTCAGCGAGTAGCCTTTATTTTGTTTTGGTTCAACTGTAGATGGTGGGATGGGATTCAAACCTGGGCACCAGTTCCTTAGAAGCCCAATCTTATCCATGGGCCAATGCACCAGTAGGATTGGTAGCCTTTAAACAAATTCATGTAATCATTATCTGGCTAAACATTCTTCATTAATAAAGTTTACTTCCTGTTTCCTATTGTTTGCACCTGATTCCAAATATTTTCATCATTTCCAATGCATTCCAAAATGTTTACATTTCCAAGCCTACCAAAACAGTGGGCTGAAATCCCTTTTGATTCTTGATCTCCAGATTTTTAAATGCATTTTCCTTGAACTTCACCTCTAGGGCATTTACACGAGAACCAAGCGGTTCAAGCTCGTCTTCGTTTTGGCACGTTCAAGCTTGTTTGTATAGGAAATAAACCAAACATAATAAACTTTCTAAGCTCGTTTAATATTCAATTCGAGTCCTAATAATGTGCCGCCCTACTCGGTGGGCTTGAGCTCAATTCGTTCATAGTATAATATATTCATATTTTTTGTGGTGAAGAAATAACAAAGTGGCACCTTAGCTTAATGAATAATGTTTCTGACTTCTAATTAGAAGACTGTTGGTTTGAGACTCGGGGATGTCTAAGCCGAACTTAAGCATAAGATTTAGAAGTCAAGCTAATCTTGAGCAAAAATCCAGGCTCGACTAGTGATAGTCAACTCCAGCCGTGCCCCAGCACCAAAGCTCCAAAAGGCTCAGCATGGTAACCTCCATCTTACTATGACAGAAATAGTAGGCTATCACACTGGACTAGTTTTATGTGATGAAGGCTAACAAAGTACCAGCAATCACTGAACAGATTCGCCACTGAAAGTTAACATAATAGTAATTACTTAAATCTAATCCTACTTCCTATATATCTGAATATCATTTTGCATGCTTCATATTACAATTCTCATTTTATATCCCATCTATTTGTCTCTAGATATCTTATACTTTGGATTTTCTAGAGAGATGAGACAGAAGAAAGTGGTGACACGAACAAAGCATACTCTCCTAACCCCTAAAATTTCTACCATTGCACCAAACAATGCCCCCAAAAGGATCATTATCCATTTTGGTCTCTGTTGATTAAGGATGCTAAGAGGGGTGGACAGGATATAGACCTAACATTCAGCATTAATTGCACAGTCGCTGCCTTCAAATTTAAACCCACAGCCTCATGGTTGTTAACTCCACAAAATAGACCTATCGAAATGAAATTCCACATCATAAAAATGGGCTAGCTAAGGAGCTGCCTCAAATCAATGGACCGAGTGCTACCCCTGTCCACCGACCCTGGCTCAAGCCTTGGCGTATGGCCTTTCCCAGAGCCTAGCTTGACAGAAGAACACAGAAATTGTACCTACGCATATATATATTCCTGCTTGGTTGCTCCAGCAATAACTAAAAAAAGAGGGGGCCCTCTGGAGAATGCCATTTTGAGTATATTACTACAAATTTTCCTACAATTTAAATGTTGCCATGTGAGTAGATTGGCCTAGATGAGTAAAAGTGCATCTTTGAAGCCCACATTTAGTTTGTAAAAACATTTGGCACGCATGCATGAAGAACGTACCCTGAAAGCGAAAATATGATACACCTGAAGCTCCCCAAAAGGGCTGGTATTGTAAATAAAAACCTTAATCTAATCGGAAACAATTACCTCAATACAAATGATGAAGTCTTGAACGCTTGATTGAAAGTGCAAAGCTTGTACAATTGGACTTTTAAACAAACCAATGGCACATAGAAGGGCAATAGCCACACCTTGCCACCAAGTCAAAAAAACAATTGACTTAAATGTCAGAAACTTTGCCAATGGTTGGATGTGTGCTAATTCTTCCTTTGTAATAGCATAAAATTGAACTAGGCAATACAGGGCCCACGACTGACTGAAATTTAGAACCACAGCCATGTAAAGATACCTATAAAAGAAAGAAGGCAGACACCATCAGATCCATCTAGGACTTTTTTTTGCAGATTATATGCCAATTAGATAGTAGCAACGACAAAAGATTGTGAAATGAGTTGAAAGCTAAAAATACAGTCATTGCTAAATCAAAGCATCAACACTGCATGACACAAAACATAAATGTCGGTCAATTCTTCAAGTAGAAAGGCATTTCACAAGTTAAATTCAAAGTCAATGTTGTAGCACAGGCATCCAGAAGAAAAAAGAAAACGTAATGGCATCAACATGCAGGAGCACTTGAATGCTTGTTTATTTATAACGTGAGAGGTGTGTTTGCAGATTTCTACAGATGCATAATTTATTCACTGTGTTTGCACAGTTATATAAAGTTGTAATATTAAAGTTATGATTTTAGGGTTTGGGAAATAGATGAACAGAAAAGAAGAGAGAAAGAGGAAGAGAAGGAATGTAGAAAAGGTAGTCACCTACTCATTCCCAACCTCCTCAATATTTATAGTATCAAGAATATTCAAAAAACTACAAGAATGCCCACTATTCTAATTTCCATAAATTCTAACACTCTCCCTCAAGCTAGAGTATAGATATTACACGTGTCCAGCTTGCCTAGGACATTATGAAACACCCTATTTGACACCCTTTTAGTCAAGACATCAACCAACTATTCCCCCGTCTTCACAAAAGGAGTACAAATAAGACCAGAGCTTAGCTTTTCTTTAATGAAATGCCTATCAACTTCGATGTGTTTCGTTTGATCATGTTGGACTGGGTTATGTGCAATATTGATGGCTGCTTTGTTGTTGCAGTAAAGTCTCATTGAGCAAGATATATCAACAACAATGAAGAGAGTTCATTGAAGAGATTGTGCAATGTTGATAGCTTTTCTTCCCTTTTTTATGCCTAATGAAGAGAGTGTGAGCAGCCTCACTTTGCTTATATCCATACTAGTGCATAGCACTCGTAAATCTCCCAAACCAAGTTCTTCAAACCACAAAGAAACTTCTTCAACCTGCAAACCTTCCCTTCAGGAGATTGAAATCTAGGTGGAGCATCCATATATACACTTCCTCTTCCAAATCACCATGGAGAAAGGCACTCTTCACATTTAATTGCTGAAGAGGCCACTCCAAGTTTGCTGCCAAGGAAAGCAATACTCTAATAAAGTTCATCTTGGCCACTGGTACAAAGGTTTTTTGATAATCAATACCAACATTTGAGTAAATCCCTTATTCACCAATCTAGCTTTGTACCTCTCCACTGATCATCTACCTTATACTTTATTACAAAAACCCATTTGCAACCAATTGCTCTTTTTCCTCCCGGAAGAGCTACAAGGTTCCATGTATCATTCTTCTGAAGAGCTCTCATTTCTTCTATCATTGCTACCTTCCACTTTGGATCTGTAAAGGCATCCCTCCAACCCTATGGGACTGACATGGAGGACAAAGCGAAGATAAATGCACAGTAGGAAGTTGAGAGTTACTGGTATGACACAAAATTTGAAATTCGATGTTGAGTGCAAGATCAAACTCCTTCGTGATCTGTAATGGGAAGGTTAGTGTCATCCAAAACAGGACTGATCCATAGGAGGATGAGAAACATTACCAATATCCGAAGAGTCCAAATGGCAGTTAGCATGAGAAGGAGTAGTGGTCTTACCTTTTTTTTCCTTGAGTAAGTTAAGAGCTCCTTATTCCCTACACCTTGTTTCTCCTTATCCAACTTAACCGCTGGGAACTCATGCTGAGGTACAAGTTGAGCAATCGAGAAAGTGGTGGAATCAGAAGACAACTCTTCACTATTAGGCTCCCCCGAAGAGTCACTCTTTGGAGCAGAAAAATAGGGTATGGATTCAAAGAAGGCAACATTCATAGTGACAAAGCGCCGACAGGTTGGAGAATGATGACAACAATCCCATTTTTGAGTGGCTACATAACTTTAAGCAAACACATTTCAGGACTCTGGGATCAAGTTTACACCTATGTTGACCATAAATATGAACAAAACAAACACAACCAAAGACACGGTAGGGGAATAAGAAACCCCGAGGAAGAGTGCCCCATGACCTCGAAAGGAAACTTAAAGGATAAAGCACGAGAAGGCATCTGATTGATTAAATAAGCAGCTGTAAAAAGTGCATCTACCCAAAAAGTCTTGGGAACATTCATAGTGAACAAGAGTGCACGGGCAACCTCTAACAAATGGTGATTCTTACGCTCAGCCACCCCATTTTATTGTGGAGTACCAACACATGTTGTTTGATGAATAACGTCACTTAGATCCAAATATGAAGCAAAAGCACCATCAACATATTCACCACCATTATCAAATCGAAGCATTTTTACTTTTGCATCAAACTGAGTAGAAACCATGCAATTAAACTTCTGAAAGCGGGTGAATACCTCACTTTTCACATGAAACAAATATACCAGCATAACACAAGAACAATCATCAATAATTGTAAAAAACCATCGATAACTAGATGAAACAATAATACGTCAGGGGCCCACATATCAAAATGGATAATGAAAAAATGAAGTGCTTTTATTAAACTAAGGAAAACAAACTCAACTATATTTTGCAAAAAGTAAAATCTCAACAATTCTCCAACTTGGATGGAAGCGGCTCAATAATCTGGAAAAAAAAACTCTTTCCTAATCATCATCTCTGATGCACTCTCAAGAAGTTTCCATGATTTTTATCCTCCCATTCATCTTACTTCAATGCTCTGTGTAGTCCCAGTTGGATGAGGACATCATTAACTTGAATTTGCTAAAGTTCAAAATTTTTCTTTCCGTCAAATTTCGCACCTCGAACTTGGTGTTCGTGGTCTTTGAGATTTTATCTAGTGAGGTTCAAAACTAATGCAAACGAATACTACTTTGTGAATAGTACGTATGAACAATTCTCTGTGAATAGTACTATATGAATAGTACCAATAAATAGTACTATGAATAGTACCCGAAATCGATATTGGTTTTGATACCAATTTGTTGAGTTTTGCACAACGATTTCTCCACTCCAACACCAATTCGTTGCGAATAATGTCCAAATTTTCTTCACCAACACTAACAATGTCAGACACCTTATCTTTCTTATTCTGGTCCTTAGTCTTACGATTCAGACAATTTACTTTCAAGTGCCTTTTCTTGTGACAATAGTGACATTGAGAATCTTTTCAATCTCTGGATTTAGATTTAGATATGGATTTGTTGCTTCCAGAATTTCTACTCTAACTCCTTTTGACAAATATACCCTCCACCTGAGACAGGAGTCTTCTTTTTATATTCGTTTGAATAAAGTGATAAGGTTACCTTATTGTACTCGATAATATCCTTTCCGCAAAGCAATGTAGTGACCAGATACTTGTACGAATCAGGCAACAAAGACTAGAATCAAAGCTTTGTCTTCATTTTTCAACTTAACGTCTATGTTTAGTAGTTCTAAGAAGATTCTACTAAACTCGTTAAGATGCTCATGTATGAATGTATCTTCCTTCATACGAAACATGTATATTTGTTTCTTTAGAAACAACCGGTTAGTAAGAGACTTCATGATGTAGAGACCTTCCAACTTCGACCTAATTATTGCGGGTGACTTCTCGTACATAACGTTTTACATGATCTCTTTTGCCAAACACACCAAGTGATTTTGCATGCTTGGAGATAGAAATCCTCCCATTCATTAGCCTCCATATCCATAGGCTTCAAATGGAATTTTTCCAAACACAACTAAAATATGTTAGGCATTTTTTCGAACGACAGACAAAACACCAAATTTGGTGTAGTTGAGTTACTACCTTAGAGCTCACAATCTTATAGATAGAGAGAAATAAACAATCTCTTTATTATTGGCTCTTCGCCTTCAATTGGATTTCAAAATATACAATCATCACACATATTTACAGTAAAACTACAACATGTGGAAAACAAAAAAGTTGTTAGCTACAATGATGGGTTGTCAAGAAAACATTTTCCAAAATTGGACTTTTGACTTTGGAAAAAGCTTACGTCGGTAAGCTTTTTGGGACATAGGATTATAATAGATAGTTCCCATGTGATCATGAAAAAGCATTTGTCGGCAATATTAGTTGCATTAAGGTCTCAACATATTTTGGCTCCAATTATTCGCATAAAAATTAACTCAGCTACACCTTATTGAATGTAGAGGAGTGCTCTAACAACCTTTGTGCGGTTGTCGTTGAGGTCAACTTCAAGAGGTGAAAAAAAATTATGAAAAAGTTATGTTTTCAAAAAATACTAAACCTTCCTATAACACTCGCAAAAAGTCAAATCATGCCACATCGGATTGCTGGTATAGTGGAAAACCACAGTGTTCTAATTGCAAAAATTTGGACATGTTGAGAAAAATTGTCAATTTAAGAAAAATGAACTAGTAAATTTTTGTGTAGAAAAGAAAGAAGAAAATTTGTTTTATGCATGTCAATCACCACACAAGTTAAAGATAATATTTGATATCTTGATATTGAGTGCAGCAATCATAGGACTGGATAACATAAGTTAATTCGATATAAAAGTGTTTTCACCGTTGAGTACATTTCATTTTTTGAGTGGTCTTTAACCCCTTTTTTGTCACGTTTAAAAGCTATTTAGATTTTTTTTTATTCTGATTCAGGTAGTGAGACAATTGATATCCTACACTGATTTGCCCTAATACATAAGTTAATCTCCTATTTATAGTTCATCTTGTATTTTGTCGAAGGATACTTGGTGTAGTTAAGTTACTGCCGTAGAGCTCAAAAAATAGAACAGAATTGAAATGGAAGAAACCACTCTATATTGATATCGGCTCTTGACCTTGAATTGCTGGAAGAATACAATCTCAACACACCTATTTGTAGAAGAGTTTCACCAATGCGAACTTACCAAGTTTGAATAGAAAATTTTAGGCTATAGTGTGAATATGGAAAAATATCTGGCCAAACTTCGAATTTGGACTTTGACCATTGTGTTAGCAATAATAAAAAACACAAGCAAATTGACAATGTAAAAGTAGGAATTTTAAGCCAAGATATGGCAGGTGGATTTTCCCAATGTGGAAAATGCATTTGACTTTCAACAAAAAATTACTACATATGCACATGGAAATAATTACATTTGATGGATGAATTGTAAGATCAATGAACCATAAAAAATATCCAAATAAACAAGAATCAACTTCAATGTAAAGCTATTACGGAAAAATAGAACATGAAAATAAGCAAAGTCACTAAATTATGCCAAAAACTCCAGCAACCATTATATTCTCTAACAAACATTTACCGTTATCTTACCCACAATTCCATCTGAAGTCTCCTTCACAATATAAATCAAAGGCTTCAAGAATAACTGCTAAAATACCAGTAAATGCTTTTATAATCATCTGCCAAAAAAAAAAAAAAAACATGTTTCTTCGTGAATGACTGAAGCAGGAAAAGGAGAGCAGTGGACAGCAGCAAAAATTAAAAGCTCTCTGCATGGGAGCAAACTTACATATTGGATAATTCCAAACTTGAAAACTTGGTAAACCCACTCGCCAAGTTTCCATGGCTTCAAAAAATAATTCATTGGAAAATGATGCTTTATAATTCCTTTTCCAGAACCATGCTCCAGTAAAGGGGTTTTTGAACCCATACGTCCTTCCCTCTCCATAAATTCAATCGTCCTCTCTTCCCCACCTTACTCAAAAAGAGGACAATATATTGAGTAAATATCTATATCATAAGAAAATATTGCATATCTTTTCCCACAAATTCAGGGATTAGCACTTTCCATAAAATTCAAGGATTAGCAAAATGTGACCATTTATATGCCTTTTAAACTAAACAATTATTATGAATATCTTCGGGTAAGAGGTGTCTCAAGTTATCAACTAAGACAATTTTGATATGCTTAAACCATATGATATTAGGAGGAAACTAAGATCGTGCAATACCCAAAAAGCATAAAAAGAAAGGAATTGCCAGTTTGAATAAGTAAGTTGAAAGGTAATTTATTCAAAGAATAACTAAAAATAATTGTTTTATTAAAAAAAAAAGAATAATTAATAATTTAAGAGAGCAGTCAATCATTCAGTACAACTCATGAAAGACATACCTAAGCATGCAACAAGATATCTCCCAAAGCAATACATGGCAAAAGATTCATAGCCATCACGTAGTATCGCGATATCAACACTAATGGACGGGTTCATCAAGGAAAGAAACTGCACAAATAAACACCAGTTACAATAAAAGAAAGAACTAATATTACACCACAGGCACAATGTTATGGTACAGTATCAAGAATATACTCATTGAGAAAATCTTCAGTGTAGAGAACATTCTATAGAGTTACAGATTCTTCTAAACCAGTAAAGGTAGCAAATAGAGGTACAAATCACTTAGGATCATGAATTGAATCCTATTTAGTATGCGGGGAAAAAAAATATGATATGCATAACAGAATTTCAATTTTCCAAACTAGTGTTTGCAAGTATAGGATATTGTCCAACAATATGGCTATTATCAAAAAAGACAAAGATAGAAGTGAGGGATGTAGAGCATCAGCATTTGCTGTCAGGTATAGTAGGCAAATGAAAATTAACATGAAGCAAGAAGTAAGAAGCAGAAAATTTTCTTATTGACAGACAGTGGTCCATGGAAGGGAATAAAAAGCCAATAGTACAAGAAGGCATATTCAAGTGAAAACCATGTAGGAAATAATCCAATTAATATTTCTTATGAATAAAAAGAGCAAGTAATCTGCACAATCACGAGTTCTTTAGCTTACTCCAAAATCAAAAGAGGGGAATTAGTTACATATAAGGAGGAGAAAAACCATGTTGATGGAAAAATATTAATAAGTGAAGTTGCAGTGAGGAGAGTGTGGAGCTTCTATTTAAAATTCCCAAGGGATGAGATTGTCTATTGTTTTCATCACAATTTTGTACAACCAATCTATTTATCCAACAAAAAAGAATAGACACAACGCTGAAATACTTCAGAGTTTGACATACCTAATCAAGCCATTGGTTTGTCCCAAAAAGAGACATGTTCTTGTCTTATATACTATGATGTCTAGTTAATGAGTTCTCAAAATCAAGGTATTAATGGTTCGGCATTCATCTCCCTAAATACCCAACCACTTTCAACATTTGCCAGATTTATGACTCACTTAAATCTGAGTTTTAATGTTTGGTGATAAAAGCCAAAAGCATCTAGTAAGTAGGGAAGTGTTCAGAGGCATCACTACCATTGTCTAATATACTATCTCAAATTATCCTCCCAACTATCTATCTACTAGCATTCACTAAACCAGTTAAAATTTTAGAGAAGCAATTGTTTTGTTGTTCCATTTCGAAGGCAAGTGAAAAGTGCTAAGTTAGGAACTCACGGGTATTGTGGACATACTATTATGCAATATAACTGCTCCAGATTCAGTTACTTCATTCAGTATTCTGAGGGTTCCAGGTCCTCTATTTTGATTTAGAAGTTGAGACTAGTGCCGCAAAAACATTCCCATCTAGTTTGTCTTCTGTAGATATTTGTCTTCCAATCTATTGATTCTACGTGAATTGATTGCCAGCTGAGCTGACACAATATGCATATAAGAGGAGGGGCAACTTTAAAACTTTTTCATCCAATGAAGCAAGTCGACTGCTCCAATTGATAAATCTTATTTTAACTATGAGTCAAGCCAGCACTTCAATTGTAGCAATGTTGTAAAAGTTGATCCTAGGCTCAAGGTGACTCCAGTCACACCCCTTTCGCCTCAACTGCCCTCAGACGAGGCAACTTCGATGAGGCATGCGCTTCGTAAACCTAGTGTAAATTAAGTTCAGCGTGCAGAGGCACTCACCTCCTCCCACCCCCCCTCTTTCTCCTTCTATCTTGATATATTTTTGGGCTCCGTGTAAACACATTAACTCTAGCTCGGAGACGTAGATATGCTTCGAGTGACATAATTGGTCCCTCCTTTTTGAAGGATACAGATGAATGCAATGAGTGATTGCTTGGCAGGAAGCATACAACATGAAATGAAGATGAGAAGTGTGTGCTTGATTGTGATTCTTTTTTTTTTTTAAATTATCCAACTCAAAATCAATAACGAGTGAAAAATCCCACTAGGTTCATTTATGAGCCCAGGAGGTGTTATGTTACTGATATGGGAGAAGCTCTAACACACTCCCACATGCAATCCCCACTCGAATATAGAGAGAAAAACAGAAGAATCCGAAGAAAATTCTTAAACGTGATACATGAGAATATAGCCAAATAAAGAGGGAATCAACTACCAAATTGAAAATTGAAAAAACTAAGTCTGAGCCAAACTCCATTCAAGCATAACTTTGAGACCCTAACATCTAACTCAACACCGATTGAGGAGGTGTGAAAAGACCTACAAGGCTCATATTCTAGTTTGGGAGATATTATTTTATCAAATTGGGACAAGCTTGCTCTAAAAAAAAATTTGGTGGTGGTGGTGGTGTGGGGGGATGTTGCTTGAGTTTTGTAGAGTTGGAGAAAGTAGCGAGCAAACTAGATCAAGATCAACTTCTAGGACAACACCAGTGGTTTCAAGATCATCATCACATATGAGGAAGAAACAGTTTCAACTGAGGCAAAGGGATAAGATTTTATGCAATGTAAATACAGATATGATGAAGAAGATGAGTTCCTTGGTGATGAGGGTGTTTTAGGTCCTTGTGATTGGTCGAATCGTGAACTAAATGTGTAATTGCTTTGACTGCTTGACTTATTTGTTTTTAAATGTTAAGAACTTAAGATATTATTGGTGTTTGATGGAATTTAAATGTTAATATTTAATATTTCTGCGGAATGAGTATTTAGCATTTGAAAAGTTGAAATTTGAATACTTTATACTTTTTGGATATCTAGTTGAGACTTGAAATTTTTATGCTTTGCTTGAACGACGACAATAAAATATTTGCTTGAATTTATTTACAATGGTGCTTCTCTTCAATGAAGCCCTCCCCTTACTTCTCGCCTCTCACCTAAGACCCTAAGAACCTTTAGCGCCTCACATATGGAAATTTTAAGTACACATTTTACAAACAAAAAATGCTCAATGGAATATCAGGAACGAATGTACTATCACGGGAACCAGTACTCCAAATACATGGTTTGCAGCAGGTAGACAACAAACATCGATTGCCACCCATATGAGGATTACCCGTTGAGATAAACCAAATCCATACAAAACCCATGTCGTAAATATTTTCAGCTACCGACAACATATTCATAGGCAGCACCTTACTTTACAGTTCATGACACAACAGTAAATAAACATTTTTTTCAGTTGGAAACAAGCTTACTGATTCAACCGCATAGCAGGGGACCATCAATATCACTCCAATCAAAAACTTTTGCTCCTGCCAATAAACCCAAAAATTATCATGAAAATAAAAAATACACAGAATATATATGTAGATAAAATATGGGTTAATGCAAAAATCATAAAGAAAAATACCTCAGGGTTCTTGTAAGCAGAGAGATGATCGAATAGAAGGTAGAGAGAGAGGGTGACAGTGAGCAGTGCAAAGAAACCAGCGATTAGAGTTGCCCATGTAGGCGGTGAGTATTCAAGGAGAACCGAACTGAGATAATCTATAATGCTCTGCATCGGCTAACAAAAGGGTCTAAGAAATTAGGGTTCGTTTGGCAGTAAAGATCGATCAATACTTAGTCGGAAGCCCGTGACATTGACGAAATCATAGCAATTTTTGGAGCAGAGAGCCCAATTGGAAAAGGTTTTAAGGCGCCAATCAAAAAACGGGTTTTAAATCTTCATTTGGTTTGCTTTCAGAAGAGAAAGAGAGCGATGGATTGGGAATTAGAATCCCCCTTTTTGTGCAAACCAAAGTTCCTACTTTCAAACATTTCGCCACGGGGCTTTTCGCATTTTCTATCCTGAAATATTTTAAATTTTTTATTTTGTACCTTTAAAATTTAAATTTTTTTATATTACATTTTTAATATATTAAAAGTATTATAATATAGTCTTTCTATTCATTTTCGTTATTTTTTTTTATCAAAAACTAACTCATTGACATTGACTAACAAACTAACAAAAAGATAACAGAAGGTCACACTGTAAAACTTTTGCTACATTGAATTAGCAATGTAAGAAATTTAATCTTTTAAAGGTACAAATTAAGAAATTTAAAATCTTTCAGGATACAAATTATAATTCGCCCTTCCCCACTCTGTATTTTGCATTTCTAAAAAGTCCCCCTTTTTATAACTCATTTCAACAGCTTCATGATATGCCATTGAAAGGCAACATCATTTGTAAAAAGGAATGCCCAGAGTGGAAAAAAAAGGAGGGAGGAACATCATTTTGCATCTCGCAAGATGTTTTGATTCTTAATTTATACCTTTAAATGTTAAAATTTTTAATTTGTGCCCTTAATTTTATGAATTAGTAGTATTGTAGCCCTCGTTCAGACTGTTGATCAATTTTTTTGTCATAAATTAAAGTACATGAGTTATAAGTACTTTGGCCATGAGAATGAGGTAAGCCCATTACTGCAGATCTTCACCTGTGGTCAATTTGACAACATTTTTCGTGTCAAAAATTAGATATAGGTTAAGTCTTTCATTTCATGTGCAACTCACATGAGACGTCAATAGCTTGCGAATTTATACACAAGATCATGTCCAAAGTACTTATAACTCACATGCTTTAGTTTATGAAGGAAGACTTAACGATAGTCTGAACAAAAAATAAACATTGCTACCAATTTATAAAACATTGAGGGTACAAGTTGAGATTTTTAATGTTTGAATCTGTAAATTAAAAATCACAGTTTTTTTCAAGGTACAAGGTGAGATTAGCCCATAAATATTTTTCATCCTTAATTGGGCAGAGAAAAATTGGAGAAAAAGTCCATCATTTTGTCATCCCACTAAAGCTATGTCTAAAAGCATCTCCAATATTGACTCAATTTTTTATTTAAATTTGAGTCAACCTTTGAATAAAATTTTTTGATTTAATACAAAGAGCTCCATTAAATATTTAAAAGATGACAAATTCAAATTTAAAGGAATATGAGATATGACAATTGAATATTTAAAAGAGAATATTGACCATTTGAATAATGTTTTATTTGGTAGGAATGATAGAAAGTAGGAATGATGGAAAGTAGGAGGGATACAATTTCTATCTTTCAAGAAAGGAAAATAGAAATGATACATTTTTCTTCCTTTGTGTTTGGTTGGATGAATGAAAAATAAAAATGACTAAATATTTTTTTTTTTTTTTGTGGTGACTAAGATTAGGGGTGACAATCGAGTCATGTCGTGTCAGATTCGTATTGAGTCATTACGGGTTTGTATCGAACATTAGTCACACCTAACTCAACTCATTTAACTAATTGTGTCGTATCGAGTTACAAGTTGACATGTTTATTTTCATGTCGTGTTCGTGTTCGTGTTCGTATTCGTATTCGTATTCGTATTCGTATTCGTGTTGATCCACATAAACATTGAATAAAAAATTTAACACTAATATTCTATTTTCACTTAATTGAATCCATGTTAATATTTTTTCTACAAATTAAAAATTAATTTAAATAAATATAATAATAATAAGTAAAAATATCTTTTTTATATAATAATTATGTCAGTGCTTAATAAATAGTTACAAATAATTAACATTTTATATCTATAATACTAGTTAAACATGTTAGTTTCTTATTAATTTCGTGCTACCATACAAATAAGAAAATAGAGAAAGTGTTTATTTTTAAATAAACGGGTTGATGATGTCAATTTTAAGTTTGACTAATTGAACTGAACATGAGTCTTTTATACTTTTTGTTCACGTGTCAGGTCATTTTCAAGTTCGTGTTAAGTTATAATCAAGTTCGTGTCATAAATTCATGTCGAGTTCGAGTCGTGTCGTCATGTTGAGTCGAAAATTTTCACCCTTAGTTAAGATGGAAAAAATATATTTTTTAATTTAAAAATATATTTTTTATTTTTTATTTTTAAAATTATTTTTAAATAAATATATATATATATATATAACTACATATTTTATCATTGTATTTTTATATGAATTTAATGTATACATTAAAAGATATATCTATACATATTTCAGACATTATCCATACACGATAGTATACACATATTGAAAAAATTTATCGAATTACGTATTTTGTCAATATTTTTTAAAAAATAATGGATAAAAATAAATTTTAAATGATGTAATCAAATAAATGAAAAAAATAAAAATTATTAGTTAATGTAGTAGGATCGATTTTTTGGACGCTCAAATTTTATGTTTCATCTTGTCTTCAGACACGAGTTATGATTAGTAGACAAATAAAATACATCTTAACACAAATAATTGACTTTCAATCCACGTTCCTTTCAATTTTGGAGAGGATTGATTTTGGTTAGTTGGTAGGAAAGTTAATCCATCCCCTTTTTCATCCTTCCTATTTTCCTTCCTTACCAAACATGATGTAAAAGTTTCAATTTTCCCTTAATTTGGACAAAATTTTGAGTCTCTTTTGAATTGGTACGAGTTTGGGCATAGGATTGGAGAAAAATTTTTAAGAGTTTTTTACTCAAATTTGAATTTAGATTTAAAAAAAGTAAGGCTTCGCGATGTTCTAGGCAATGTTTTTAAAAACTAGCCCGCATGAGTTGTTGACCTAGTGAACCAGCCTGAACCGGGCTGGTTTAATAATAAGATTGTTTGAGCAAAGAAGTCGGACAAAACCCGATAACCCTGCCGGTTTTGTAACAAACCTTCTTAATCGAACAATTTAATTAGAATGCTATAAAAGGTAGGTTTTATGGCATTTTTGCCCAAATTTGATAGATCTTTCCTCTTTGCATGTTGCCACTTCTACTATGCCTTTACCTCTCTCGAGTTTAATGACTCTCAACCTCCCCCCCCCCCCCCCCCCTTTTTCTTTCTATCTCTCCCTTGTTCATAATGTCAAATGAATCAACAAAGTGTCAAAGGCAGGACACGAGTGAGGAGGAGTCATCCACCATCATCGTCAGACAAAAGTGATGATTTGCTTCACTCACTCCGTAGGTACTTCACCATTTATCTCTCTTTCTCTCTGTTTTGTTTCTGGTAGTGGTATGCATAGATTCACATATCTATATGTTTGTCAATTTATGTTTTTGTGGTGTTTTATAAATCATTAATGCTATTGAGACATAATTGATAAACATAATTTAAGGACATAATAAATTGTGACGAGTTGATGATAGTGAAATGCATTTAATGATGAGACATATTGCAACATTAAATGTATTCTACCATCACTCAATTGGTTATAATACATTATGTCATCAAATTATGTCTCAATAATGTTGCTTTATACATATCGATTTTTTTAGTTTATTTATTATGTTTTATAACTAGTAATTACCCGTGTTTAAAAGTACTACGTTATTCGTAAAAAATTTTAAATATTTGTTTATAAATAAAGGCAATATATAATATAATTTTCACAATACAACGATCAAATTAATATTATTCAATCTATATGTAGAAGATATATAATCAAAATTTTATATAATAAAAGTCACGCTACAACTACTGCAACTATTAATTGCAAGAATGAAAAATATCATTCAATTGATTCCTTGTCGATTTGATGTCTTATCCAGTTTTGATAACTATACTTGTGAATTTTGGGTGGTGTTTTAGTGTTGGGCTCAATAAATGGTTTGTGTTTCTAATTTTTTTAGATGCTTTTATTTTTAATTGCAACAGGTATTTCGAAGAAAAATGTGTGAAAATAATCTATAATAATAAGATAGAACCATATTTGCATCTTTAAAGTTTGATTAAAAAAAAAACTCTAAAGTTGGGAAAGCACAAGAAGGGCTCAGATTTAATCTATTTTTAATTTAATGACCCATATTTCATCTCCATTATTCTAATTTAATCCAAAGGCTCACAATATATCTCAGATAAAATTTATCCCGCCCAAACCTTTTGCACGGTGCCCAACTCAATTGTCTGACACATCATCCCAACGTCTCTTTTCTTCTTCCTCTCTCTCCCTGTCTCTTTCTTTGCAACCTCTCTACTCCCTCTCACCCATCACCGGCCACCCCACCGTCAAAGACACGGCCGTCCAGGTAAGCGCTCTTTGTCTCTCTCTCCTTTTTTTCTCACCTCCCTCTCTACGCACGCACACATAGTCACACACATATCACAGCACACCCAATCTGTTAATCTAGGCTTTTGAATTGAGTGTTAATTTAGGGTTTTGAAATTGGGTGTTAATTCCTCTCCTCTTACATCATGTTTTCCTCCATCTCTTTTGTCTCCACCGCCTGTGCCACACCATGCCACTGCCCATCGTCGACGCCAAGCGACCCTAGGTATCTCTTTCTTCCCCTTCCTCTTCCTCTTCCTCTTCCTCTTCTATCTGACTCCCTGCTCCTCTTCTCCCCTTTTCTCTTTCGGCCACCATCGCATTACCCTCTGCCCCTCAATCCTTCACCGAATATCCCGACCATAGACCCATCAAACCCACCCCACAGCCCACGAAACCACTCCACAGACATTACCACACCAAAATAGCCGACCGTTGCATCCACTCCTTTCCTCCTCTCCCCCGTGACCACCAAACACAACCCATTGCCCCCACCTTGGACATAAACTATTTGATAAAATGCCTAAGAGAGGCAAATGAAAAAAATCATTAGGCCGGGTTTTTGGGCAGATTGTGCAGGAATCAATTATTCATGTAACCACAATTAATTGGTTTTTTTTTAGTTTCCAATTCGCTTTTCATTTTTATCTTTACTTGATTGCATAAGTTTTCCTATAAAAGCTCAATACGGTTCGATCAATATCTGTCAAGGAATCTATAAATGCATCTTTGTTGAGTTTCATAATATTAGAAGGCTGGTGATTTCTTTTGTGGGTGGTAATCAATGGCGTGTGGTAATCGTTGGCGAAAACTATGGAAAAATTTATCACATTTTATGAGGTTGCTAAAGCATGTTTTTATGTGTGGATTATGATTATGATTATAATAATGATTGGGTTATGTAATTAGTAATTTGTTAATTTTTTGTTCTCTATGTGGAAAAGTTGTATGCTCTAACTCCTCCATATTTTCCTAAATAGTTTGTTAATTTCCTACCATACAAATGTGGGTGTGTTCTTCATTATTTTTTGGATAATTTAGGATAATGGGATTGATGACAATAATTCTTCCATTTAGTTGATCTCTAAATTAATTCTTCCATTTAGTTGATCTATAGATTAATTATTCCATTTAAAATGCCTTTATATTCCTTTTTACATATGCATTTGCTTTTGAATGCTAGATTTTCAGTTTGTTTGTGGGACGTTGTTCTATAGGACTTGAGGCTGTCGTTATGATATCTCCTATTTTAAGTAGTTCATTAATTCAAATGTACGTGCTCTTATTTTAGTGTTGCTATAAATGTATCATACACTCTATAGGGTCTATACATCATCTTGCAACTTAACAATAACATATTTCTTGAATTTGTTTCATTTATCACTTGACATATGAGATCCACCAATTAAGAATATTAATTCACAATCTACAGATTATGGTCATTTTCTCATTGTGAAGTGGATTGTGTTGCCATAGAAGAGACTTTTGAAGAGTACGCATTATATTCGTAATGAAACACATGAATTTGTGGGCATTATTTGGTATAAAAGGTATTTATATTTCTGTTTCATCTCTACTCAGTTTTTAGTTTCATCTCTTTCTCTCTCTCACACACACACACAGTTGATTATTATTGTGGTTGGTTTGTTATATATTTTTGAGTTTAATTATGTTGTAAGTTAGAATTTTAGGCATCATTGTCTTGGGGAATAGCTAAGATTGGGTTATCGTTCAGAAAAAAGAAGATTAGGTTATCATTGAATGTGTCTAATTATTTTTGACACAGTAATGGTTACTTGATTAGCACATGATCATAGTTTGGTTATTGAGAAAGAATTGGTGAAAATGGACTTTAATTTTTTGGCTTGGGAATATAGGACACATTGTAAAACTGTGCTTTGATGATAATGTGTGATTTGTTGAATTTGGTCCTCATTTTAAACTGTGTTTTAAACTTTCTTCAAGTTGAAGAGTTCGATGTGAATTGCGTATATGAATTCGTGAGTGAATACTTTTTTTTTCTTTGGAAATTTTTTGTTGTGTTTTTTAGCCAATTGATGCAAATACATGGTAAATTAATTGTGCTTTCAGTTTACTAACTCTTATCTATTTATAATTTTACGTTGGTTGCATTCCAAATTATTTAGGCTTTGGATGTAATGAATCAAAGTACATTTTTCCAATATAAAATCATTAAGGTTCCAATAAATGATTAAGCATCATTATTGTGAATGGGCGTTTGTGATTGATTTTGGTTAGATGGTTATTGGTGTGGTCACTTGAAAAACTTTTTTTTTTTAAATAAGAAGTGAGTCTCTTTTCAAGTTATGGTTTAAAAATATCTTTAATATGTTGTTGACGAGAATTAGGGTTACGTGACTATGTACAGGGTTGGGTCAACGGGTTATTGCTTGACTCCTCATTTGAACCCTTACTTTTTTTATTGGTAGAATTACCTTCATCACCCTTAGACCCAATATTGTCTTATAATTGTAATCGAACTTTATGAATTTTAAATACTTCGTATTGATCGCATTAAACCTTGAATCACGTTGTCGAAAACTTGACTTAACATGTGAATACGGAATCTGTTGATTTTTTTGTTGTGACCTTTAAATTTGATTTTAGTTATAGTAAATTATATTATTTGTTGCATAGTTTTGGTATTTTAAGTAACTTAATAGTGAAATCAGATAACTCTTCATTTGACAAATCTTAATGTGGAGCTGTTTTAGGTGATGTTTTTGATCATGTGGGTGTTGATATTGTGCGAAATGCTATGGAATCGGAACGGAACTGGAGCTTAAACTGTCATAGAAGTCTTGAATTTTTTTAATCTCTTTTTGTTATTATGATATAAATGTTATTTTGGGTATAAAATGATGTTTATTATGGTGGTTGGATATGTATTGATGATTGTGGTGGTATGGTGTATTATGATGATTGTATATTCTATAGACATGTTTAGATTTTTTTGAGCTCCTATTTTTAGTGAAAACTTTGCCGAAATTTCTGGAAAATAGTAGGGATTAGCTTAATTTCAATTTCTTATATTAAAGCAAATGAAGTAAAAATTATTTCAAATTGACGGTTTGTTTTAGGTTGCAAAGTGCCTTTAGGCAATGTAATATTCTTCGAGTTTTAATTTATTTTTTCGTTATCCGGACAATTACTAGTATAATATATTGAGGATAGAATGATCTATATAATAAAGTAGCTAGATTTTTTTGTCTTTAGCTTTTCGCGGTTCAGATCGCTTTGAAGAAATATTGATCCGACGGTCCTAATACGAAAAATCATCTCCTCCCAATTTTTTGAGTAAGATTTTCATTCATTCTACAATTCTAAGACTCCTATCTCATACTACACATTAATGAGGTCGTTAATTATGATTATAATTAAAGATTATTTTTAAAAATTTTAAATAAACAAATGGATCTTAAATAAATATTCTTTGCGTCAAAACGAGTCGAATGACTATAATAAAGGTCATATTTTGTATTGACATAAAAAATACTATAATATTCGAATGGTATAATAGACGAATAATATATATATAATGTGATATATCTATATACTAAGGGGGCTATCATCATTTATCTTGAGTTTTTCGTGGTTCAGATTGTTTTAATATTATTGATCAAACGATCGAAATTCCTCCTCCAAATTTCATTTTACTCGATTATCAATTCGGTATACTTTATGATTAATATTCGAATTGAGCTGAATTTAGTTGTTGAGTATAAAGTATTCTTACTTAAACTTAATTTTGCTTGAATTTTACGAGTATTCAAGTTGAAGTCAAAGTGAAATTGATTGTAAAAATAATAAAGAATAACTAAATTTAAAAAAAAAAAATTATGACATCCCAGTGAACGGGAATAGATAAGAATTAGTTTGCAGGTTTAAGATATAAATGTTAATTGAGTCGAACTTAAATTCAATTCTCGGTTTGACGTAATTATAATTAAAACTCGAATTGAACTGAATTTAACTGTCATGTATAAAATATAAATTCTTACTTAAACTTAAAGGGTGAGGTTATTCCCACCCCCAAATCTCTATTCCCACCCCATTTAATTTCTCATTATTAAACTATTCAGTCTACCCTTTCTATACCCACGCCATGTTACATACACCCCTTTTAAAAAGAAAAGAACGAAATAAGGAAAAAAAGAAAAAAAGATGCAAACCGAAATAAGAAGGAAAAAAAAACCAAGCAAAGATTAAAGGAACAAGTAAAACTACAAAATGCAAAACCACAAGACACAAAATTGGACATGAAAAAAAAAGTATCAAGCACAAACACAAAATCGAACAAGAAAAAAAAAATAAGAAGCATAGATACAAAACCTAAACAAGATAAAAAAAAAAAAAAAACAAATAATCTGAAAAGCATACATATATGTACACACATATGCATTCAAAAAAAAAATTTATTAAACTTGACAGAGATATCAAAACATACCGAAAATAATAAAAAATTATTAAAATAAACAGGAAACCAAATATAGAATTAAATTGAAAAAGTAATACTAACATGTATCTCATTGAAAAATTCATATTAAAAAAGTATTTTTGTGAGTGCATCAGATGAAATAGAGAATGAAACCATAATTAGGACAAAATATAAGGTGAGTTTTTTTATTAAACGAGGGTGTATGTAGCATGGAGTGGACTTAATTACTAATATGGTGACTACAGAATGAATGGATTTAGTAGTTTGATAATGATAAATTAAATGGAGTGGGAATAGAGATTTGTGGGGTGGGAATAGTCCCACCCAAATTTAAATTCGATTGAATTTTACAAATATTTAAGTTGAATTCAAATGGAAACTGATGGTACCCAAAATTAATCACAAGTGCAAGCTCAGCCCAAGAGGTCAGGTCTGGAGGTCGGGTCAAAACTCCTGAGCTCAGAGGACCGGAGCTCAGGCTCCATCCAAGCGAAACAATAGCCAAATCAGCAGGGGAAACAACTGGATAATAGCCAACATCACCCAAGCGGAAATCATGCAACGTCCCAATAAGGGAACCCTTAGTCGATTAGGACCCCCACCTAAGATTAAGGAAGATCCCATGAATAAGGGGCAAAGATCTCGGCAGAGATCCTGGAGGATAGGAGACAATATTATAAGTACTGTACATTTCCATGAGGGAGGCAGGCGATAGAGCCACGAAGAACCCTAAGGCCTCCCTTACTACATTGTAACACATTCAACTCCATCAATAAAGAAGAGGAGCTACAGACTCCATTCCAGAGTGGACTAGCCGAGCTCAGGCCGGTGAACCACTGAAATTCTGTTGTGTTATTTCCCCTTACTCAATTTCCCTAAGGATCAATCAGCGTCGTTTGACACGAACCTTGTAGCTCAGACATCACTCTTAACTCCACGCATATCTGACCTCTAGTTCATTCTCAGTAGATTTATACCATCGTAGATTTACACCATCAGTTTGGCGCCGTCTGTGGGAACGACAGTTCTTGTTACAAATATACTGATTCTTCAGTAATTGATGGTCTCTACGCGAAACATGAGTAAAAGTCAGATGAATCCCCCAAGACCGCAGAATCCCCAGGAGGTCACCAGTGGGAGACAACCGGAAAACCTTCATGATTTCATCCCTACTGCTGAAAACAACCCTCCTACGGTGGATCCTCCCCCCAACAATGAACTAGACGCTCTTCGCCTGGTCAATCAACGCTTACTCCAACAAAATGAAGAGCTTTTAAAGCTCTTACAAGGACCTCAACAGGCGCAACCACCCCGGCAAGACCCGAACAATCTTCCTCCTAGGGAACGGCAATGCCTTGACCCCCTCAGGGAAGCAAACGAAGGAGGAGAAAGCAGCCAAGCACCTCGTCAGCCGCCTAGAAGGGGAATCAACGAAGAAGCTCAAAGCCATAACGAAGGACCAGAGAGGAATGATTTCCTTCCTTTCCAACGGGAAAGAATGGAGCAATATTGGGAACACCGCTTCCAGGATATCCAGCAAGAGCTCAGCCACATGAGAGAGGCAGTGAAGGTCAAAACCCCAGTAACGATGGATGCCTTGGTGCAGCAAACTGAATCCCCATTCATCCCCGGGGTGTTGCATTTTCCCCTTCCTCCGAAGTTCAGAGTACCTCAGATAGAGGTCTTTGATGGAACAAAAGACCCCGTGGATCACCTCAACACCTACAAAAACCAAATGGAGTTGCACGGATACCAGGACCATGTGCGGTGCAGGGCCTTCGCCATCACCTTGAAGGGGTCAGCCTTGGCATGGTTCAATAGGCTCCCCCCAGCCTCAATTTCTTCTTTCAAAGAACTCTCCATTTCCTTCGTGTCACACTTCATCGGAGCTCGGATCTATAGGAAGCCGAGCTATCACTTATTAAATATAAGACAGAGGCCTGATGAGAACCTGCGATCTTATGTACAAAGGTTCAATTCAGAATCGCTGAAGGTGGATATCCCTGACGAAAAGTTTGCCATTACTGTTTTCATTGCAGGATTAGGAGTGCAGTCAAAGGATTTGATGTTCTCTGTATCTAAAAACCCTCAGGCAAGCATGGCTGAAGTGTTAGCCAAGGCATAAAAGTATATAAACGGTGAAGAGGCACTCCTTTCCAAAGTGGGGAGTACATCCTCACGAAAGGAGAAGGAAAAAGAAGAAAAGGGAAGGGACCGAAGTCCCAGGAAGGAAAAAGGGAGAGAAAGGTCTTCAAGGAGGGATAGAGATCACTCCCCGAAGAGAAGAGGAAATGTTAGAGACCGTTTAGGCCCCCTGCAGCCTGAACTACAGCCTAGATACGGACCTCAGCGATACACCCCGTTCACCGCTACTGTATCCCAGGTTCTGTATGAGGTCCAAAACGAGAAGTTCCTAAAGTGGCCACCTCGAATGAAGGCAGATCCAGCTAAGAGAGACCCCACGAAGTATTGCGACTACCACATAGATCATGGTCACCACACCGATGATTGTATTCAACTAAAGAAGGAAATCGAGTTCTTAATTCAGCGAGGGCAGTTGCGACGCTTTGTGGCCCATGACAACCAGAACCGAGCTCTTCCACCTCCGCCACCCCAACAGCAGGCACCTGCACCGCATCAGCAGCCTCTAGGTGAGATTAGAGTAATATCTGGAGGATTCGCGGGAGGCGGAGAGTCCAGTACCGCCAGGAAAGCACACCTCCGACGAATCAGAGCCGAAGACGCTCTCGAAGTGCACATTGTATCCAAAGCACCACGCTTAGATACAGCTATCACTTTTTCAGATTCTGATTTGGAGGGATGCCAGTACCCTCACGATGATCCATTGGTGGTACGAGCTGTGGTGGCTAATAGAACCGTTCATCGAGTTCTGATCGATAACGGGAGCTCGGCGGACATCATTTTTGCACCTGCATTCGACAAAATGGACATAGGACGTGAAAGACTCGAACCAGTAAGTACTCACTTGCTGGGATTCTCGGGAGAAAGGGTGTTCCCCCTGGGCTCAATCCAACTCGTGCTCACCCTAGGGGACCCACCTTGCCAAGCCACCATAACCGTAAAATTCCTAGTGGTCGACGCACCTTCGGCACACAACATCTTGCTTGGAAGGCCATCCCTCAATTCTATGAAGGCAATCCCGTCTGCCTATCACTTGGTCGTTAAATTCCCTACAGAAAATGGAATCGGAGCGGTCCGAGGAGACCAACGTGTAGCAAGAGAATGCTACATGGCTTCTGTGAAGATGAAGGAGGTTGAGAACATCCAATTGGATGAACTCGACATGAGAGATGAGATGGAAACAAGACCAATGCCATCAGAAGAGCTGGAACCAATTCAGCTTGATGGGGAGCCAGAGCACCTCGTTTACGTAGGTTCCAGACTGAACGATGAGCTCAAATGTCCCCTCATCCAGTTCTTAAAGGAGAATATGGGGGTGTTTGCTTGGAAGTAAGAAGACATGGAAGGTATTGACTCTTCAGTTATTACCCATAAGCTAAGCGTGAACCCAACTTGCAAACCTGTCAAACAGAAGAGAAAGAGTTTTGCCTCGGAAAGACAAAGGGCAATAAATGAGGAGGTCAGCAAACTCCTCCATGCCAAGGCCATCAGGGAAGTTGACTACCCTACCTGGTTGGCAAATGTGGTTCTTGTCAAAAAGACCAATAGTAAATGGCGACTGTGCATCGACTTTACTGACCTCAACCGAGCATGCCCCAATGACAGCTTTCCCTTACCTCGGATCGACTTAATAGTGGACGCCAAATCCGGGCACGAGCTTCTTAGCTTCACGGACGCCTTCTCAGGTTATAACCAGATCAGGATGGATTCCAACGACCAAGAAAAGACCTCATTTGTGACTGAACAGGGAACATACTGTTATCAGGTCATGCCTTTTGGATTGAAAAACGCTGGAGCCACTTACCAGTGATTGGTGAATAAGATGTTCCAAAAGCAGATAGGTGCATCCATGGAGGTCTACATCGACGACATGTTAGTAAAGTCGCTGAAGGCAGAGCTCCACATCGACCACCTAGCTGAATCATTCCAAATTCTAAAGGAATACAAGATGAAGCTCAACCCTGCGAAGTGTGCGTTCGGTGTCTCAGCAGGAAAGTTTCTAGGTTTTATAGTTAGCAGCCGAGGAATTGAAGCTAATCCAGAGAAGGTTAGAGCGGTGTTGGATATGCAGTCACCATCCAACACAAGGGAGGTACAACGCCTGACAGGTAGAATAGCTGCCCTGAGCTGTTTTGTATCTAGGTCAAGCGACAAATGCCAATCATTCTTCCATGTCTTGAAGAAAGCATTCCAGTGGGATATCAAATGCGAAGAAGCATTCAAAACCCTGAAAAATTATATGAGCTCTCCTCCTGTTTTGGTGAGCCCCATAGAAGGGGAGGTCCTTACTCTCTACCTGGCAGTTTCAGATTTTTCAACAAGCGCAGCGCTGGTTAGGGAGCGAGACAGAGCTCAGCAGCCAGTCTACTACTGCAGCAGAGCTCTGAGGGGGGCAGAGGAGAGATATCCAAAGATGGAGAAACTCGTTTTAGCTTTGGTTACAACAGCTATGAGACTTAGACCATATTTTCAGGCTCATACTATTGAAGTTCCAACAGATCAGCCGTTGAAACAAGTGCTACATAAGCCAGAGTCTTCGGGGAGGTTGGTTAAATGGGCCATAGAGCTCAGTGAGTTTGATATCAGATATAAGCCAAGAACTGCCATCAAAGGGCAAATTTTGGCAGATTTCATCGCAGAATTCACAGCAGCAGCACCTACGGAGACCGCAGATTTAGTACCAGACCTCCCCATATGGAGGCTTTCAGTGGATGGAGCTGCCAACGCTCAGGGAAGCGGTGCAGGTATGATCCTGACCTCTCCAGAAGGAATAGATGTCGAGTATGCCCTTAGATTTGGGTTTAAAGCTTCAAATAACGAGGCAGAATATGAAGCTGTCATCGCTGGGCTCAATCTTGCTCATTCTATGGAATCAGAACAGCTGGAGATCTGCAGCGACTCTCAACTAGTGGTGAAACAGATAGAGGAATCCTACGAAGCGAGAGGCGAAAAAATGATCCTTTACCTCGGAAAGGTACGGGAACTAATGAAGAAGTTTGTGTAGGTTAAGGTCAGACACGTGTCCAGAGCATAGAATTCACGAGCAGATGCGTTGGCAAGGTTAACAACTGCCTCACAAGAAGACTTGGATAGGCTAATACCAGTGGAGCACCTTCTAGAGCCTTTAGTAAGCATTGAAAGGGAGAAAGTGATACCGATCGTAGCTCAGCCGAGCTGGATGGACCCCATCATAGAATACCTGCAAAAAGGAACCTTGCCAGGCGATGCTAAGGAGGCCTTCAAGCTGAGAACTAGGTCAGCCAGATTTTCTATGCTACAAGGAAATCTGTACAAACGAGGATTTTCAGCACCTCTCCTTAAATGCGTGAGGGATGAAGATGTCAACTATATACTCAGAGAAGTACATAAAGGAATATGCGGCAATCACATAGGAGCTCGGGCCTTGGCAGGAAAAGTACTGAGGCAAGGGTATTATTGGCCCACTATGCTTAAAGATGCCACCAAATTGGTCAAGAGATGTAAGACTTGCCAAGAGCATGCCAATATTTCTCATTGTCCACCCGAGCTGCTAACCTCGGTGGTAAGCCCATGACCCTTTCAACAGTGGGGTTTGGACATTCTTGGACCCTTTCCCACCGGTGTAGGACAATGCAAGTTTGCTATCATAGGAGTGGATTACTTCACCAAGTGGGCAGATGTTGAACCTTTGGCAACAATCACCGAACAAAAGGTCCAAAACTTCGTTTGAAAATCAATAGTTTACAGGTTTGGAGTTCCCAGAGCAGTCGTGTCTGACAATGGGAAACAGTTTGACAACTCAAAATTTAAAAGATTTTGTGCTGAGCTCGGGATAAAGAACTATTTCTCAGCTCCTGCATATCCTCAATCCAATGGACAAGCAGAGGTCACAATCAGAACCATAAAGACAGCTCTGAATACCAAACTAGAAAACCTAAAGGGCAAATGGGTGGAGTACATCCCTGAAGTTTTGTGGGCCTACAGGACCACCGTCAGATCTGCAACTCAGGAAACCCCGTTTGCTTTGGCCTTTGGGACCGAGGCGATGACACCTGTTGAGGTAGGACTCCAATCACCTAGGGTGGAGTTTGCAGATGCCGAGCACAATGATGAGTCTCTCCTATTGAACCTCGATCTCTTGGATGAAAAGAGAGAGAGAGCACTGCATCGCGTACAAATTTATCAAAGGAAAACTGCAAGATACTACGATAGGAAGGTAAGACACAAAAGTTTCAAAGTTGGAGACTTGGTACTTAGGAGGCTTCTACTTGCGAAGAAGGATCCCACACATGGGAAGCTGAGACCCAACTGGGAAGGACCCTATATCATATCAAGGGTGATCAGACCAGGAAACTACAAGCTACAAACGGAGGAAAGAAAAATCCTACCCCACTCTTGGAATGCCGAGCACCTTAAGAAGTTCTTTCAGTAAGTTTTCCATGTAATAGAGCTATTTTCAATAAAAATAAACGAGTCTTTTATGATTTCCGAAGAAAAGAATGTGCAACAAGTACATATGGAACAAGCTCTGCAGTTAACGATAAGCTTCTCAGCTTATAAAGTACAAGATGAGCTCTTCAGCTCATAAAAAAACAATAAGCTTCTCAGCTTATAAAGTACAAGATGAGCTCTTCAGCTCGTAAACAAACGATAAGCTTCTCAGCTTATAAAAATTCAAGATGAGCTCTTCAGCTCATAAAAACACGATAAGCTTCTCAGCTTATAAAGTACAAGATGAGCTCGTCAGCTCATAAACAAACGATAAGCTTCTCAGCTTATAAAAATTCAAGATGAGCTCTTCAGCTCATATACATACGATAAGCTTCTAAGCTCATAAAATTCAAGCTGGTCTCTTCTAGGAGACACCAACAGTCTTTCCCCCACGACCAGGAATCTTCGTGTGCTGCCCACACACTCAAAAACCCCAATACTGACGAAGACCACGGTGGTTCCTGATCTTCTCCAAACCATAAAGGTCATCTCTCAGTTTCATGTCTAGTACAGCGGATGTCAGTACAAACATGATCTTCTGTTTTCCATCTACGTTCGTGTTCTGAACGCGAAGAATGTGCTGGAAGAGCTCAGTGTCTAAATTTACAGAATTCAGAATGAGCTCCATAGCTCATAAGAGACGACCCCCTCAGCTCATACATGGACATGCACATTCTAAAAAGAAAGAGCTGATATTCAAAAAATTCAAGAGTACAAGCGTTCAAGAAAATATAAAGAGATACATAGTTTGGCATCATTCAAGAAAACAAAGGGAGTACAGGGAGGTAGAACTTCTAATCCTTCTTAAGTTGTGACTTCAGCTCGACCACTTCCTCTTTCAGGCGAGCATTCTCCCCCTTCAGCTTATCTTTTTCTTGCTCAGCCTTATAGAGTGAATCAAGAAGCTTCTGACCCGCTGGAGTAAGAAAAATAGTGGAAAGGGAGTCGGGTGAGAAAGAGCCATCCCTCTTACGCCTCTTTGAGCTCACACCAGTGTCCCCCTCCTCGTCGCAATCCCCTTCTTCGTCAGAATCAGAAAAAGAGGTCCAGGAAGAATAGGGAACAGAGGAAAATTCATACTCGGTAGCCTCAGCCCCAAGAAAATAAAGGTTGGCACTCGTCATCAACTCAGAATAAGTCCTCGGCTCCACAAGCAACAACTCATCAATGCTCGTCATCTCGGGCACGTCCAGATCAGGTGGACCTGCGCAACAGGAATATAATAAGAATATGTCTTCAAAGAAAAAATAATAATACAACAACGATATACAATATGTTCAAGAGAGCTTAACTCGATCTTTATCAATACGAGAGAAGCTCTTCCAGGAATGCGGAATCCTGGCATCACGACAGCGAACCTCAGGAGACCGCCAAGACTCCCCAGAAGCAAAAAAGAAACGTTTAGACCACCCTTCAGGATTGGAAGGAAGGCCTAGAACCAAACGAGGTAAATTAAAGTGCCTCCAACGAAAGAAGCTGAAGCAGGGGGCATCGTCTTCCTCGATCTCGAAGAAGTAAAGGAACTCGGAAATATGGGGGAACCTACCGTTGCCATACAGGCGCCAGAACAGAAAAAAGCTCACCATAGCGGCCCATCCTCGTGGGGAAAGGCGAGAAGGGCACAGACCATAATAGGCAAGAACTCTCCTGATAGCCAGATGAATGGGAAGGCGAAGCCTCATATCCATTGCACCCTCAAAGAAGCAGACTTCCCCTCGAGAAAGGTAGCTGCAGGGCTCATCAGGGGTAGGGACTCGCAGAGGCAAATCAAGATCAGAAAAAAACCGTTTCTTGATTGATACCAAATCAGAAGGCTCTAACGTCGAAGGAGACAAGTAGCGACAATGCCACTTCCATTCGATTCCGAAGGAAGTGCGTTCCTTGTACAAAGAAGAAACGGAGGCAGCCATTAAAGGTTATGGTGAAAACAGAGGGAAACCACGAAAGATCAAGAAGAAACTCAGAAATATTTTTGGCAAGAGAGAAGAAACTTAGCAGATGTTAGGAGACTTAAAGGAGTTTGTGAGTTTTTAGGAAACCAAGGGCCACGCGAAAGACAGAGTCGGCGGTCTTTTTGAGTTCCTAAGTAATAAAGGTGGTGACGGTTTTGGAAAGCAGTTGGGAAAGGAGGGAAAATGAGTCAGCACAAGATTACCCCTCCTAAAGCACTCAAAACAACCAAAGAGAGTTCTGACCCCACCCAAATAGAATACTCCTCATATTTGAGCTCGGCTCGGTTGGCAACATAGCACCTCTATAGCTAGTATTTGAGACCTTCAGTTCCAAGAACCTTGCTCACATCAGCATGATGAAGTTCCTGATGGGTTCCTTAGTTCATCAGAAGAACTTGGCAGCTTGCTTCAAGAAGGACTGAAGCACTTCTCAAAGCAAGGGGGCAAAGGAAGTACAAGGAGATTCAGAAATTACTTTATGAAGTTTGTAAGTTATGTCTCAAATCACAATACATCACACATCACAATTCAAAACGAGATTCAGAAATTACTTTATGAAGTTTGTATTCCAAAACACAAGTTCGAAGTACAAAGGAAAAAGAAGAAGATAGAATTACATGAGCACAGAAAGAGCTCTAAGTATCTAAAGAAGGAGTAATTGAAGGATCTCACAGCTCGACAGATGAGCCCTCAGCAGCAGAAGGTAGGGAAGAGCTTCTAGAAATGCCAGCCACGAGGGTCCCTGCTCCTATTGATTCCGAATTTTGAGCAAGGGCCTCAGTCACCAGGTCAGCTGAAAACGGTGTAATGACAGGAACAGCAGGAGCTGCAGTGGGGAGCTCAGGAATCGCAGTTGGGAGCTCAGGAATTACGGCAAGAGCTCCGGAAGTCCTAGTGGCAAGTACGTCATGACTCAAGGCTTCATCTGGTGGGACCGAGGCATCCTCCTCATTATCAGAGCCAGACTCTTCCATTTCTTCCTCGGTGGGGATAGGGAAGTTGAAGTCGAGGTCAGGAAAAGCTTTGATAGCCTTGCGCCTAAAGGCGAGCCACCCAGTAGCCCACAAGGTGGTAGCCTCATCTTTCAGCTCGGCTACCTCTCTATCCCTCTGTTTGACCAGGTCTTTCTGCACCTTGAGCTCCTCGCAGAGCTTGCCGTTTGCTTCGTTAAGGGCGAGTTAATCCTGCTTTGCCTGGCTGAGTTCTTTCTTGGTATCAAAGGCCTCTTGACTAGCCTTGGACCATGCCTCAGTCTTGAGCATCAGATCCTCCTTGGTTATCCGTAGCTCATCCCGAGCTTTCTTTTCCCCTTCCTCAGCTCTGACCTTGACGGTTAAAGTATGCTTGAGGTCGGAGGCTTGCTTCGCTGTTTGCTCCTTAAGGCTTTGCACCTGAGCCCTGAGATTCTCGTTTTCAAGGGACAACTCAGTAACTTTGACCTCATATGCCTTCAGGGCCTTCGCAGAGCGCTCATGAGACGGGATCCGGTGCAATAAACCTTTCGCATGGAGGGCAGCCTGAGATATAAAGGAAGATCATCAAAGTTGTGTAAAGCTGTTATACAAGGGTAAATAGAGTTGTAAATGTACTAGTACTCACAACAACTGCCCCTTGAAGAGCTGAGGTGATGGATTCCTCGAGAGGCACAGAAGCGGCCTTCAGGACATCTGACTCAGAGAAAATAGAGGAAATAGCTCCCGCGGCTAGATCCATGTTGTCGAAGTAAGAATCATCATCCTCCTCTTCGAATTTTCCACCTCCTTCAACAATCTTCCCGGAGGCACTGTATTGGAAAGTGCTGGGGTGGAGATTGGGGATCAGCCCCAAAGCCCTATCAACCTCGGAAGAGGAAGGGGAAGACTGACCTCCCACTTGAGCTGGTACCAACGCAGGTTGAGCCTCTGGAGCGGAAGAGGTGACTGCAATTTGAGGAGAGCAGGATGAGGAAGGCAACGCCTTCGTGGGAGCCGTTTCTTTAACAGATGAGGAGGGCGAAGGCACCTCCAACCTTGGAATTTTAGCCCGGGTGATTGGGCCACTCCCAGAGCTGACCTGGGCCTTGCGCTTGGTGGATTTACCACCTCTCATCAACTCCTCAACCTTGGCCTTGAGCTCTTCGGAAGTAGGCTTCATGGTGGAGGGACTTGGAAGGTCTGAGTTGAGTCAGGAAATATAAAAGAAAAAGAGGAAGGTCTGAAATGAGCAAGGAGAAAACTACTACCTGACACCTCAGGTACAGGTATTGGGAGGGGTATAGGCGCCTCGACGGAGAGAGGAATAGGGGATTCTATAACTATCCCAGGGGAACTGAGCCCTTGCGCTACAAGAACAAGGGGTCTGATGAGCTCAGAATATCTTGCTGTAGGGCACCTCCCTAACCTCAACAACACCTCCTCAACCTCAACAACACCTCCTCGTCCTTCGAACTAAGCTCAAGCCTCCCACCTAGGAACCCATATAAACAAGGCGAGGTCAGAAAAGGTTACAAAGCCCGATCGCAAGCAAGGTTAGACAAAGGCTTACCCAGGTTTTCGGGGACAGACCAAGTCCTAGGAATTGGAAGGGTGTCTGTCTTATCCGCAAGATCGTACTCCCATTGTGAGCCCTCCACGAAAAAAGAATTATTTTTTCCAATGCTTGTGGGAGCTCGGAGGGTCAGCAATGATCACTTTGATCTTGGTACGTCTGGAGATATATAGAAAGCCCTCCGAGGAATTATACTTGACATTGTAAAAATGGGTAAGCAGGAAAATAGTGAGAACCCCAAGCTTATGAATTTTGAAAAAGACAAGTAGACCCACCAAGATTCCCCAGAAATTAGGAGGAAGCTGAGCAGGATAGACATTGAAATGTTGAAGAACGCCCTTTATGAAAGGGTGAAGTGGAAAGCACAGCTCATTTTCGAAGGCAGCTACGAAGAAACAGACCTTCTTGTGGACATGAGAGACATAGGGGGTATACTCATCCGGGCACTAGTATTTAACCCCTGGTGGGAAACCATAACGAGCACTCAAAATCTTCATGAGGGAAGGGCTGACCTCACTACGGCCTACGTTTTCAGCATGACTAAAGGCGGACGACACCCCTGGAGCCGAAACACCTACACCACTCACTTTGCCCTTCCCCTTGTTCGGGGCGACAGGGGGTAGTGTAGAGGAAGGCTTGGCAGTGGGTGCATGAGCTTCGACAGAGTCAACACCAGGGAAATTGTCGATCTCCTCACCTACGGCTCCTAGGTCAGAGTCTTCTTCGATTGACTGATCTCCTAAGAGGGAAACAGAGGAAGGGGTGGCCTCGGAAGAAACAGACATAGCTGGGCAGGAAAAGGGAAGTTTGAAAGACTTGTAGAGAGGAGGAATTTCAGAAAAACACTCCTTAAGAACTTTGGGGTTGACACAACTATGAGCAATGATAAAAATTCTAGTGGTGGAGTAAGGGTCCAGAAAATGGGGAAGATGAATCAAGGAAAAGCCTTTATTCCTAAAATAGCAGAACCGAAAAGTCCAAAAATGTAGAAACCACCTCAGATTCGAGGGATCCAGAACGAAAATAACAGGTAAAGAACCAAGAACGTACCTAATCAGGAATGAACAACAAGCCAAAGGTCGAAGGAAGCAAACCACCCACGCCAATTCGAAGGAAAGAGAGTCGCAACAAAGCCCTAAATTCGCCGAAGGATTGGGAAATCTGAATCCACAAGGAAGATGGAGGGTTTGGAGTTTCAAGAGGGAAAAATGGTCGTTAGTGTCAAGTCGAAGGCATTTAAAGACAACTGCATCGAGTGGAGAACGTGCGCGGGAAACGAGGGAAAGAAATGATTACTCGTAACCGTCAGGAGCCTGTCCACACGAAAACCGAGGTTGGTATCCGGAGCTCAGCTCTAACTGGACCTCAGCTCAGCCCCTACCCAAGATCACTTGGGCTAAGGGCTGGGGGGCAACTGATGGTACCCAAAATTAATCACAAGTGCGAGCTCAGCCCATGAGGTCAGGTTTGGAGGTCGGGTCAAAACTCCTGAGCTCAGAGGACCGGAGCTCAGGCTCCATCCAAGCGAAACAATAGCCAAATCAGCAGGGGAAACAACTGGATAATAGCCAACATCACCCAAGTGGAAATCATGCAACGTCCCAAGAAGGGAACCCTTAGTCGATTAGGACCCCCACCTAAGATTAAGGAAGATCCCATGAATAGGGGGCAAAGATCTCGGCAGAGATCCTGGAGGATAGAAGACAATATTATAAGTACTGTACATTTCCATGAGGGAGGCAGGCGATAGAGCCACGAAGAACCCTAAGGCCTCCCTTACTACATTGTAACACATTCAACTCCATCAATAAAGAAGAGGAGCTACAGACTCCATTCCAAAGTGGACTAGTCGAGCTCAGGCCGGTGAACCACTGAAATTCTGTTGTGTTATTTCCCCTTCCTCAATTTCCCTAAGGATCAATCAGCGTTGTTTGACACGAACCTTGTAGCTCAGACATCACTCTTAACTCCACGCATATCTGACCTCTAGTTCATTCTCGGTAGATTTATACCATCGTAGATTTACACCATCAGAAACTGATTTTAATTACTCAACAAATTTTTTTACATCTATGAGAATTCACGTGAAACTTTTGGATGTTTTCCTTACAAAAGTTACACAAACTCATATTAGAAATAATGTTATGAATTTTTGGTAGAAACCTGCATATAAACAAATAGTTATATTTTTTTTGAAATTTGAGATAAATTTTATTAAAAATGTTAAAATTGTGGATGTTTAACCAATAATAATTATATTTTCTCAAATTTTTGAATTAATATGTTGCAGTAGTTATAACGTGACTTTCGTTATATAAATGTTTGATTATATATATTCTGCATACAGGTTGAACAATATCAATTTGATCGTTATATTGTTAAAATTGTATTATACATTGTCTTTATTTATGAAAAAATATTTGCAATTTTTTACGAGTAACGTAGTGCCTTCAGGCACGGGTAATTACTAGTATTTTTATATTTTAGTTAGTTATGTTAATAAATTTAATTCACTTAAAACTTTGAACAAACAATTTGTTGAAATTAGAACCCGAGGGATTTAATTGTAAAAACATCCAAAGTTAATCTTTAAGTGGAAAAAATACTTAATTGAACATTTTCCTTGTATCTATCTCAAAATTTTCATGCGTGTGTCATTATCACACGTGCCAACACACTTCGACCAATACGACTGCGAACTCGGCCGAAGAATAGAACGGGAAAGCTAGGGTTAGGGTTTCCAAGTCCCTATATAAACCAAAACTCTCTCCTCTTTCACATACTTGCAGCCACAGCGCCATCTTCAGTGAAAAAATCCTTCACCAATTTCTAGGGTTTGCTCTCTCTCTCTCTCTCTCTCTCTCAGATTTCACATACCTCGGTTTTCATTTTCTGTATTGCACAAGCCTCCCGGGCTGTTCTGAATCATTCAGTGAAGAAAGAAGCCCCAAAGCTGGTGCTAAAAAAGCAGCCGTTAAGTGTTGCAGTTTAGCGCTTGTACCTTTTTCCGTCGCTAATCTGTGTCAAAGCAACGGCTACATGTATTTTTTCAATTGTCAATCCATTTTTCTTGGCCTCTCCTCACCTTTAGCTTTTTTTCTGAGAACAGTGAAAAAAGGACTAGTCATAGAGGCATAGATCGAGTCCTCGGCGGTGTTAACGTGGGGGTTTTACTTTTCAACCATTGTTTTACCTCTAAAAACGTCCGCTACAATAGTACTTTGTAGTTTACAGTACCCAGAAAGAATGATGAATTTCTTTACCAAAAATCTCATATTTTTTTAATTTTTGTTTGGTTAATTTAATTTGAATTTTCTTGTTGGCAATGATTACATATCTATCCGCGCTTCTGAGAGTGATCAATGAAGCATAAAAGGATAACAATGGTTGAATTTCTTAATATGAGCCAATTGGATTTGTATTGTTTGTGTGGTTTTATATTGTCTGTTCTTAGGGACTGTATTGTTGTTGGTATTCACTTGAATACGCTGGTTCCACTAGGGTTCAAGATGGGTGATCAAGAACTGAGTAAACTGAATGTATTTCTGAAAAGAAACCGAGTCCCAGAGTTTCATATGTATTGTGAAACTTCTAAATGCCTTACAATATCAAAATATCAGTTTTTGTTTGAATTTTTGTGTTAATTAATTGGCTGTGATGATTATTATTCAGCTTTAAATGCCAGTTCTGCTTCTGAAAATTCTTGATTGATAGAGCTGTAATTTACTCTGAGCCTTGATATTTAATTAGAACAAAAGTTATGAAATGTAGGTTTTTGTTTGTACTTTTATAGGTCTATTGAAAAGTTTTGGTCTTTCAATGATGAGTATCCATGTTTTTGAGGTGTAGATGATCTCAAGACCCTGTTTTCAGGGAGAACCTACTTGGGGTTTCTACATCTAAGTATGAAATTACTGGATCCATCTGAGACCATTGAATTTTATGATATGTAGATAATGATTATAGGATGTTCTCTGAAATATTTTGTGTCTATTTTCTTTTGATTAATCACTTCCCATGAATTGTAGTAACCAGTTGTACCAATTTTATAGAAGTGATTCCTTCATGGGTACATCTAACTTTTTGATCTCCTCCAATACATCTATTCTCTATTTGATAAATTGTTTCTCTTAGTGACATTCTTTAAATGTCTTTACATACGATTAATAATACAAAGAAAATATAGTCTTTTCAAGTTTAAGATGGTTAAGTAAATGCCTGTGATGAGATAATCCAAGTTGTATGAAGTGTAGTGGAGCCAAGTTCCCTGTTTCTACAGGGGGAACCTGCTTGGTTAAGCTACATTGCTCATGATATTGTTGGATTTTATTGAGGCAGCAATATGCATTTGAATAAATTGTTTTATCATTTTTTCTTTTTTGGCTTTTGAAGTGAATTGAATTTTATACATTTTATTATAGTCGTTTGATTTGAGTTTTAACTATACTCTTTACCTTTTAAACTGTGGGTGTAGAGTCTGAAAAACTCAAAAAGTGTGTGTTGTCATCAGCTTCTTCTTCTGAATAGTTCACGAGATTGGAGTTAAATAACAGCACTACATTCTGAAGAGAACAACTGATGTTCTATTTATGTCTTTCATTCTTGTAATTATCTCTTTTTTATGCTGAGAGAGGATAAACCAGTGCATTCATATTACTTGGAATATACGACACTTTTAAAAGTGTTTGTTTTTATTATCTGTTTATAAATTTTTCTTTTAATTATTTTTAGCATACAAATGTCTTTTTTAAAGGAAATTGTTTTTTCGTTGTCTTATTACTAACATTATTACATTAATCAAGTTGGTCTTAGTGGACTGTGTTAATCAATGTGGAAAGAGCGGATAAAACTTAGAGATTTTGTTTCTTATAGAATCCCAAATTTTTATTTAAATTTAAATTTGAGTAAAAGTATGTAAAAACTAATCTCTAATTTTTTACTCAAAATTATGTAAATGAAGGGAGATTTGAATTTTTATTCAAATAAAGGAAGAGTAAAAATTTTATTGAAATTATTAATGGTCAGATTTATTTCTCTAATTTCTTGTAGGGCCTAAACATTTTGAGAAATTTAAAATTGTGAAAATTGTAACTAATTAGACTTTCTCAATCTTTTTTGGCAAATGTACAAATTTTATAAATCATTAAGGATAAATATATAAAATATTTATGTCAATAAGTCTAAATTAATTATAATTTTTTTAATAACACAATTACCCTTTTAAATTAAATTAAAAATTGCTGTGTATGTTGATCGTATATGTGTGCATGTTGAACGTACGTGTGTGTGTGCACGTGCAGAGAGAGAGAGGGGTGGAGACGGCAAAAGGAAAAAGTTGGAACCCAGCTGGCTGTTGGGATGCATATCCGGAAAACTGATAGAATATGTGTATGTTGAAAGAGCAATGTTTTACTTAATTCAAATACAATAATGTTATATTGATCAAATTTTGGGATTAAATTTGGCGTCTAAAGAATATGACAGTTGATTTGGGTTTCTTTATTTGGTGTTATGTCATTTGAGTCTCAATGAAAACTCCAAATAATATGTTGTTATGTCATTTGAGCTTTAATTTTGATTCTAAAATTTGTTCAGTGTAGTATTACTTATTCAAATTTATAACTCAAATTTGTATCTTAAATGAATGGATCATTGGATTAGTGGGTTTTATTTAAAAACATTGATGTGATTCACTCATTTAATGGTTTCCTTTTTATTTGGGATGCATATTTGAGTTGTAAATTTATGTTACATAGTATTTTTCACGTTTAAATTGTGTTGGAAGAAATGCATTAATAATAAAAAAATAAATTTTGGAAAAAATTTCTTTGGTATCAAGTAAAATTTGTTTCAAATTCGTACCTTAAAATTTGGACAATGACAATAAAATTCACTATTTTTGTCATTGTCACAGTGGTTGTCGTTGTCATCGTGTGAGTGTTTATTTCATGTAATTGTTGAGTTTCGTAAAATTTTGACAGTGATTGTGGTTGTTACTGTAATTGAATTATTGTTATTGTATTGCTTTTATTGTAATTATTATTATTTATTTTGTAATATAGTTATTTTTGTTATTAAGGATAAATTAATCTTTATACCTTTAATTGTCCTTTAAACCTCAAAAAAAATGCGTCTGTCTTTGTTGATCAAAACGTCCACAACTCTAGACCGACTTCCAAAATACTCTTTAAAAAATATAAAATGTGTCTCAATAACGCAAAAAGATTGTGCATATCTTTATTGACAAAAGTGATTCTCATTATATTTGGTTTTAATTTTCACTAAAAAATTTAGAACCTTCTTAAAATGTAGGCCTAAAATCCGGACTTTACCAACCTTGTTATTGGGCTGACACAACAATCGTTCAAAACTTACTCTAAAAAGAAGAGTTGGTCGAACTCTTAGTAAGCCATTTAACGTATACCTCTTAGATGTTTTAAGTCGAATATTACAAAAAAAATATTTAACACACGTAATTTTCATTAAAAAGTGTCGAGAAAACTTGTGTAAGGTGGATTCTAACAACTCGTTTAAATTCTCGTATTTTAATGACTTTTTCCAAAATCCCTAAATACTATTTATGTTTTCCTAAGTGAAACATTTAGGCCATTTGTCGTTTCAATGAAAGAACTTGTGGGACCTTATTCGGAATTTAGATAAAACTTTTCTTGTCCGATTGTGATGATGCACAAATTGGTCTTCGTGCAAGATCAACAGTCAAGTATGTGTACGAGTATAATTAATAAGCAATTAATAGGCAATCAATGGCGAAACTGTAAATAAGGAGATTAACACAAGAGATTTATAGTGGTTCGGTCTCGGATGACCTACGTCCACTCTTCGAACGGCGACAGGGGCCTGGATGTTTTATTGATCAATCATGATGGTACTCCGGAGAGTTTTACAATGCTTGAGAGGGAGAGAGAGAGAAGCAAACACTCAATAGTAAGCTCACAACTTACACTCTCAATCTCTAGAAACCTTTTCTGATGTGGCAGATCAGTCTAAACTGCAACCACAGAGCATACTAGGAATTTCAAGAGAACTCTCTCTCAAACTCACTCTTAGAAGCTTTGCTTCTTTCTTGATGCTAGAATACCCAAATGGGTGGTCTATTTATAGTAGTAGGGAATCAATCCTAGCCGTATAACGTGAATCAATCCAAACCACACAAATTAAATAATACCTATCTAACATTCAAATCTAACATTCAAATTCTTATCTAACATTCAAATATTTATCTAACATTCTCTAGAATCTTCTCTTTAGTGGGCTTGGGCTTGGGTAACGGATTGGACTCTTCTTTGGGCTTTCTTGGCTTATTTGAATTGGGCTTTGGCCCAGTGGAATTCGGACTTGTCATTTGCCCCCTATGCCCCGAGCCTTTTATCTTTTCGAAAGGCAAGGGTCGAGGGCATGTGTTCATCTCTGTTTGAGTGAAACTGGATTTTCCTTGCCATTCATGGTATCCTCTGACCCTCGTGGACTTGTTGTTTAGGGACTTTGCTGAACTTCCCAGTGTCGAAAAATATGTATTTATATATTTTTATCTGCTTCTCCATAAATAGATATTATTATTCCATCGTCTTCGTCTTTGCCCGCCTTCTGAAACTTTTTCTCAAATGGGGTTCTTCTGAATTTATCCAAGGAGCTAAACCAATCTGGCTTCCTCAAGAAGCTTAGTGAGGCTTCTTTAAGAAGCTTTGTGAGGCTTCTTTAGGAAGCTTTGTAAGGTTTTCCACCTCTATTTAAAGGGCTCAAAAACACCGTTCATCTCATTTTTTCCTTCTTCCTTCTTCCCTCACTCTCTCCTTTTGTTACTTGAGAACATGAGGACTAGAGGCTCATTCATCCGTAAGGGTCTTCGCGTTGAAGGTTCCCATGGGGAAGGGAGCTTGGCCGGCGGCACTCATGCCGATGGAGGCTTGCTAGGCGACACTGTTGGCGACAGAGGCGAAGCGGGCGGCGCTCAGGCCGAAGGACAAGTGGGCGGCGCCCATTGTGGCAGCCCAGATGGTGTGCTTCGTGGCGCAGGCGGTGGGAACGGACGGGCAGACGTACATCCTGTGGGCGGCTCCCCTTTGGGCTTCGGCCATTTTGGCGCCTGTTCTCGCGGTGGCTTTGGCGCAGCGCCGGTGACCCATGAGAGACCCTTTGGTACCATCTGTGGGGGGACAGGCGCGAGTACGAGGATTTCAAATAATCCTTTTGGCGTATTTAAAGGGACGCTGCGCCTGAGTGAGCGGCAGAGTGGGTCTCCAGGTGACGCCGAGAATGTCCGTTTTGGACTGGGTGGTGCTACAAGTACTTCAGGAGGTGTCCAGGATGCACTGGGCGGCGCCCATGGCATGGTTCAGTCCCCTCCTATCAAGTCTAGGAAGCGACCGATCAATGCCACGGATGGTCCTGGCTCTCAAGGTAGGTTCCCGGTACTTCCTTTTCTCTTTCATGGGTACGTGTATTCTTTTTTTATCAGAGTGTAATTTTTCCTCTTGATGAATTTTTACCCAGACGAGCAGGAGACTGCCAAGGATCCTGAAGAAGGTCCGATTGATGACGGAGGCAGTCTTTCCGAGGTAGCCTCTCTCTTTAGCTATTTTAAGTATGACGAGGATATTTTGGAGTTGATTTCCTTGTATCGTATTCCTCCCTCGGTACTGTGCCGCCATGCGGAGGCTGATGAGTCAGCTTGCTGCGACTCTTCGGATGACATAGTGCTTTATGAGGGGGCCTTGGAGGCGGGTCTGAGATTCCCGATTCCCGGACCTATATGTCGGGTCTTTGAGCGTCTTTCCTTAGTTCCTGGGAAGCTGGCTCCGAATGGCTGGCGAGTTTTATTAGCTTTCTTTGCACTGTGGCGGTTGACCCACGGATCTAGTGCTCCTCCCCCGTTCGAGGAATTCTTGGTTACCTATATACTTCTGGAAAACCCCGTTTCACACCAGGGGTGGTACCGATTTTCCCCGAGGTTAGGGAGGAAGAAGTTTATTACTGGGCTCACCTCCAATTACCATAATTGGAAGAAGAAGTTCTTTTTTATTGGAGGCGAGTGGGCCTCCGAGTCCGATCGCGACAGGGTGCCTACCAGTTGGAGTACGATTCCAAAAACTAAGCAAGGTAAGGATTCTAACTTTTGACTTTTGCTTTGATTATCAAGTGTAACCATGTGCCTATCCTTACGATGATTGTTTCCTTGCAGCTCCGCCAACCCTTACTGAGGACCAGAAGAGTCTACTTGAGATGGTCCTGAACAGCCCATGCAGGGGGCACTCCGAGATCATGTCAACAGTTGGCTGTTCCACAGCTTCCTTGAGACCGAAGAAGAAAGGTATTTTGACCATCGACTAGTCTCTTTGAATAGTCCGTGTAGTAGGATCCATTGGCTTACACTGTTTTCTTTAGGCCCTCCAATTGTCAGATCTTTTGTGGAAGAAGTGTATGTCTCCAGGACAGTTCCTTCTCCTTCTCCTCCTGCCCTCAAGAGGGCGAGGACAGACGCCGCTAGCTTGGATGGCCCTGCGGAGGCAGAGCCAGGCGATACTCCTCCTTCCCCTCTAGCTGATATTCCGTCACCTTCGAGGGGCGGTCCTAGCGCCGTTGAGGCCGAGGTTCCGACTCCATGCTCTACTAGGGCAAAGGGTCCGCTTATTTCTCAGGGCGGTGCCTTATCGTCCATGCTTAGTAACGTGGAGTTGGCAAAGGAAAGATTCTGTACCTTCGTGACCGGCGCTGAGGCTCGAGAGATAGCCTCCCTAGGTCCACAGGGAGTGGTCGACGCCGCCGTGGAAGGCTTTGCTCTGGTATGTCTTACATTCCTTCTTTGTATATGACTTTCTTCGGCATACCCGGGCTTAGTTTTTCATCTCTCTTTGTTTTGCCTTTGAATGTCAACAGGTGGCTGCTACTTTGCCTTACCTCTTCAATCATACTCTGACTATCGGGGATGTAGTCCAAGGTCGAGCAGCTGAGAGGCAGGCACGTGAGACTGCCGAGGACCAGCTTCGGCAAGAGCGGCAGGCACGGGAGAATGCTGTGGGGTTAGCTCGACAGGCGCGAGAGGATGCCGAGAAGCAGCTTGAGCTCGAGCGGCAGACACGAGAGAGTGCTGCTGAGCAGTTGAGGCTGTCACAGGCGAAGGTTATTCAGCTTGAGACTGACCTTCGAGTTGCACTTGAGAGAGCTGTCAGAGCGGAGGCTCAGAGGGATGCCGCTGAGAGAGCTAGGGCTAGTGCTTTTGTTGATGGCTATGAGGAGCTGAGGAGGAGGGCATCAGTATCATATCCTTATAATGATCTCTCTGACCTCAAGCCTTACGAGGCCCCTGAGTCTGATGACGACGGTGATTACGTGAGTGGAGACAGTGAGGGTCAGTAGGGGTGTGACTCTTTGTATTTTTTTTTTTTTTTTTTTGACAGACTATGTTTTTACCCTTTTGTAGAAGCTTCTAGAATATTCTTTTGTAAAAGCTTCTAGAATTTTGAATGAAACACAATCATTTTGAGCAAATACTAAGAAACTTTATTTCATAATCCAAAGTGGATATTCGGACTAAGCAGTGGACACCACCTCATGACCTACTGCCCCCAGTTACTGATAGTATTTTTTCAAATGTTCTGCATTCCAGGGGTGGAGTAAGGCCTTTCCTTCAAAGTTCTGGATCTTGTAGGTGCCCGGCCTCACTACTTCTGTTATGAGGTAAGGTCCTTCCCAATTTGGTCCCAGTTTCCCTTCGCGTGCATCCTTTGTGGCGAGGATCACTTTTTTGAGGACCTGGTCCCCTGGTTGGAAGGAGCGAGGCTTCACCCTCGAATTGTAATACTTCGCCATGCGTCTTTTATACTCTGCGTTGCGAACCGTAGCCATCTCCCTTGCCTCCTCCACTAAGTCGAGGTTGATGCGGAGTCCTTCTTCGTTGGTGATGGGGTTGTGATGTTGGACCCTTAGAGAGTGTACTCCTATCTCGACTGGGATGACTGCCTCAGTTCCAAAGGCGAGGGAGAAAGGGGTCTCCCCAGTAGGAGCTCTTGGCGTGGTTCTGTAGGCCCACAATACGCCTGGTAGCTCGTCCACCCAAAGACCCTTCGCTCTTTCGAGCCTTGTCTTTAAGTTACGGAGCACCGTTCTCACCATGACCTCTGCTTGTCCATTTGCCTGCGGGTGTGCTGGGCTGGAGTGAGGTTGTTTTATCTGAAGATCGGAGCAGAAAGAGTTGAGTAGTTTATTGTCGAATTGCTTCGCGTTGTCACTGACGATGGCGTGGGGTATCCCGAAGCGGCAGACCAGGTTCTTCCAGATGAAGTCTTTCACCTTTACCTCTGTTATTCTTGCTAAAGGTTCGGCTTCTGCCCATTTGGTGAAGTAGTCGACTGCCACCACCACGAATTTGCACTGTCCCTTGCTTAGAGGTAAGGGGCCTAGTATATCAATGCCCCATCTGGAGAAGGGCCATGGACTTATGATAGCTGTTAGCTCCTCCGGTGGTTGTCTAGACACAGTTGCGAAGCGTTGGCACTTGTCGCACTTTTTGGAGAACTCTTGGGCGTCCCTTGCCATGGAAGGCCAGAAGTAGCCTTGTCTGAGTGCCTTGTAGGCAAGGGAGCGCCCTCCAGAGTGGTTCCCGCAGATCCCTTCGTGAATCTCTCGCAGGGCATATTGAGCTTCTTCCGGTGCAAGGCACCTTAGCAAAGGTAAGGAATATCCTTTCTTATATAAGGTATCCTGCAGGATGGTGAACTTGGAGGCTCTCATCCTTAGTTTCCTGGCCTCTAACGGATCATCTGGTAGTACACCTTCTTGGAGGTATGCCCTTACTGGGGTCATCCAACTCGACTCGATTGATGCACAGTTGACATTTGTGGTCACTATGTCCAACTTGCTTGGCTCGAGTTGGTGACCAATGAATGCTGGTTCCTCTTGTGAGGCTTGCAAGGTTGAGGCGAGTCTTGCAAGTGCATCGGCTGCCATGTTGTCTTCTCTGGGGATATGGCTAATCTGAAAGTAGTGGAACTTTGCCGTTAAACTTTTTGCTATAGCAAGGTACTCCTGCATCCTTGCTCCCTTTGCTTCGAACTCGCTGTTCACTTGGTTAACTACCAGCTGGGAGTCACTGTATGTGGCAAGTTGTTGGGCTTCCATTTCGGCTGCCAACCTTAATCCCGAGAGGAGGGCTTCATATTCCGCTTCATTGTTGGAGGCGAGAAAATGAAGTTTTACCGCATACTTGAGAGTGGTGCTATCTGGGCTGATCAAGACTAGGCCTGCTCCTCCTCCCTCGTTGGTTGAGGAGCCATCAACGTAGAGTTTCCAGAGTGATGAAGAAGGCTAGGCGTCATCAAGGGTGGCTGAGGAGGTTTGGGCGCCATCAGGGGTGGCTGAGGAGGTTTGGGCGCCATCAGGGGTGGCTGAGGAGGCTTGGGCGCCATCAGGGGTGGCTGAAGAGACTTGTGCGCCATCAGGGGTGGCTGAGCGAGTCTCCTCCTTTGCTGGTGTAAGCTCGGCAATGAAATCCGCCAACACTTGTGCTTTGATGGCCGCCCTTGGTTGATATTGAATGTCAAATTCACCAAGTTCCACTGCCCACTTAAGGAGTCTTCCGGATACGTCAGGCTTTCCCAGAATTCTCTTCAGAGGCTGGTCTGTGACAACAACGACACTGTGACTCTGAAAGTAGTGTCGTAGGCGTCTTGCTGCTGAGATCAGGGCGAGTGCTAGCTTCTCAAGTTCAGAATATCTCACTTCTGCCCCCCTATATGCCCTGCTCACATAATAGACTGGCCTCTGCACTCCATCACTGTTCCTGATCAGAACTGAGCTCACTGCCGATGAGGAGGCAGACAAGTACAAATACAAGATTTCTCCTGAAGTGGCATGCGAGAGGAGGGGAGGTGTAACTAAGTAAGCCTTGAGCCTCTGGAAGGCTTCCTCTGCTTCAGGTCCCCATTCAAAGGCCTTTCTGAGTATCTTGAAGAAAGGCAGACACTTGTCTGCGGATTTGGAGACGAATCTGTTAAGTGCTGCAATTCTTCCATTGAGGCGTTGGAGCTCCTTGGTTGAGGTTGGCGACTTCATGTCAAGGATTGCCTTGATCTTGTCAGGGTTCGCCTCAATTCCCCTTTGGTTGACCATAAAGCCTAAGAACTTTCCTGACCCCACGCCAAAAGCGCATTTCTCAGGATTTAGCTTCATGTGGTATGACCGTAGGACACTGAAGGTCTCTTGGAGATGGTTCACATGTTCTGCTGCGTCAAGACTCTTCACCAGCATGTCATCAACGTAGACTTCCATCGTTCGCCCAATCTGGGACTGGAACATTTTGTTTACCAGCCGCTGGTAGGTTGCCCCCGCATTCTTTAGCCCAAAGGGCATCACCCTATAGCAGTAGGTACCCTTTGGAGTAATAAAGGAAGTCTTCTCTTGGTCAGGGGGGTGCATGCTGATTTGGTTGTATCCAGAATAGGCATCCAGGAATGTGAGCAGTTCATGCCCTGCTGTGGCGTCGATGAGGAGATCGATCCGTGGTAACGGGTAGCTGTCTTTTGGGCACGCCTTGTTAAGGTCTGAGAAATCGACGCAAAGGCGCCACTTCCCATTAGTCTTAGTGACCATCACCACGTTGGAGAGCCACTCAGGATACGTTACTTCCCTGACGGCCCCGTTGTCTACTAGTTTCCCCACCTCTTTGTCCATAGCTTGGGCCCTTTCAGTGGATGCGCCCCTTAGCTTTTGGCGAATAGGCTTGTGGCGTGGGTCAACATTGAGTCGGTGTGTGACCACTTCTGGGTCGATGCCCTCAAGGTCTGCATGTGACCATGCAAAGACGTCCATGTTTCTTTTCAAAAAATCTATCAGCGGGCCAACCAGATTTTCAGAAAGGGAAGAGCCAACGTATACTCTTCTGTCTGGGTGATCTTCATTCAGAACCACGGGGGTGAGCTCTTCCACCGGTTCTCCTCTTTCTATGGTGGAGTCATCCCTTGGGTCCAGGATTTCAACTTGCAAAGCTTCATGTGGCTTCCTGGTCTTCATGGAGGAGACATAGCATTCCCTAGCTGCTACCTGGTCTCCTCTGACCTCTCCAACTCCGTTAGGGGTTGGAAATCGGAGAATGAGGTGGTATGTGGAGGGCACGGCTCTTAATGTGTTGAGAGCAGGTCGCCTTAGTATGATGTTATAAGCTGATGGACAGTCTATCACCAGAAAGTTGACCATGACTGAGGAGCTTCGGGGTGCTGCTCCGGCTGTGACTGGTAGGGTGATGGATCCTAGGGGGTACACCTTTTCCCCCGAGAACCCAATGAGGGGAGATCTGATGGATTGCAGTCTCTCCCTGCCCAAGTTGAGCTTGTCAAAAGCTTCTGCAAATAGGATGTCGGCAGAGCTGCCGCTGTCCACTAGGATTCTGCGCACTTGGAAATTGGCAACTGTCATGGTGAGCACCAGTGGGTCATCATGGGGGTGCTGAATTCCTTCTAGGTCCTTATCTGAGAAAGATATAACCTCCTTGGTGCCTTGCCTGGGCGCTTTGGACGGGCGTCCTTCGTCAAGGTGCCTTGCCTTCCTGGCATGGGCCTTCATGGCAGAGAGGGACTCTCCACCTCCTACTAATCCTCCCGAGATGGTGTGAATTTCCCCAACGGGGTGTTGCTCTTCCTGGTTATGGGGTGGTGGCGGAGCCTGTCCTCTACCAGCAACATAATGGCGTAGGTGGCCGCGTTGAATAAGATCCTCAATTTGCCTTTTGAGTTCATAGCAGTCGTCGGTGTCGTGCCCGTGGTCGCGGTGGAAGCGGCAATGCTTGTTAGGATTTCTGCGATTGGGAGGGGACTTCATCTTCCTTGGCCACTTCACTGCGGGGTCATCCTGAATTTGGAATAGGATATGCCCGAGGTCGGCATTGAGGGGTGTGAAGGCTTGTCGATCCTTCTGAGGGGCTGGGCCTAACCGGTCTCTGACGGGAACCTTCTCTGTTCTACCGTGCTTGTTGCTAGCTTCCTTCTTATCGTCCCTCTCTCTTTCCTTCCTCTTGTCTCCAGATCTGGAGGACTCACCTCGCCTGGCCCTTGTGATGTCCTCCGCGTTTATATATTTCTGGGCTTTCGCTAGCAGCTCTGGCATGCTCTTTGGTGGGCGCTTCATCACCGAGAAGAGGAAGCTTGATGAGCGGAGACCTCCCAGGAAGGCAGTCATCGTCACTTTGTCATCGGGCTCATCAACCTCAAGTACCTCCTCGTTAAAACGAGTGAGGTAGCTCCTCAGGCTCTCCTCACGGTCCTGTTTTATGCTAAGCAGGTGGGTGACTGGCTTCTGGTGGCGACGTCCCCCGATGAAATGGGACACGAATGACCTGCTTAGCTCATCAAAGGAGGCAATGGATGCAGGGGATAGCCTAGCAAACCATTGTCGGGCGGATCCCTTTAGTGTGGTTGGGAACGCCCTGCACATGATTTCGTCTGGGACGTTGTGCAACTGCATCAGAGTTTTGTAGGTGTCGAGATGGTCCAGCGGGTCCTTTGCTTTTGTTCCATCAAAGACCTCAACAGAAGGCATTTTAAACTTTTGAGGGAGGGGGTAGTTCGACACGTCCGGCTTGAAAGGTGTGTCAGTTCGCCTAACAAGATAGTCCACAGTCTCAGGTCCTTGTGCTTTCATGGCGTTGAAGACGTCACCTAGCTGGTTTTGCACTTCCTTGATTTTCTTATCCCAAAGGTTGGGAGCTCCTCTGGGATGGTCATGAAAGTGACTCCCATGCTCCACGCTTTGGTTTTCGCCCTCGTCCTCTTGGAGAGGAGGGCCCTCACCATGGGAAGCAGGAGGAGGGGGTAGAGGTCCTTCATGACAAGCCTCCTTGTATAGAGCCTCCCTGTGCATGGCGCCTGGGGGGACTCCAATGGGGGCGTCCAATCTTACGGGGGCACCTAGATGTGGAGCATCAGGGCGTGGAGCTCCTGGACCCCCAGGACGTGGGACTCCTCCAAGCTGTGCTCCATCGAGTTGTGCTCCTCCTCGTCCGGCGAGCATAAGTTGTAACATCTGCTGGTTTTGGGCCACCAGCTGCTGCATGGTCTCCAGCATTTGTTGAGGATTCGGAGCTGGAGCATTTGGCACATGGTTGACAGGCGGAGGAACCTCCTCCTCTCGTGGAGGATTGCCTTCATGCTGGTTCATGGATCTGGTAGGGATCGCCATTGTTTCAGTAGAGAACTGGATTGTGTTTAGGAATGAGAATTCTGTTGTTTCCCACAGACGGCGCCAAACTGATGATGCACAAATTGGTCTTCGTGCAAGATCAACAGTCAAGTATGTGTACGAGTATAATTAATAAGCAATTAATAGGCAATCAATGGCGAAACTGTAAATAAGGAGATTAACACAAGAGATTTATAGTGGTTCGGTCTCGGATGACCTACGTCCACTCTTCGAACGGCGACAGGGGCCTGGATGTTTTATTGATCAATCATGATGGTACTCCGGAGAGTTTTACAATGCTTGAGAGGGAGAGAGAGAGAGAAGCAAACACTCAATAGTAAGCTCACAACTTACACTCTCAATCTCTAGAAACCTTTTCTGATGTGGCAGATCAGTCTAAACTGCAACCACAGAGCATACTAGGAATTTCAAGAGAACTCTCTCTCAAACTCACTCTTAGAAGCTTTGCTTCTTTCTTGATGCTAGAATACCCAAATGGGTGGTCTATTTATAGTAGTAGGGAATCAATCCTAGCCGTATAACGTGAATCAATCCAAACCACACAAATTAAATAATACCTATCTAACATTCAAATCTAACATTCAAATTCTTATCTAACATTCAAATATTTATCTAACATTCTCTAGAATCTTCTCTTTAGTGGGCTTGGGCTTGGGTAACGGATTGGACTCTTCTTTGGGCTTTCTTGGCTTATTTGAATTGGGCTTTGGCCCAGTGGAATTCGGACTCGTCAGATTGTGTTGCCCTTAGGTGGAGCCACGTACGGGCTGGGAGTGGGGAGCCATGGCCTCACCTCCCCAATTTTTTCAGAAATTAATTTTTCAGTCTTCTAAATGTTTCATCATTTTAGAAGATTATTGAGTTGTCGGCTTAAAATATTAAATGTTTTTTTTGTACAAATTTTAAGATTTTTACTTTGTACTTTTAAAGATTAAAATTTTCACTTTCAACCTTCAATATATCAAAAATATTACAATGTGACCATTCTATTACCTTTCTGTTATTTTTTTCATCAAAAACTAATTCATTGACACTGACGGAAAAATTAATGAAAAGCTAACATAAGGCTACATTGCAACATTTTTGATACATTGAGGGTGTAATATGAGAAATTTAATCTTTTAAAATACAAAATGAAAATCTTAAAATCTTTTAAGATACAAAATACAATTCGCCCAAATATTAAAATTTTAAACTTTCAACAACTTGACAAAACCTAATGTTGAAGGACGAATATTGTGAATGCAAGAACATGGGCAAACGAATAGTCCAAAGTTTGGGCATAATTCACACCTCGATTTTTTTTAAACACAGCTACATGATAAGGATCGTGTGGCTAACAATATCGCAATGTCATTTTAAGTCGAACGTTTGCAAACAAGGGATTTTGATTTTACCTATTAATACGAATCCGATACAAAATCAAAAATGATAGAATCGATTAATATGAATAATAAATATGTTAGATTAAGGTTAAACAAAAATAACAAGATTAAATGGTATTATAAGAAGAAAATAATTACTTTATATATTTTTAATTGCTTTATGAATTATTTTTAAAATTAAATAATTTTTTATTGACACGAAATGAAATGAAACGCGTCAATAGTGCAAAAACAAAGAACACATAAGTCTCGAATTAGATGACCCTGTCAATTTACTGTATTAGTTAGCATATAAATATCTGCTTGGTGAGCCCCATGGTCTTCCCACTTGGTAGAGCTAATCGTACTCTGTCAAACAGCATATAGCTAAGGTTATAGTCATTAATTTTTTTTTTTTTGCCAAATTTTTATTACTAACTAAAAATATTCCTTATGAATTCTCTAGTCCCGGCTTAAATGACCTATCTTTGATCAAATCGGAGAGGAGATTAGTCGAGGTGAACGTAAATTGATCCGAATACCCTTAATTGTAATACTTTAAGAAAAAAATTTAGTATAGCAATGAACTCAAGTTGGTTTGAGATGTCTAGCTTAATAACCTCGCCTAATAATTTTTTTGTCCCATCCCACTCACCAAATTGATTAATAAGGGCCATGGTCTTATACTATGGCTTAACATTATTATTGGTGGGTGGCACATGTTAGTCTAATTGAGAATGTATTGTGTTATGTCGTATTCGTATTGTTTTAAAATTTATTCACTAATATATAATGTATAATTCCACGTCGTGTATAACTAGATTTATGTCGACACATTTATTTCTAACTACTTAACCCGATTGTATCTCAATCTATCGATACAAAACTCATGTCCAATAATTTTATAATGACTCCATATAAAACTTCGGAATCGTGTTAAGAATTATTAGCACTAGGTGGAGTGGAATTATAAATGCAACTGATGCAAGTTTTTACTGTTTTTCTTTTTCCATCTTGAAATTCTACTTGCAAGAATACTTAAAAGACTTTATGAAAAGAGTCACCACAACTCTATAAAAAATGTAATATAATAAGCTTATAAACACATATAAAAAAATTTCTCTCTTTCATCTTAGGGGCTAAGAATGTGCCACCAACTGGAAACAACAAAAGGAGACATTTGGATTACTTGATGAATAGTTAATGATTTTTCTTAATTAATTAAAGTCGACTTGTCTTTACCTAGTTGGTAAGAGTAATCTTTGCTATAAACACATGAATTTGTTTATGTTAATGAAGCAACCAACAAAATGTGAATGAAATATAGTTAATCATACATTTGAGACTATTTGGTAAGTGGGTATGGGAGGTTTGAAAAGATGAGTTTGAGAAAAATAGTTCAACAGACTCCAAAACCTTTGTTTGGATGATTTTTTCAAGTCATGTACAGCAGTCCCGGCTCGTAGTTGACCCGATACCTTAAACCCTTGAATGTGTGTTTCATCAAATCCATGGGAATAGGTTTTGGTCAAGCATACTTGTATTAGTGACGCAAATGTCATTTTATACCACTAAGTTAAACAAATACGAGTATAGATTAGATTAATCAATGGGTAATATAATTATTTATAGGATAAATATATTATGATAATAGTGATATATCCGTAAGTACTACATGTGTATATGTTGCATACCAAACATAAGTATGAACTGGATTCAACAATGAATCTCATATTTGTAAGGAAGGATTTAGAAAGATTTCGAAAAATCAATTTAAACCCTCTCCAAAAATTCATTTAAACAAGTTATTGGTGTCTATCACTTACTTTTGCGTTGCAAATAATACAAGAAACTTGTCACACTTAGTATGATTTTTTTTTTATCGTATGTTTAAGAAAAAAAAAAACTTCCACTAAGCTTTTACAACGTTTATACGCTCACAAAATTCTAGAAAGAACATAGATGTTTGAATATTGAGAAAATACACTTAAATCGATGGAAAAACTTAAAAGGAGCTTGGTTATTACATTTTCAGATAAAGGAAAAAAAAATCACATATCTGAGGGATAAAATGACATAATCTTTTCATTCAATTTATCACAAACTTCTCTAACTATGATCATGTCAAATAAATAATTATCATTAAATGTGTAATGCCAAATTTTTTTTCTTTTAGTTCAACAGGTAGGAGTGTCCAGTCCAGTTTATACGCACCTCAACTAATTCCCTATTCAGTCTAGTAAAAGACAGACCATTCACGCTGAGATTAAAGTATTCATGATAGATAAATCCCTTATGATCTGCTCTCAAAAAATTATCAAATTTTAAACTTAAAATGTCTAAATTTACGGCTCGTTCTTATTACCACTTGAACAAAGTTATAATATTATTTTGTTTAGAGGTGTCAGCTCTGACCCGTTGATACGAACCCTACACGAACCCAATACGAATGATTACAAAATTGACACGATTATTAAATACGTATAATAAATAGTCTAGACTAATATTTAATACTCAGAACACATTAAATAAATTTTTTTTTCGTGGGTCTTGACATAAACACGACACAAATAATAATGACACAACACAAATAATACGACATGTGAACCACACGAATACGACATGGTTGATGCCCCTAATTTTGTGGGCAACTCCAGAGGATAATATGAGGAGCGGCACATGATGGGTGTCAAAGTGACATTATTAAAACTGTAAAGGCCATAAATCATGCGCCAAATGTTTGACCAAGAATATAATGCCACGTGTGGTATCAGACGTTAAGTAAAAAGTCTTAAGAGCACTTTAACTACCAGACAATCAAGCGTTCAGATACTCCTATTTTCTCTACACTGTGCACAGGCTTGTCCAGCATTTTCATAGACCATCAGAAGTGGTGTCAGCTCTAAAGAAGAAGATGAGGGTTTTCTCATATCTCAACAGAGCTATCAATGGCTACCCTTCTTGCTCAAAGCTTCTGCTTGTTTTGTCTGTCAGGTTCTGATTCCTTTTATTTCTTGATCAGACGACCCTTTTCTCATTTCACTCTAATTTTGCTCACCTTGTGTGATTGTTTAATGTTTATGAGGTTTTGGGTTCTCTCTCTCTCTCTCTCTCTCTCTCTCTATATGAGGCTTGTAATTTTGTGAAATGAGGTTTTGTTTTTTAGTTCTTTCTGTGAATTCTCAGTGGTTGTTTTTTCTCTTATGTGGGCCGTAGATATGTGAATTGGATGTTTTCTGTTTTCTCTTCATTTGATGGGTTCATTTACACTGCATTTTGCTATTCCATGTGATCTTCATATATGCCTCCAGGATCACAATCTGTTTTGAGTAGTTTGGAAAGTTGAAGGACAGATCTTAATGCAACATGAAATTGACTTAATTTTCGGGCTGGTGGGTTAAAACTCAAAAGGTACTTTAGGTTTTGTAATATAGAAAGTAATCATATGATCCACCATGAGGGGTTGAACCTTTTTTTTTCCCTTCCTTTTCATTTTCTGTCTCGAGGGGTTGAATTATTATTGAACCAATCGATTACTCGCATTTACTAAGTATTCTATTGTTGAACTGTAAACGAGATATTCTTGTGATAGAGTCATCTAAGATCCAGTGCAAACAATTGGTGTTGTCAGTCATTCACATTGTTGGCCAAAAAGCATGCATCTAGTATTACAGTGGCAGAAACAAAAATTTTGGTAACTGGAGAAGTGCATTTTTTCTGATAAAAAAAAAAAGAAGTGCATTTTTTGGGTTGTGTAAATGAGTTGAAGAAGTTAGCAAGATGTCAGAAAAAACAGAGAGGCATGTGTACCAGATGTGTCACTAGAAACAAAGTCTTAGCAGAAATAAGTTTGATATATGCCAGTAGCTTCATGGATTTTGTTTTCCATAATGGAGAATGTAGTTTTCGTAATTCTACACTCTAGGGCTGCACCAAATGATTATGATTGCAAAATTTACACATAAGAAATCCCAAAAGGATTTTTTTATATCCGGAAAGTCACATAAGAAACCAATGGCTATTACTCTGTTGATTTCTGCAATTGATGGTGCTCATTTTTGTTATAATTTGGTATTCTATGCTTAAATGTTTAAAGAGAAAGTGTGAGGCAGGGTAATAAGCCTCTGCAGTACCTTAAAATGAATTTGTAGAGGTGTTTAGAGTACCGTTTAAAAAAAGGGAATCTGTCGGGAAAAAGGGACCTACAAATGGTCAAAAATCTTCATAGAGAATTTTAAGACTTGCAAATGGCGTACCAGAGTGAAGTGCGAACAAGGATCCACATGGCTGTCCCTGATGGTTTCAACTCAAGATTGTTTACTTCCAAAAAATTAATGAAACTGCTATTGATGAAGGGTATTATAGATTTTTGACCAAAGATATTGGCCTTTTGTTTATTCTGACTATAGGAGAAACATGCTGTTTTACTTTCCTAAAGATGGAAGAGAGGTGAAACAGTGTTATAAACTCTTCAGACTGTTTTTTCAGGGACATTAAAACTTACTTCATGTAGCACCTGATATTCTAGGAATACATGTTTGTGCATGTGTATGTATATGTCTATGGATTAAAGAAGCACTGGACTATGGCAAAGTCATGTCTTTGAATGGCGTTATTTTGACACAAGTCGTAGAGATATTGATGTGCAAGAATTCATTAGATTTCTACCTATATAGTATTTTGAGAGAATTTCTCACAATGAAGGTTGCAATATGCATGTAAGAAAAACTCTCAACGTGAATTCCCAGTTGATCTACAGGCCAAAACGAGCGACAAGTGGCTATCACTATGTCAGGAAAGATTTGGATGAAAGTGCCATGACAGAGACATTAAGAAAGTCGCATGACGTTCACCCTTTGATTGACATTGTTGAATTAGTATTTCCCAGTGGAACCAAAATTTAATTTTGAAAACTGATATGTGAGGCAAAGCCATTACCTCTGCATGGTTAATTTTGTTGCTTCAGGAGTACTTGAGAAGATCTTCAGTTCTTTGCGGAAAATCCATGAAAACATTGGGTACTCCCTACTTAAACCTTTCAAAGAGAGAAAAGGTAGGAAGTTACTTGCCAAAGGTGATTCAATTGATAATGGTTGAAGCCTTAAGTCATAATGTCTTGTTTAGATAAACACGATTGTACTTCTTAATTTAATGAAATTTTTTATGTTGAAGCAACCACCCGGAAGATTTAAATGAGAAGGAATAAGGAGAGAGAGAGAGGAAAAATAAGACAAGGTGTTACTGCTGAAGAGAACCAAAAATTAGGGCTCTCTCTTTCTCTTAAACTATTATTTGTATTAACTGAAGGTAAGATTATTGAATTACGTACGTTCCCTTGTACATAATAAAATAAAATGGATTCAACTTGTTAATATATTTATGTTTAAAATATATGGTTGACAGAGTAATCTTAACACTTAACACGGATAATGATACATGATGATAATTTGAGATGAGAAACAAGACAAATATTGCATATTTGTTGCTTTGATCACTTTATCTGTCTATTTTCCTAAAAATGCCACCAACTCCATTGATTGGCTTCCACTGTGATCGTATGACCTGTTGTTTAGATAACTGACCATGTTTGTGTGCTGTTCAGAGCATGTGATAAAGCATAACACTATAACAGCTATGGTATTTCAGTGGGTCGATCATTGAGATGGAAGATTCCTCGGCTTTTTCGAGTGTCTCTTGTGCTTCCCCACATGTTCTGATTTGTAGTGTTGTGTCCACCTCTGGTGGATTGCACTTCTTTATCTAGTATGTTGATTATTGCAGTAGTGGAGGTCTTGTGGCATATGCAGACTCACAATCTGACAGTGGAAGACATAGTAGTATCGAACCTAATCAAATAGAACCTAGGAAGAAGAGGGTAGTTGTGCTTGGAACAGGATGGGCTGGTACCAGTTTCCTTAAGGATTTGGATATTTCATCATACGATGTTCAGGTGGTCTCCCCTCGGAATTATTTTGCATTCACGCCTTTGTTGCCTAGTGTCACATGTGGAACAGTTGAGGCACGAAGCATTGTCGAGCCAGTTCGGAAAATAGTAAAGAAGGTAACCGTTTTTAAAGTAGAATCTTGTTAAAGTGCATGCATGTTGTGAAAAATGACTTGCATACTCAAAGTTGCTAGTTGTTATTATTGATGTGTACTGGCTACACACACTTCATAAAAGGTCAAAGTATAATTGAACTCTATAGCAGCTACACATTCAGATTTGCCACTTATTATCCCTGGTACTTCCTATACTGTGGTTACTTATTGTCTAATAATGACTTTTTTATGACTTTGTTCTAGGGCCTTGTTGATCTTGCTTTGAGTATAATTTTACTCTATTTTTCAGAGGAATTTTGGTAATGGTTTTTTAATTTTCTTGACAGAGAGGCGGAGACATTCATTTCGCAGAAGCAGAATGCCTCAAGATAGATGCAGCAAACAAAAAAATTTTATGTCGTTCGAATATCAATGAAAACTTAGTGGGAAATAATGAATTCTTTCTAGAATATGACTATTTAGTTATTGCTGTAGGAGCACAAGTAAATACTTTCAACACCCCTGGTGTCTTGGAGTATTGCCATTTTCTGAAGGTAGTTCTCCTCCTGTTGTTGACAATATGATCAACATGATAACATGATAGTTGCTACAATTTTTCTTAACATTTCTTTGTGAGGATTAACTTCGCTTACATCTCATGCAGGAAGTAGAGGATGCTCAAAGGATCCGTGAAACTGTAATAGATTGTTTTGAAAAAGCTGTCCTTCCAGGGCAGAGTGATGAAGAGAGAATGACAAACCTCCATTTTGTAATAGTTGGTGGGGGTCCAACTGGTGTGGAATTTGCTGCTGAGCTACATGACTTTGTCCATGAAGATTTAGTTTACCTATATCCTACAGTTAAAGATCTTGTGAAAATATCAGTCATCCAATCTGGAGATCATATCTTGAACACGTATGGATATGGATTTTGTAGTTTAATTTTTCATTCCTTTGGGCGTACAGTAGTGGAGGACCATGGTTTTCTTTACAGATTAATACTCTTATTTTCCCCAATTACTTCGATGCTTGTGAGCCAGATTTTTAAGTCCCGTGTCATTCATGGTGTGTAAATGTTTTAGCTCTAAGTTGTATGAGATGTTCATTGCTTGTCTGCCCATTAATTGGGATTCTCTTGCTTTGATTTGGGCGTCTGCCATTTTTACTACTAGGTATGACCCAATATAGAGTGGATGTCCAAACAAGTGGAGGCAGTCCACAGATATCAAGCTTTTTATGCATATATTGTACTCTGAAGTAAATGAGCAACATGTTTTCTGATTCTTTGTCAGTTTGTGGGTTTAGTTCTAAGCTTTTCGCCTCAGTTGCTCTAGAGTAGCTTAATTTGATTTTCTTTTATTGCACGATGAATTAGTTTCTGTCAATCAGTTTGGCTCATGTAATTTATTGTCTGCCATCATTTCTCCACTCTGCAAGTGTATGGGAATGAAGGGGAGAGTACAACTTAACAATTGAGGAAATTTTGTTTCTCGTGTCTTGTAGGTTTGATGAAAGAATTAGCTCATTTGCTGAACAAAAATTCCAGAGAGATGGTATTGATGTTCTAACAGGATGCCGGGTTGTTAATGTTTCCGATAAATTGATCAACATGAAAGTGAAATCTACGGGAGTGGATACTTCCATTCCCTATGGGATGGTTTTGTGGTCAACTGGAGTTGGAACTCGCCCAGTTGTGATGGATTTTATGGAACAAATTGGCCAGGTTTGCTTATTATGCTTCCTTTGCTTTGATGCTTATTAGTGTGCTTGCTGCGTGCTCAATTGGCTACAGTTATTATTTTGCAATATATGCAGTCTTAGGAAGTTTACAAACTGGTGACTGTTGCAAGTTGAATTAGTCATAGTGGGTGTTTTTTACGCAGGGTAATAGACGTATTCTGGCGACTGATGAATGGCTGAGAGTAAAGGGATGTGAAGATGTATATGCACTTGGTGATTGTGCCACCGTAGCTCAACGTAAAATCATGGTATATATAAAGCCTTTACCTCATTTACTGTCCTCCCTCTTCTAAAGGACGTAACTGATCGATGCATAATTTGGAAGGGTAAATCATTACCTATGTTAAATAAACCAATATAGGTGAAAGACTACTTCTCATTAACTCTAAAAGTGTTTAAATAGAATATACAGGGAAATAGGAAAGGAAATAGGAGAAGAAATAAATACATGATAATTATAAAATCCTACAAATTAGGATCTAAAAGATTTAGATGACAATCATCATTATCTAAAAGATTTAGATGACAATCAACACTCCCCCTCAAGTTGGAGCATGAATATCATGAATGCCTAACTTGCTTAGAAGATTCTGAAACTGACCACGACCCAAAGGTTTGGTGAACAAATCTGCCAGTTGGCGTGAAGTAGGCACATGTCTTGTTTGTAGTTCCCCAGACTGAATTTTCTCGTGAATCAGATGACAGTCCAACTCAATGTGCTTCGTTCTCTCATGGAAAACTGGGTTGGCTGCTATATGTATGGCAGCTTGGTTGTCACAATATAGAGTAACAGGCTGTGAGACTTTAACATGCAGATCATTAAGTAAATAGCAAAGCCAAGTTATCTCACAACTTGTACTGGCCATAGCTGGATATTCGGCTTCAGCTGATGAACGGGAAACAGTGGATTGCTTTTTTGTTTTCCAAGAAATCAAAGAATTCCCTAATTTGATGCAGAAACCAGTGGTAGAACGACGCGTCATAGGACAACTAGCCCAATCAGAATCACTATAGGCAGTGAGTATTAAAGTACTCGAACTTGATAATAAAATTCCTTGCCCTGGAGAATTTTTGAGATAGCGGAGAACTCGTAAAGCAGCTTCATGATGTGGCTTTCGGGGGGCATGCATAAATTGACTAAGCATATGAACTGAAAAGGCAATATCTGGCCTTGTAATGGTAAGATAAATGAGTCTACCCACAAGTCGACGATATGCAACAGGATTATTCAACAAATCACCCTCTTCATTTGATAATTTTAGATTCTGCTCCATAGGAAAGTCAGTGGATTTTGCGCCAAGCAGACCTGCATCAGCTAGAATGTGTAAGGTGTATTTTCTTTGTGAAATACATATACCTTGACGAGAACGAGCAACTTCTATGCCGAGAAAATATTTCAAAGGTCCAAGATCCTTTATGCGAAATTGAGCTTGCAGAAAGGTTTTAAATTGACTGATGGCTTGAGGATCATTGCCTGTCACAATAATATCATCCACATATACAAGAATAGCAGTAAAGCATTGACCATGCGTATGAGTAAACAATGAATAATCGGCCTTGGAGGCTTTAAAACCTGCAGTTTGTAAGGCAGAAGATAGCTTGGCAAACCAATTACGGGAAGCTTGCTTAAGGCCGTAAATTGACTTTTGCAAGCGACAGACTCGAGTCTCTGCCTGTTTGCCAAGACCAGGAGGTAGAGACATATAAATATCCTCGGTTAGATCGCCGTGGAGAAAGGCATTGTTGACATCAAGTTGATGAAGGGACCAATTACAAATTGCAGCTACAGCCAAAAGACAGTGAACAGTGGTCAATTTAGCAACAGGAGCAAAGGTCTCATGATAGTCCAAACCAAGGTTACCTAGATCGTGGGTCGCTTCGGTACATGATACGGGTACAGGTACGCGGTACGACATTTTCTTAGGTACGTGGTACGATGGGGGTAGGCTTAACTGGTACGTTATTTTGGGTCGCAATTCGTTTTAGAACTCTTATCTAGATTGTTTTTACTACTATACAACATTATATGTTACAGAACATCCATAAATATTAAGTCAGTTGCTATTTATTTTATATTTGTGCTTGATTTTCTATTATCTAAAACAATATATAATTATAAATCTATATACATGTAGTCAATTAATATGTATTTTATATTTGTACTACATATTCGAATGCAAATTGATTTAGGGTTAGTATTACAATTGGGGTCGTACATTTTGGTGATCTGGATTGCGAACCCACCATGTTTGAGATCGATGTACCTAGATCGTGGGTCGTCATTGGTTTAGTGAATTCTGGTAACCATGGTCCAAACCTTGTTGCTGAGTAAAGCCTTTGGCAACTAAACGAGCTTTGTAGCGCTCAACTGTCCCATCAGACTTGTGTTTGATGCGGTAAACCCATTTGCAACCAATGGGTGTTTTATTTGGGAGCAAAGGAACCAAGGTCTAAGTCTTATTGGCATCTAAGCGGCAAGTTCAGCGTCCATGGCGTCCTGCCAACGAGGGTCTTGTACCGCTTCTGCAAATGTATTAGGTTCTGTGGAAGAAGAGATGGAAGCTACAAAGGCACGGTGAGACGCAGACAGTTTATTATAAGAAACAAAATTGGAAAGAGGAAAACGAGTACCCGAGGAACGAACTTGCGAAGAAGCCGGCGATTGGGTGGGCGGAAGCGTGGGACAAACATAGTCTTGCAGACGAGCCGGCAGACGATGCGTACGAGTAGAATGACGGCAGGGCACAATAGGTGACGTTGATATGTCCTTGTCGGTTGGAGCAGACGAACCAATAGTGGTGGAGTCCTCATCCAAGGGTGGTGTTAGAATAGATGTGGAACTAGGAGGGGAATGATCTATTGGAGGTGAAAATGAAGGCCCAGATTGATGAGGGCTATGTGGTGGAGATGATTGGATAGGGCCAGCAGTGGGCTGGACCGTAGGAGTTGGGAATATAGTCCCATTAGTGGACTGAGTTAATGGTTCGGGTGGTTCAGAAAGGGAAAAAACTCCAACAGGGGTGTTGGAAATGGGGTGGACGACATTCTCATTTGTGGCTTGAACAGGAAATAGTTCTTCATAAAAAATCACATCCCGACTTACAAAAATTTGCTTAGAGTCAAGATCATAGAGACGATATCCTTTTTGGCCAAAGGGATAACCAAGGAAGAGACAACACCGAGCACGACTATCGAATTTATTTTTATGAAGAAGAGTTGTGGCATAGGCTAAGCATCCAAAAACACGAAGGTGGGCATAAGGTGGACGCCGATTAAAAAGAACCTCATATGGTGTTTTGCCGAAAAGAACGGGAGTAGGGATGCGATTTATTAAATACGTGGCAGTGAGCACGCAATCACCCCAAAAGGACATAGGTAAGGAAGCTTGAAAGCGTAAAGCGCGAGCAACTTCAAGAAGGTGACAATGTTTGCGTTCAGCAACGCCATTTTGTTGAGGAGTGCCAACGCAACTATGATGGTGAAGCACACCACGATCACGTAAAAAAGAAGTGAACGTGTGGGTGAAAAATTCTTTACCATTGTCGGTGCGAAGGCATTTAATTGAACAATTAAATTGGTTTTCAACCATGCTAAAAAAAGATTGTAGCAAGCCACATGCATCAGATTTAAATCGCATTAAAAATACCCAAGTACATCGGGAAAAATCATCGACTATCGTTAAAAAATAATGAGCTCCGTTTAAGGAAGCAAATGGTTGTCGATCCCAAATATCACAATGAATAAGTTCAAAAGGTTTAATAGTCGTAAGAGCACTATTATTAAAAACAATTCGAGATTGTTTAGCTAAGGGACAAACTTGACAAAACAAAGTGGGATCAAAGGTGATATGAGAATCATCTTGAGCTAATTGTTGAAAACGAGCCCTAGAGGGATGGCCAAGCCGTGTATGCCATATTTGAGGGGAAACACGAGAAGAGGAAGATAATGCACGGGGAGGAGACGAGGATGATGGTTGCAAGAGATATAAGCCGTCAACTTCCGTACCCATCCCAATCGTCTTCTTCGTTGCAAGGTCCTAAAAGAGACAAAAAGTAGGAAAGAAAGTCACTGAACAATTCAAATCTTTGGTAATTTGATGAACTGATAAAAGATTGACTTTAAATGAAGGTGCATGAAGCACATTATTTAACACAATTTGGAGCAATGGTGATTGAGCCACTGGATTGCACCGGAATGGAAGTCCCATTTGGCAATTTAATTTGATGTTTTGGACCATGAGATATTTTATCTAGATTTTGAGAGGAAAGGTCATGTGATCAGTGGCACCCGTATCAATAATCCAGGAACACGATGTTGAAGAAAAAGAGGCAGCGGAATAATGTTTACCTGCAACATTTGCAAAAGGGTGGGTAATACCTTCATCGACAAGAGCCACGAGACGCTTGATTTGAGCCGGTGTAAGAGATGAAATTGGATTAGAGCCGGATGATGTTGCAGCACTGTTTACGGTTCCTTTTGGATTGTGATTAGGACCGGGCTTATGAAGCCGATGACCCTCTGGATATCCGATAATTTTCCCACATGGATCAATAGTGTGCCCCAAACCCGATAGCCCAAGACTTTTGCAATGAGTGCAAACGGCCTGTCGCCCTTTGCCATTATTAGACGGATTGCGTCAATGAGAATTTCCGTCGCCCTTTTGCTTTTGAAGTGTCGCGGTGAAATTGCCACGGTGATTGAATGAGGAATTACCACTACTTACATTATTTGCCATGGTGGAATGATGATTATCAATTGGAGCGCTGGAATTACGCATGGTCGTATCACGTCGGGTAGATAGGGGAACAACCTCCATAGAAGAGTTGTGAGAGGCTGTAACATCTCTTTGCTTTTCTTCTTGGGCAATCATAGCAAAAGCTTCATTTACGGATGGCATAGGCTTCATGAGGAGAATTTGTCCTCGAATAGCGGCATAAGTGGAATTAAGACCCATTAAGAATTTCATAACTTTTTCTTCCTGTTCTCGTTCGGCTAAGACTTTAGCTGTTGCAAAATTAAGACCCATCGAATAGCGGCATAAGTGGAATTAAGACCCATCGAATAGCGGTATTGCTCACGGAGATCTTCCCATGCATCTGAAGCAAAATTTTTACGAAGAACCGAATCTTGAAATTCTTCTGCAACAGAACTAACGATCCAAGAATGGACGATATCATTACAGCGTTGCCATAGGGCCCGCTCGTTAGCTGGTGCACTTTCATCAGGCTGTTCTAGTGTACCATCGATGAACACTAGTTTATTCTTGCCACTCAACGCAAGTTTCATGGCACGGCTCCATGTAGTATAATTGTTCCCAGTAAAGATTCGGGGTACAATGGAGGTACCAGGATTGTCAGAATTATTTAAATAATATGGACTATTGGGATTTGTGGTTGAAGTCGCCTGTTTGAATGGAGTATTTTCACCCATGATAGAAGATGATCAAGTTGTTGCCGAAAATTGGGAAGCACAACAAAGAGAAAGAAAATCAAGAGACAATCCTAAAATCACAGGAGTGCTCTGATACCATGTTAAATAAACCAATATAGGTGAAAGACGACTTCTCATTAACTCTAAAAGTGTTTAAATAGAACATACAGGGAAATAGGAGAGGAAATAGGAGAAGAAATAAATACATGATAATTATCAAATCCTACAAATTAGGATCTAAAAGATTTAGATGACAATCATCATTATCTAAAAGATTTAGATGACAATCAACACCTATCCATCCAATCACAGATTCGGCAAACTTTGTTGGTGGTTGTTGGTGACTAGATCGGGTTGGCTCTAAGTTGTCTCTAATTAAAAACGGGCCGGGCCGGGCCGGCTGATCAGCCCGGCAAACTGGTGAACCAGTGTCTAAGCCGGTCTGGTTCTTAAATTAGACCATATAAGCACTGACCCATCTAAAACCCATTTAGACCAGCCGATTTTTGTTAAAATCAGTTGAACCGGGCTATTTTTATGGAACCGGTTTGTTATTGATTTAAAATATTTTGACTAATTTCAAAGAAGGGCTCAATGGCTTGCCGTGTACTCAAGGCTCAAGCCACCAAAGTGAGCTGCTGCACTTCTGTTTTTAAAGCCAGAAGGTGGGCTGCCACACTTTTTATACGCTAAAGTGCCTTGGTTTTCCCTTGAGACTTCCGATGTGGGATAGAGAACTCTTATGTCTTTTTTTTTTTTTTTTTTTTCTTCTTATGTTTTGTTATGGCTTTTTTTTTTTTAGCTTTTTCTTTCTTCCATTCTTTTTATACTTTAAAGTCTCTTGGTGTAATTTTTTGATGCTCTTTTAAATTTTTAAAGTAACTAAAACATTAATAATTTGAGAATTTTTTTTTATACTTTTTTTTGGTCTACTATTATATTAAACATGTTCTTAGCATATTAATTTATTTATTTTATTTTTTTTATTATACGATTGGTTCGACTAGTTGACCCAATGGTTGAACCAGTGAACTATTGACCCGGTCTCCCAATCGGTTCAATGACAGGTTCGGTTATGATAACAGGTCTCGCTAGTTGACCTTGCTCGGTCAAATATCACCCACACTTGTAGCCACTGGACTTTATCGTACGGCTTACAGAAATTAATCTATTGTATATAAGTATATGTGCAAATGTACACCCTCAAGCATAGACATGCATATACGTTTTGAACACGAAAGCCACCATGTGCATCATAGACCCAAGTGGTATTTTGTGGAGGTCTCTATACCCAAGGTGAGGAGTCCTAGTTCCAATTACAGGAACAAAATGCATTTTTTTAAATTGGTTAAAAATGAATGTATAATGTTTTCAAACCCATGGGGAGAAAACAACTATACCAAAATATTTGCCAATATAACATGTTTTTTGATTGAGGATTGTATCCGTGTTCATTTGTGTTTACTAAACAGTTGTCACGAAATTGTTCAAAATTTCTATAGTCTATCCTGTGGATAATTGGATTGTTTCTTTTGCAATATTGTATACTTTTAATTAATTAAATATCCTTGGGTTTTAGGAAGATATTGTCAGTATATTTAAGGCTGCGGACAAGGACAACTCTGGTACCCTAACTATTGAAGAATTCGAAGATGTGGTTGAAGACATTATTATTCGGTACCCCCAAGTGGAGCTCTACCTAAAAAGAAAGCATTTGTTTGATGTGACGGATCTGCTCAAAGATTCTTCTGGAAATGATAGAAAGGAAGTAGACATTGAAGAGTTTAAATTAGCCCTTTGTCACGCGGATTCACAGGTGAAGAGTCTTCCTGCAACTGCTCAGGTGTGTGCCTTCCATTATATTTTCTTGTTAATACTAGAAATGTAAATCCTTTTCCGATTTTGTACTGTTAAAGAGAATACTGTGAATCATATGTGCAATCTTTTGACAAAGGTATGTGCCTTCTGTTATATTTCCTTGGTAATACTAGAAATGTAAACCCTTTTCCGGCTTTGTGCTGTTAAAGAGAATGCTGTGAATTTTACATGCAATTTTTTGACAAATTAGGTTGCTGCTCAACAAGGTGCATATCTTTCTGGATGCTTTAATCATAGAGAGCGCGGTAAAACTAATCCAGAAGGTCCTCGCCGCTTTAGAGGTTCTGGGCGCCATGAATTTCGTCCCTTCCGGTACACCTTACTTCTTTGAAGGCTCATCTTTCTTTAATTACTTTTCCCATTTTTTGCAACATTTTCTGTTTATTTTTTTGGTCACGGGATTGGATCCACAATGGTGAGTAAAGAGTGAGGCCCTTGGAGGCCACATGAATTGGGGCATCATTTCCTAACATAATCTACCAGGGGAGAAATGTCTAAAGAAAAGTTTACTCCCTCTACTCCACATAAGCAGTGGTCAGACGGGCCGGTTTTTTTTTGGGCTCTTATACTGCTATTTATCTGGCTCTTGTACAGTTGGAGTCAAACTTGTTCCGAAAGCTTAGGCCCAAGCTTTTGCTTTAATCTTTGTATATGAAGCCATATCAACACTATAAACTGAACTTTTTGAAACATCATTTAAAGTCACTGAAATTTTCTACATACCATTTCTTTTGGTCTTCATTAACCATTACTTGCCATTATTTTGGACTCCAGGTATAGGCATCTCGGGCAATTTGCTCCTTTGGGCGGAGAGCAGGCAGCAGCAGAACTGCCTGGTGACTGGGTTTCCCTTGGTCGCAGCACACAGTGGCTCTGGTATTCCGTCTATGCAAGGTGATCATTTAGTTTCCATGAATGACATTGCTTTTCTTTACAGCATTGTGTGCTTCATTTGGTCTAAACCGCTCGATCATGTCACATTCAGCAAGCAAGTGAGCTGGCGTACTAGGGTTCTTGTGGTGTTTGATTGGACAAAGAGATTCATTTTTGGAAGAGATTCGAGTCGCATTTGAGGCAAAAACTTGGTGGGTCTCAACTTAAAAGAACACTGGTTCTCCAATCCTGTGTTTTCTAATTTGTGGGCTTATTGTTCTGTCAGACTCTAGTTCTCCACTAGTGTTTGCTGTTTCTAATGTATATTCTCTCTCTCTCTCGACATGGGATTCGAAAAATATGGCTATTATTTTGGACTATGTGATTACTTGAGCTCTTTGATGGAAAACAATCTTTGCTTTTGTGTGCAAATGTATGTGCAGGTCCTTTTTGGGTCTTCCTTTTGGTAAGACAACAGTATTGAAGGAATTATCGAAGTTACAAGTGAATTGGAATTATAGTTACGACTCATTTAAGGTGAAGGTATGGTTAAAAAAGTTTAATTACAACTTAATGAAATCAAGTTCCCACTCAAAAAAAGTTGGAATCAATCTAAAAATGTGTTTGGATTGTGTCACTACCATCAACTTTTTCTGTCAGAGAAACAAAGAAAATTGTTTAATTTCTGATTTGAAGTTTGACATTTTTTTCCCATCATTTTTACCATGAAATGCGGCTAAAAAGTCGACCATCACTTATCTATTTTTGACTGATATTCTATTGTGTATCGCGGAAATTATATTCTGGGATTGGATCTTGGTTTTTTGCGAATGATGATTTTCCTGCTTATGTACTGACTAACCATGTTTCCTGCTTATCACCCTTCCAAGGTCCAAGATGATGAGATGATATCAGAGGATGAAGTCTATGTACATTGTTGTCTCACACATCATTTGGTGAAGAGTGTAAAATTATTTATAAAGGTAAATTTTGAACCTTCATTGTAACAATACATTTTAAAATCTTGCGGGTCTTGCCAAAATAGATATTGTAGAACAAGGATTCAAATGTCATTTCAGATGAAATAAATGGAAATATTCTGGTACTTCACTACTGAGTAAACAACACTTGTTATTAACAAACAGCCTGTTCTACATCAATAAGAAGATTATAAGGCAAAGCCACAAATATAATTCGTAACCCTTCCCGCTAGCCAGCAATGTTTGTACATGAGTTTTGTCATTCTCTCTGGTCAGATGTCTCCTATTAGCCTGCATCAGGAGCTAATGTAGTGCTTCAGGTGAAAAGTTGCCCACAGGGCTGCTGCTGGGTGCAATGTGGCTCCTCTTCTTGTCCTCTCTCCGTTGCTGCTGTAAAGTTCTTTGAGGCTTCCTTACTAACTCCTCAGTCAGCTGACCTTCGATTTCGGAGATTAGGGCAGAAGAACTCCGTATCCAGACCAAATGGATGATGGATTTGACACCATGAAAATGTGCAACTGAACTTGGCAATAAATCAACCTGGCTGCTGTCCATGTTCCAGTGTACAGATTTCCCTCCCTTTTCCTCCCTGAAAGATGTTGTACAGGCATTTCATTGATCACTCCCAAGACAGGATAGGTAGTTCATTGGTGTGAAAACACTCAGCATTACATGCATGAACACTGCAAATGAGGAAGTACACAGGCCAAATTTTGATTAGCGCTTCAGGTGTTTCCTGCTAGCATATGAAATGCCAAAGATGAATTTAGATTTCAATGTTTAACTCCATGAAATTTATGGTACAGTGCAATGTTTTGAATTTAATAAAGTGAATTAAAAATGCAGGTGTAATTCTTATGCATAATATTTCCACTAAATACCCCGTGGGAAAGCTGTGAATTTACACGTTGAATTGACTCACTTGCATTAAATTTAAACACTGGTAAAGATTTTCAAATTCTATTTGGAAAAGTTCCTTACAAGAAGGTACTGACGGGTGTGATAACTTCAGTACATCCAAATTCATGTTAAAGAAGGAGCCAACATTATGATTGCCAATTTCAACATGAGCAACAAGGTTACAAATAGAGTACTGTAATTTTTCCACTGAAATGGGAAAAGAAAACATGAATTGGCATTATATAGAAAGTACGTATCTACCAATACACCACTCAAAGTACACATAGCATCAGCCACCCAGCTAGGCTAATGCCCAATATACAAATGACTAGATGCAAATGAAACAAATTGGACCAAATTACTGAAAGAACTCAACATACTTTTACATTTGCAGTATGTGGTTGACCGTTGGAAGACGTGTTCATCAAGAGTACACCTTCACTACAGAGCCATTATACATGTCTGAAAAAACTTATTTTGGGCAACTATATAGCCTTTACCATTAAAGAAGCTATGCTGATATGACTGCTGTATTTATTAAACTTAAGTTGAAAATAACTTACATAAGACATAAAAACACTTTTAGAAAGCTTTTTGCAAAGATGCTTTTAGAAAGCAGTTTTAGCTTTTGAAAAGCTGCTGCAAACATGACCATTATCATACCAGCAGCACCGAGCTGAAGACAAGAGCAAGGTCTGCCAGGGTGGGAAAGGATCCTTAGAACGACTCGATCTCGTTAACATATTCATCATAGGGTAATCTAGACAAGTGATAAAGGGTATACCTTTGAACCTAGATCAGACTACACGGCATGCTGCACCTGCAACATCACAGCTGATCCTTCTCCAGAAGCCACAACAAATTTGGGAGAATGTTTACCTCCTGTACACTTCCAGATGGTTTCTGTAATTTAATACATGCCAGATCAACTAGTTGGCCAGCCCATGTACAACTCTAACTCTTTATAACCTGTCACTGCAGGAAACAAAACAATTATCTATCTGTTACTAATTGAACCTTCATAATCAATTTGCGTTGCCATTGGCGCAAGAAGTCACTATGGATTATTCATGTCTTCTATGTAGAATATTTGATAATTTCATCTTTAACCAGAAGCTCATGAGCATGATTAAGCAACATTAGCAAAAGGTCTAAACTGTTAGACATTGTTATGATCCTGGAATTCCTACATGAGAGATTTTCGATTGATGAAATTAAATATTCTATTTATTAGCAAAGAATTGCCTACCAATATACATTGCTAGCCACTCAGTAAGGGACTTGTATTTCAACATATTCTGCTACCTGTACAGGGTAATGAGTTACAAGATCCTAATAAAAAATCATTGGAAATGGCAGAATAGTTGAGAGCAAATGGCAAAAACATGCATACCAATGTCAATTGTCAAGTGCTATACATGAAGGGTCCTTCGGCAGCAATACCTGCTTGAACAAACTGCTGTCCTCTCAGACAATATAGTTATCAAGAACTTAAACCCTCGAATTTTTAATTGCTGGACTATCTGCATTTTCGTTTGAAATCTTTTGGACCCACAAGATCTGAAAGACATGTATTCATCTCCTCCAAAAAGTTCATAGCCAACTCCAACTTCCCCATCTTCTTTAGACTATCGATTAATGATCTGTAAATGTAAATCGATGGGCGGATCCGCCTACACTTCATGTCATCAAAGAGTCTCAAGGATTCGTCAATGTTCCCTGAACGACCAAAGCTGTCAATCAATGCAGTGTAAGTCCGCAAATCTGGTTCAACTCCTCTCTCACCCATTTCTTTCAAAAATACTAAGCACAAATCTAGCCTTCCTACTTTCCGCAAGCTGTTTATTAATGTATTGTAAGAAACAATGTCTGGAATGAAGTTGGCCTCTTTCATGGACGCAAATTCATTGAGCATTTCATCTACTCGTTCAGCACGACCCAAAATACCTATAACCGTATTATATGTGATCAAATCTGGTTTACATTTCAGACTCTTCATGTTATCAAATATCAGCAGGGCCATATCAACCTGTTTACACTCACCAAAGGCAAATATGATCCTATTCATAGTTGTTGCACTTCCTGGAAATGTCAGCTCTGAGACCTCCTTGATAAATCTCAGTAAAAGGACAGAATCATTTATCTTTGTAAAAGCCCTCGCAATATTTAGATAAGACTTTGAACTCATATTCTCACATGACGCCAATAGATCCTTAAAAACCTGTGACAGAAGGTCAACATCATTTGCTTCACCTGCTGCTTCCAAGAGGAGATTATATGCATGAGGGCTGAGGAAGAAGTGTTTATCACGTAAAGACTGCAGTAGCCTGGCAGCAACTGGAAGATTTCTGGCTCTGCAAAGCTTGTCCACGTAAGTATTACAGACTTCCCTGCTGGATGCTGGAGAATTCTCTATTCCAGAAAGAATTTGATTCAAGAACTCATCAGTCACTCCCTCTTCAGAAGGAGAGGCTTGGGTTGCTATTGATTGGTAATGGCCATTAGAACTACCAAAGAATGGCATGGATTTAATATAATTCTGTATTAGAAATATAACCACTAATTATCAGAACTAGAAAAAAATTCGTAAACTTAACAAGTAGGCCTATCATTAATTTCATAAGAAAAATCCAATATAATTTAGCACTTAGAATTTTATTACACCTCACAATTAGAAAAAAAAACCCCCCTCCCTTCTCAAAATAACAAAAATGCCTTGGATTAATCATTCACCAATAAATTAGGAAAACATAATTCATAAAATCCAAATTATAAAGAAGTGGTTATCATGAATTCATGGTCATGATTGAAAATAAAATTTGCTAACCATAATAGGGGGGCACAAACAAATTGCGTATGAGTAAATATTGGCAGTTAATCCCTGGGTTGGCCAAATCCAATGGAGTCTGGGCTTGGTCCAACCTTAGCTTTAAGGCTCATTAAGTATGAGTTGCTCAAGGCTGGAAAATTAAATTACAATCTAGAAGATCTGGTCGATAATATAATAGCTTTGCACATGACAAACTTAACTAGGTAATCACTCTCTCTCAAAATTCAGTCCCTATCAAAGTCAAACATTCCCAGCTATGCATTGTATAAATATCTTATTTGACTGTTTATAATAACCAATAACCTTAGTATTACTTGTCGTTGTTTCTCCACAAAGTTTCTTCAAACGATTTCCTTAAAAGTTCATGACATGAGAACAGCAAGATGCTTCACTCAACTGGCGAACACTTTTAACAAGCATAAATAAACCAAGCAAGGAAGCACAGTGTTCTTCGAGCTGGTTTGTCAGACTAGTGAGAGAGAAAAAAAATTAGAACCATTCAAACAGCCCTTCCCTTTGCATAACAACAAAAAGATGATGATTATTGATTAAAACCACTATTCTATCACTAATACTGTGGGGAACTTATAATTTGACTTAATACCTGACCTAATAATATGTCTGCCATGGTTTGAATGAAAAATGCAAACAACTGTAGTTATAGATATGCTATTGACACCAAATAAAGAATAATTCAACCTAATTTCCTGACTTAATGATGTGTCAGTTGGTCAAATGGTATCTCTTCTCGTATACTCTTACATTCTACTTCCTTCTTGCTAAAAACTCAATTTCATTTGATTTTATTTCTTTCTATTAACTACAAAATTTTCAAAAGTTTGATAATCTACTTTTTGAAGTTTTTTTTGGCTTGATAAAAGAGAAAGACAAGTCCTTTCTAAAATTCGTACACACCACTATTACCATCAATAGTTGACTCTCACCAGCTAAGAATGGCAGAATTCCACCAATTTTAGATTTTCTAAGAAATTGCGAGTTCCACATTGATCATATCCACAGATAAAATGGTATCTCTTCTCGTATACTCTTACATTCTACTTCTTTCTTGCTAAAAACTCAATTTCATTTGATTTTATTTCTTTCTATTAACTACAAAATTTTCAAAAGTTTGATAATCTACTTTTTGAAGTTTTTTTTGGCTTGATAAAAGAGAAAGACAAGTCCTTTCTAAAATTAGTACACACCACTATTACCATCAATAGTTGACTCTCACCAGCTAAGAATGGCAGAATTCCACCAATTTTAGATTTTCTAAGAAATTGCGAGTTCCACATTGATCATATCCACAGATAAAATTGAGCCTATAATCTCACTCGTTGGCCATTGTCATTTACTACTCGCCTATGTTTAACTTTAACCTAAATATTGCCTGAATTTGTATGAATTTGTTTTGTCGAAGTTATAACAGATAGAAGCAATCTACAGCTACGAAATGTGATACGAAAAAAAATTAAGGCATATCAGCTATCAGTACTGCTATCCACTGTAACAATAACATTATTTCTGGATGAAAAATGCATATTTCAATCTCGAACAGGTTCTGCTAGGCTGAAAATGGCCCCTCACTTATACACAGATCAAATCACTACCACCTCAGGTAAAATTACAAACCCATATTTTTTTTTTCAAGTAGTGAAACTTGGAATATTTTTTACGAAGAATTAAAATTATCAAGTAAACAAGAATTCATGATAAGAAAATTCTATCCTCAATTTAAGGCGCATGTCCCTCACTTTATCCTGAAAATTAAAGGATATTTTTTAAAAATTAGGGATGTGGCCTAAGCAAAAATGGGCGTGGATTTCACAATCAAATAATTTCACACCCTTAACAATACATTTATCTACACATGGATCTTTCCCACACACATATACACCACAATCAATTTGAGCAACAAAACAATAAGCCATAGAGCAAATAATGAAGCATGAAATGGGTAAAACTGGAAAAATTCGGAGCTTCAAACTTACAGTAAGTCGGTAATTTCTGAACCTATGCATCAAATGGAAAGCTGAGATATACCGAATAAAATGTTTGTTGGAAACCCTAATTGTCTGGGCATATAATCGTCCTCCTATAAGATAACAGTTCCGGCAACACGAAGCCGTTAACAATGCGGAGATGTATAGCTTCGATTTGTATTTTGAAATAGCGAGCATATTTGTACAGATTTCAGAGATTTTTGTTCAGATTGGCCTAGGGTTTTTGCTTATGAAGCTTGAATAAAGGCTCCGATTGAGGGTCGGGGTCTGCGGTGGAAGTGGGAGTTGGACATGGCGGTTGGTTAATCACTCTCACTCTCTCAGAACTCAGAAGGTCTAAAACTGCCGATGTATATATGTTGAACAGTTGAAGCAATATAAGGCTGTGTTTGGTTGCAAGAGCAGAAGGCAGGAGGGGAATTGGGTTTGATGTTTAATGGATTTTGCTTCTTTTTTTTTTCTTTTCATTTTTGGGTAATGTTATTTGAAATTTAAAAATTTAACTTAATTTATTATTTTTTTTTGGGTAATGTTTTTTTTAAACTTAATTTATTGATATAATAATGTAATTTTATTATAATAATTAGATTAACATAAAATTTTAATATTTTAGGAGACTTACCGTCAAATTAATGATTATAAAAAATTAGGTCAACAGACTAAGTCAATGAATTAAGTCTTAATAGCAATGTTTTTTTTAGGGTCAAATTGTGCAAGGGATTTTGGAGATTTTAGGACAACCTTAGGTAGTCCAACTTTGATTTGAAATTATATTTAAATTCATTTGAATAAAAAATTTGATTTGATAAAAAGAGTTCTAATGGATAAATTTAAATTAAAAAAAAAAAGACAAATTTAAATTTAAATAAAAAAAACTCAAATTTAATTGAGAATAAAATATAATTATTGGATAAAAAAATGAACAATATAGAAGAGGCCTGTCTGTTTAATGACTTTGGGCGGAATGGTGGGTTGAAAAAAAGCAGTCCAATGAACCATGATATCCCATGCTAGGTTACTTTATCTGAGCCCCACGATTGGAATCCTGGCCCATAACACGCCCTTCAGGTAAAACTTAAGGGTTTGGGGTGTGAGAAATATTGCATCTCAGACTTCTTGTTTGTGAGAGAACATGTTTGACCAGTAGACCACTCTCAAGTGTTCTTTAAAATGTAATTTTTTTTTGAGATAATGAGATGTGAGTATTTTTTTCAAAACTTATTTGGTTTTAAGTACCACCTCCAAACTTATCTTTCTTTAAGTCCTCTTTTTCATCAAATAGTTGTCAATAAGTACACATTTTAAAACATTTTCAAATTCTTTTTAAATTGTATTCCATAATTACTCCTACCATAAATAGTGCACACTTAATTGATTGTGAGACTTTCAAGATTAGAATGTGAGACTTTCAAGATTCCTTTTGATATTTGTGTATCATTTGAATTTTGAAATTTCATATATATATATATATCGTGTCTCTCTTTGGTGACACTATTTGCATGATAATTTTTCGACTCCCTCTTTAGGTGCAACTCTTTGAGTAGGCAAACTATATATTGTCATCATTTAGGTACAATCTACTGTTGTCACTCTTTACTGACACTGTTTGGGCACTATGAAGGGGGCATTACATGATGCCACTGATTGGACCCTCATTGTCATTATATCGTGTCTCTCTTTGGTGACACTGTTTGCATGACAATTTTTCGACTCCCTCTTTAGGTGCAACTCTTTGAGTGGAAAAAAAAAAAATATATATATATATATATATATATATATATATATATATATATATATATAAATGATACACAAGTATCAAAATGAATCTTGAAAGTCTCACATTCAATTAGGTATGCACTATTTATGGTAGGGGTAAAAAGGCTTTTATGACTTTTTTTTAGCACATGTACTTCTATCCCAATTATTTTAAAAAATGTACTTTTATCCTATTAAGTTTTTTGGGAGGTACCGGTCTCCCTAAACCCTTTTTTTTTTTGTTATAGGATGTATAAGTTTATACCGACTATTTCCTCGAGCTCTTAGTAGCAAGAGTGACTAACTCTTAGTAGGTGTAAGAAATATCGATCTTGAAATCTTTTACTTAAAAAGACAGACTTGATCACTGGACCATATCTTTAAAATGTAGTTTACTTTGTGTAGATGTGTTCATATTTTGTAATTTGTTATGCAGTGGAAAAAATTATATTCCACAACTTGTTTTTCTTACAGAACCAATCTGTTTAAATCTTGGTCTCTCCTAGGTCAAAAAAAAAAAATCTTGATCTCTCACAAAAACTTTTAAGGGCTTAGGGAGGCCGGTACTTCTCTAAGAACTTAATAGGAAAAAAATACACTTTTTAAAATAATTTGGATAGAAGTACACACACACACACACACACACACACACATATATGTATATATATAATAATATTAAACAGTAACACTCAACAAAAAAACAGTAACATCAAATAGTAACACGCTCAATAAAAAAATAGTAACATCAAACAGTAACACGCTTAACAAAAAAATAGTAATATCAAACAGTAACATTTACACACACACACACACACATATATATATATATATACATATATATATATATATATATATAATAGAAGCGGAAGATAAGAAGAACATATGAATATGAATCACAAGCTGTAGATATAAACAGAAGATTTAAAATATAATACAAAAGTACAATCAAGACAATACTTACAACACTAGCACTAGTGGGCTAGTGGAAATAAGGTTGCAGAAATAAAGATAGCAAAAACAAAGCTCTTCTTTTGCATCATGAAGAAGGCTTACAATATTAGAGAAGGGAGATGAAAGTGTTTCAAGGCTTGTAGTTGTCTAACAAGACTTGTTTTACAACTGAAATACTGAAATCCTTATATAGGCGTAAGGATTTTCAATGGAATCATAGCAATTATTTCTTTTTTGCTTTAACTCTGGGTAGAAAGACTTTCACCTTCTGCTTTCGGTGGAAAAGGTGGGGTAAATGCTTTAACTCAGAGTAAATGCTGGCAGACGGGGCTAGTGGGCCCTGCTGTTGTCTGAAAATCCACTTTCGGTGGGAAAGTATGGGTATAATGCTTTTACTAAGAGGAAAAACAAACTGATGGGAATCTGTCGACTACTTTACTAGGGGAAAGTGCCGGGTAAATCTTGTGATATCTTATCGTTACATGTGACAAACAACTTTTCTATCTCTTGTGGAGACAGTAGTGATTGAAGCTATCACAAGTAAAGGTAAGCATCATGGGGTAGTGATATCTGCCTCATCAATGTCATCATAGCAGGCATACGGGTCCTGGGCATCCTGGAAAGGGTCCATGGATGGACTAACGGATCCTGCTAAAGAGGCTGAGGAGGATGAACTCTGACTGGCAGCTTGTTGAATCAGGTCTTAGGCCATCTTGAGAAGCTCAGAGGCTGATGGCTTAGACGGCTTAGTGGAGTCCTTAGAGGAAGACTTATTTGGCTTGACTGAAGAAGGTCCTGTAAACTCTTTAGGGCTTTCTTCTGCAGAAATCCTGAGAGTGGGAAGAGCCTTCTTAGCTGGAGTTGATGGAGGCAAGGCAGTTGGAACCACTACTGGGGTTGGAACCTTGACTGGAAACTCTTTCGGAACAGTCTCAATAATGGAATCATATTGAAATCTGGGCCACCATTTGACAGAAAATTGTCTGACAACATAGTGGGCAATAATCTTCCATTGCCATCTACAGATCCATGGGACTCTGTACCTGCAAATAAAAGTTAGTAAAATAGGAATAGGGAACAAGGACTGCTGTTTACTAGGAACATATGCAGATGAGAAATAGGTGATCTGATCTTGAAGATCAGCTGGAAAGATTTCAAGAATGGGGCCATGAACTTGCCACCACCTTACAAACCAGGAAGGAATCTGGCTTTGAAATCTTTGTCGAACTGAATAAACCAGGAGTGAGTTAATGACTCGTCCTGATAGAGCATAAGTTTAGACCATGACTCAATATAATCATAGTAACTAAACTTTTTATTATATCCTTGAAGATCTCGGAGCAATGAAGGATGAGATCCCCATTCTTTGAGGGATATAATTTTCTTGATAAACAGGGAATGGTAAATAGTTTTACTCGGGTCATTTTTTATCGGGTATGGGTTTGATAAAAATAGACTGAGTAAAGAATATGATGCATTGATAGAAATCAAATGATTTTCCTGGATCGGATGGGACAAAAGTCCATCCTTCTCCAAGATACGCGTCAACCACATCTTTTGGGTTGCTAAGGTGAGCATGGGCTGGCTCATTGGCAAACACATTATGAGCTGGGCTTTTATCAATATATTCCGTTTTTGGGCCTTTTGGGGTTGGTCCATAACGGTAATATGGGTTAACCAAAAGTTCAGGTTTGGGTGGCGCTTGCTGGGCCATTTGAGAAAAAGTAGGTAGCTGCTGGGCCATTAGATTAAAGGTTGCTGGGTCAACAAGGGTAGGTCGAACTAGAGGGCCGATTGGTCTACCAAGTGGTTGGAAACGGTTAGCAATAGCAATGGCACTGGATGGGCCAGATAAATGGGTAATAGATTTTGGACTAGGAGGGGCAAAAACTAACTGTTTTTTCTTATCATCCTTCCCCGGGTTTATAGAGGAAGTACCAAGTCTACTGGATTTCCTGTCCGCCATGGGGTTCCTGCAAAAATTCTCGAGTTAGAAAATCAGGTATGCAGTTATTACTGCCCTTAATATATTCTATGTCAAAATCAAAAATATTTAAAATAGATTGCCATCGTGCAAAAATTTGCTTACTAGCAATATTTTGAACATCTTTTTCCAAAACATATTTAGCAGATTTGCAATCAACTCTAACGAGAAATTTCTGGTTCAATATATCATCCTGTAATTTTGAGATACACAGGACAATATATAAAATTTCTTTTTTAATAGTACTATAATTTGCTTGTGCTTTGTTCCAAATTCTGAAATGAAAGCGAACAATTTGTTCAGGAGAATTAGGAGATTCTCTCTGAAGGAGAATACCACCGTATCCAATATCGGAGACATCAGTTTGGATGATTTTAAAAGAATCAACTGAAGGAATACCGAGACAAGGCAAAGTTTGATGTATTTTTTGACTTGCTTGACAATAGATGTATGCTCAGAGGTCCAAGGTGAAGGTTGGCCTTTGAGTCTGTCATACAGAGGTTTGACAGTTTTTCTTAGATTCTGATAGAAGTCAGAAACATAATTCAAGGAACCTAAAAACCTTTGCAACTGGGTTTTATCAAGAATTTCATCAGGGAACTTATCTGCAAATTGAATAGCTCGACTGATAGGAATAATGGTGGACTGTTGGATATTATATCCGAGAAATCTAATAGTGGTTTGAAACAGCTTAATTTTGCTAGCAGAGATGACTAGACCATTAAATTTCACTGTTTCTAAAAATGCCTTAAGATGCTTCCAATGTTCTTCTATAGATTTGCTAAAGATGAGAATGTCATCTATATAAACTATAGAACAATGACTTAAAGCATTAGAAATTTCATTCATAATATTTTGAAATTCACTAGGTGCATTTTTTAAACCAAAGGGTACTACATTCCATTCGTAGTGGCCAAAAGGTGTTGTAAATGCAGTCTTATATCTATCTTCTGGGGATACCTGTATCTGCCAGTATCCACTTTTCAAATCAAATTTTGAAAATATGACAGCATTTTTAAGTCTTTTAATTAAATCTTGTTTGTTTGGAATATGGTACCTGATCTATTCCAAAACAGCATTCAATGGTTTGTAATTAATAACAAGTCTTGGTGTGCCTCTTTCTAACTCTGCATTTTTGACAACATAAAAAGCTGGACATGACCAAGGGGATTTTGACTTGCTAATAATTCCATTTTTTAATAACTCAGAGATTTCGTTTTTACATGTTTCCATTATTTCATGATTCATCTGAATTGGTCTGGATTTAGTTGGAATGTCTTTCTCACTAAATCCTTTTATATAGGGAAGTTTTACACTATGCTTTTTCCTATGCCAGAAGGCTGTAGGAAGGTTAGAGCAAACCTCTTCTTCAAGCTTTTTCTGAAATTGGCAAATTTCTTCAATCAGAATTGGATTGGTTAATTGCTCTTGAATTCTTTTATGATTAATCTCTTCTTTAAGAAATTCTATCTGCTTTATCTTTTGATTAATTATCCTAAGATATTTAGAAATTGATTCATTTTTTAACTGTTTTAATTCTTTAACTTCAGGTTTAAGAACAAACTTAAATGTTACAGATTGTCCTAAATGATTAGTAGATAATCCTTCAATATTTGTAGTAAACGGATATAACAAATAGATAAAAGGTAATCCTAGGATAACCTTATCAGTCATATCTTTTACTAAGATAAATGATGTTTTAAAGCAAACATTATCTTGGCAAATATAAGTTTTTGGCAATTTGTAAGCAACATTCATTTTACTGCCATTGGCCGAACTTAATCTTTCAAATGTTTTTTCATAATATTTAGTAGGAATAATTCCTTCTTGAATACAGTTTACGTTTGCACCTGTATCAATAAGGGCAATAGTATCAAGTATAAAATCATTATTAATGACAATTTTTACTTGAGAATACCATTTTTGTAAATTAATTTTATTAACAGAATTAATTTGGTTTTCAATTTGTGGACACCCATCTTGAGATGGCAGCTTTGTTAGACTAGAATTTTCCATAGTAGAGATGGAGGTTACTGGTATCCGCTGGGAAAATGTCCTGGTTGATGTTTCAGTATCAGATTGTTCATTATCTTGAGGCTGTTTTTGGGGACAGGGCTCAAGAGTACTGGTATTGGATATAGATAAAAAACTCAAAGTTTCAGCAAAGATTTTATCTTGTGCTTTTAATTCTTTTATTTCAACTTTCAATTTATTAACTTCACTCTGTAGATCCTGTAAGGTGAGTTCTTTCTTTTTCTCCTTACTAAATCTTTCCATAGTTTTGTTAATACTAATTAATTGTTTTTCACTAGAAAGATGTTTGTTATCTTTCTTGACAAACAAATCTTTGAGATTTTTTATATATTTAATTTTAAGTTCAGGGTCTTCAATTTTGCTGATCAAATCTATAAGGATCTGTTCTTCTTCAGCTTGCTTAGTGATTACCCTAACTTGTTTACAACAATTATCCTTACATCCTAATTTGATGTCAGGTTCACTAGAATCACTTGGGGCTGATTGATAATCTGAAGAACTATTAGTACTACTTGTGGAGTCTTGACTTTCTTCATTATCCTGCTGGTTGTTTAGCTTAAAAATTTTAAGAATTTCTTCTTCTTCATTTTCAGCTAAATTTAAATTTTTAACCTGTTTTTAACTGGGCAGTCTGGACTAATATGACCTGTTTTTCCGCAGTTAAAACATTTAATATCATCTTGGGCTTTACCTTTGCCCTTTGTTTCTTTTGATCTTTTCTTATAAGTCTTGGACTTAGAAGATTTATAGGGTTTTCTACTAGATTTCTTATAAAAATCAGGTTTGGAGAATGTTTTCTTACTACGTTTGTAGTGAGATTTACTTCTGGAATAAGACTTAGAAGTATTATGGGACTTATGTTTTCTGGTAGTTGATGGCGCTACTGGGGGGAGACCATATTGTTCACAGAAATTTTCCATTTCATATTTAGCCTTTTTCTTATCATTTTGTAATTGTTTACTAAGTTTCATATCAATACACATCCTAAGACCTTCCTTTTGGATAGTACTGACAAGCTAGCCATAAGTCAGTGAATCATATTCTATGATTCCTGTGTCCTTACTAAGGGCTTCTCTAATCTTATGGACGAATAAACTAGGTAAACCATTTACAAATTTTTCTTTCCAGAATGATTTGTTACAATCTGGGCGTAGCATAACTCGTGATACAAAGACATCTTTATACCATTTGAAATCACTAAGTGTGGGACACCTGAGGTTGCTAAGCTGGTCATGAATCCTAGCTTCAATATTACTCGGTGTTCCAACAAATTGTTTAATTATGGTGAAGATAAGGGTATTAAGACCATCAGGCTTTGCTCTTCCAATTCTTTCATCAAAGACTGAGATTCCCTCATCATCAAGAACTATGGCATGTCTAATTTCATCTTTTGAATATTGGGTAAGATAATTATCCCACCAACTTCTCAAAACACCTGTAAATCCTGAGGTGACTAAGTCAACTAAATCAGGTTCAGGACTATCAAGGTTACTAACAGAACTATTAATAACCATAGACATGTGATGAATTTTATTCAAAATTTCTTGTTCACTCAAACCATCTATGTTCCATTCATAGAGTTTGTTAGACTGGACAGAAAATTGATTACTAATATTTTTTTCTTCAAATTGGAGATCAGGCGGTGTTGGCCTAGGGTACCAATTTTTACTGATACTGGTTGGATTTATATTTGAAAAAGTCAACTTGTTAATTTGTTGAGTTTCAAAAGCTTTTTCCAGTTCTTTTATTTCAGGATCAGAAGAACTTTCATCTGTATTATTTTCAGAATCTGAAGAATTTGGATTTTGGTTAATAACTGTTACTTGGGATGTTTGTGATGTCTCTGGTTAGGCATCTAACTTCCTAAGTAGTTGGTCAATTTTCTGAATTCTGAGATTATCAGCAATTCATAATTTGGATCTATCTTCAGGTAAACTGACTAGAGATTTTTCTAACTTTTTACTTGAAGATGTTTCAATTTTATCAATTTTAATTTCAATTTTATCTAACTGTTTACCTATGGTAATTAGATTTTGATTTGTAAAATTATTTTGCTCAATCATTTTCTTTTCAAATTTTGCTAAACTGTTTTGTTTTGCTGTCTTCTTATCAGATTCACTACAAGGGATTTTGAAGGAAGACGCAGTAATTTCAGTGTTAGCTTGGGTAAAAGTAAAAGTTTATGTGGGAGGATGACTAGAGGATACTGTCCCTGAGTCAGTTGTCTTTCATTTATGTTTTGTAATAACTTTTACTTCTTTGTGACAAGAATCAATATAATCAAAAAATAGAATTTCAGATTCCAATTGGTGCATTGTTTTTACCCATTGGATTTTAATTTCATTTCTCTGTTGAGAATTAAATCTTCTGAAAAAATCTAGTTTCTTAGATTCATTTTCTGGAGATTCAATTTCTTTTAATAATTTAAACATATTAGGCATAAAAACAAGATTAATTTCCCTTTTAATCACTAGAAGATGGTGACTAATTGGGCCATTAGCATTACTTTCTAGTTCACTGGCAGTAGGAGATGGGGTGAATTCTTCTTGCTTGAATTCTTCTTTTTCCCTATCTTGTTGTTCCTTGAACCTAGAATAGGAAGTGCTATGAGGAGTATAATAAGGTTTACTAATCTGGGAAGAGGAATTATCTATTCCTTTCAATTTAAATATTTTTTCCAATTCTTCTGAAATCTCTTTATCTCTCCTAGATATACTAGAATAAGACTCAGATTTTCTTCCTTCATTAATTCTAATAGGTTTATTAATTAAACTAGGAGGAATTGATGACAGGCTAGATCTATGTGATCTTGGACCATCAAAGGATATTCTTACTGAGCCGTCAGTAAGCTATTGGACATATTCGACATTAGTGGTCTGAATTTTAGTATCTTTATTATAATTTTCATTTTCAACTATCCAGTGTTCTGGTAATTCAACATCTTTCCACAAAAGTCTTTTAGGAACAACATGGTACTTTCCTTAGGACTTCTATTTAATGCATGTACATTTAAATTGGTAGTAATGCATTTGTAATAGATCCTATAAATTAGTACTATGGATTGAGTTCCAGCTTCAAGATATGTAATATCACCATTAAGTTTTACACCTAAAGTAAGGGCTTTGAGTGTTTTTTCACAGGTTAAACTTAAGGTAAAGTCTGGAAAACAATTAAAATATACAGGACCTTGATGTAAGCCTGCTTCCATTATTCCCAAAATACTAGGTTTGTAAACTGTGAATCTTCCATCTCTTAAAGTTAACAAAACTGAAGTATTTGTTCCCATTGTTACTAATGGTTTGATCGCAACTTGTACTAGACCTAAATGGATAAATTTAAATCCTTTAGACCTATGTCTCTTTAAAGCTTCCTTACTGAGGAGCTGTCAAATTTCTTCCTCATTTTTGAGAGGATGAACTTGTTCAATAGTGTTTACTTGTAATGAGGCATTAAAGGCTGAAGGGAGCCAACTAGTTTTGTAAATTTCCCTATGGGGTACTTTTAGAATATTCCAATCACTCCATTTTATCTTAGACTCATGATATTCATGTTCTTCTTCATTTACTATATTAGGCATAGTATCAAATGAAGATCTAGATGAGCTAGACATGGAATTAGATCTGAAAAATATACTCATTTTTAAATCAAAATTTCTTCAATTTTGTAAATTACAAATAAGTTTTGACCACATGATGCATACCCCCTAACATACTTCCCTCACGGTCTGCCTGGTATCCCTAAACTGCCTTTCTCTAGGACTTACAAACGGGACTGGTCGACTTCCTCTCTTAGGAGACAAAGGCTAGGTGATCAGGTTAAGAAAAAACTTATAAGTGATTTACAGGAATTGAAAGAAATAGTGATTTGAAACAAGTGAGATGATTCAAATATAATTTCATGAATGTCTTTCCTATATATATATATATATATAATAAATAATAACATGCTCAACAAAAAAATAGTAACATCAAACAGTAACACACTCAATAAAAAAATAGTAACATCAAATAGTAATACACTCAACAAAAATATAATAACATCAAACAGTAACATACTCAATAAAAAATTTAATTAAAAATTTAATCTTTGATGTTACTATTTTTTTGATGTTACTATTTGATATATATATATATATATATATATATGTATGTGTGTGTGTGTGTGTGTGTGTGTGTGTGTGTGTGTGTGTGTGTATATATTAGAAATATAAAAACTATTAATTAGATATGCACTATTTATGGTAGGTGTAATTATGGAATACATTTTAAAAAGAATTTTAAAATGTGTCCTTATTGACAACTATTTGATGAAAAATATGACTTAAAGGAAAATAAGTTTGGAGGTGGTACTTAAAGCCAAATAAGTTCTGAAAAAGATACTCACATTCCATTATCTCAAACTTTTAACTCTCAGCAAAAAGCCTGCGGCCGTTAGCCCACTAGACCACAGGCAACACAACTAACAAGTACGGCCCATGGGCAATTTGATATCCCAAGTAGTTGGGTCATGAGCAAGGGAGGATCCTCCAACTCTCTCTCGAATAGGCAAGATCTATACAATTCAACAGATTCAGTTAATTGAATTTTTTTTTCAGTATTTGAAATTACAAATTAACCGAATCTACTGATGTGTATAAATCTTGACCTTTTAAGAGAGAATTAGAGGATTCTCCAATTCTTATTCAATTGGAGGGGAGCTTGACCTTTTAGGAGCCTATTGAACATTCAATGACCCGGTTGTCAGGACTATATTTTGCCATGGATCGTTGACTGGCTAGTAGGGGTAGGCCCAAGTCACCCCATCGAGGATGTCTATGAACATTGTTTTCCTTGCATTCTTACAACTAATCTACTATATTTGTTAGATTAAAAGTGGGTTTCATCTAATATTAAAATTCAAAATTAATTCAATAATTGTATTGAATTAGGTTTTCAAATTAGGTCCGGTAGCATTGCTTGTTCGTAGTGTGGTGGTCCTAGTAGGGGTGACATGTAGAAACTTCTTCGTAGCCACAGACAACAGCATAAGAAATAGGGTGTAAAACAGAAATTTTGAAAGCAAAATCCAATGCAAGTGTATCTGATATCATAAGTTATAGGCCTAACTGGTACACTAACATTGGGGTTTGCTTTCAAAATTGCCGTTATTGCAGGCCTGCCTTGTTCTTGCCATCAATAGCTTTAAGTTAGCGAAGTGTACAAAAACTTATATCACAGAAAGAATATTACATAGAAAGCCGGCTTGTTCTCAATCTAAGTGAATCAAAATGCATAGACTCATATTGGTCTCCCCAATGCATTTTTCCTATAAATAGTCACCTAGACAAGTACCCATTCAAGAAAAAAGTCAGTCATTAACTCGAAGAAAAACAAATAAAGATCATCATGGTTCAATCCAATAACCAAGCAGCAAAGCTTTTCAACTTGGTTCTAATTCTCTCTCTTCTGTTTTCCACAATTTCCATGGCTGAGAGCAGACAACTTGGCAGTAAGTAATGTTTATGTCAAGAAGAGTTATTAGTGTGCTTAAATTTTTCACTAATGCTATTGAGACATAATTTAGGGACATAATTTGGGGACTTAATGCATTATGACCATTGGATTGATAGTGTTGGGACCCAGTGATAATTTAATGTTGGGACCTACTGATAATCTAATGGTCACAATCATTAAGTCCCCAAATTATGTCCTCAAATTATGTCCCAATAGCATTGCTCTAAATTTTTTTATTTTCCCGCGATGTTTCTTAAATAATGATTGTTATTTGTTTTTGCAATAACTTCGTGGTAATATAGTTGGGTTTGGAAAGTCAGAATCAACTCCAGTTTGCAACTCAGTATACGGTGCACAAGACGGTGATACTTGCACAACTGTTGCCCAGAAGTTTAATTTGACAGTCAACTTCTTCCTGGAGATCAACCCCAATATCAACTGCGATAACTTCTTTGTGGGTCAATGGCTTTGCAAGGATGGGTCGGTTTCTCGTTGAATTGGAATTGCTGAAGGATTCGTATGCTAAGCAAACAAAATTTGCATAAAATAAAGAGAGCAAAGGCTCATTCTTCTGATGTATTTCCTTTTATTTTGTCTCTGGCCATTGTTCTTTGTATTCATTCAATTCAAAGAGTAATGGCATAATAAGATGCACCATTCTGCATTCCTTTCTCTATTCTCTTAATTAACAAATGGCTGTTGTCTCTCAATACCTTATATAAGCACTACCCTGTCCAAATAGAAATTCAAACAAGCCTACAGCATGTTGAAATATATAAACCTTAAAGAAATTAAATGATGTAAAATTCATTTGACTTCATCGTTTAAATTGTTCCGGATCAAAGGTCATACAAAGTAATAGAATCTTAACTAGAATACGGACATGAGCTGATTTAAAATTTTCTCACTTGAAAGATAGTAATTTGATGCAATCAAAAATGATAGTTAGCATTTAGCACCATCAGGTTGGAGCAATATAGCCAAGTTTAAAAGACTTGTCTCGATTAACATTTCTAATCTCAAAATTGAAGAATTCATGCATAAGCAATGAAGTAGCTGACATAATGGTAATTAAAAAGGCCCTTATATGCAAGTTTATGGTCTGTTTGGTATGAGTGAAAATATGATGGATGGAAAATGGTGGATGGAAAATATAATTTTTCTTTGTTTGGTTAGAAAGGAAAGATGGAGGGAAAAGAAATCCATGCTGCCCAACATTTTTTATCTCTCCGTTTTTGGGCGAAAAATGACAACAATGCCTAACAAGTTGGTCAAGATGGGTCCCATAGCTTTTATGTAATGGTTAATTACCATTTACTCCAAGGAACTCATCTTTCAATAGATTATTCATAGGGGTGTTTAAATTTTCGATTGGTCGCAATTTCTTACCCTACCCGACCTTATCCTACCCTACTGAACGGTTAGCTGTAAAAATCGGGTAGAAATGCAGAAGAATTTTTGGTCTTTTAAAAATATATTTAACTTTTTTATATTTTTTTAGTAATTATAATAGTATTTGTGTGGTATAATTTATATTATAACATTGTTATTGTTGTGGATGTTTGAGTTGCTAAAACATGGACTTGTTTTTGTGTAGGTTATATGATTTGTGGTGAACTAGTGAATTTGGTGATCTATTGGAACAATTATGAGTTTAATGTGTTTCATATGGTTTAAACTTAAAATAATTGTTATTGTATTTCTGTAACAATTATGATGAATTGATGTTCATGCTTTCTTGTGTTTTATTGTAATTGTTGTTATAGTTGTTTTAGGTTTTACTGTTATTGATTTATTGTGTTGTTAAATTGGTGCATGTTATTTAATTGAATTGTTAAAATGATCTAAAAATTAATAGTTACAAAAGTGTTTATCGGACTTCCTACCCGATTAATCGGGAAGGAAGTCGGGTAAGAATACCACACCTGATCGGGTAGGGTAGGTCAAGAAAATTTTTTCCGCAAAGTATCGGGTAGGAAGACGAAAGATTATATTTTCTACTCGTAGGGTAGGGTGGGGTGAACACCCATAATTATTCATATTCTATTAAGGGTATTTTTGATATTCCAGTAGTAATAATATTCTATTATTTTTTTTCATACCAAATAAAATAATAAAAAAATTATTCATTCCACTTTTTCATCATTCTTCCCAAACACAAAAGATGGAAAACCTTTTTCCTTCCTTCAAGGATGAAAAAACATATCTCTCATATTTTTCTATCCCTCCAACATTCCTTCCTTCAAGAGTGTTTAATTTCAACTTTTGTTTTTATTTTTTATTAATTTTTACATGAGAGAGAGAGAGAGAGAGAGAGAGAGAGAGAGAGAGAGAGAGAGTGGGTAGGAGTAAATATAAGTTGACTTTTGAGTATTTTTTTTTAATTTCTAAGTTTTTAATATTATGGATTGGATTATAGACCCAAATTATTGCAATAAAATTTTTGATTGAATTTAATTTTTTGGGGTTTTTTTATAGTGCTTAAAATTTAATGGATTTAATTTTTTTTTGTGGTCTAGTGATGTACCTAAAATTATGAGACTTTTTAAAAATTTGGGGCCTAAAGTCCATACTTTTTTTTCCATACTGTTAGACCGGCCATGTTCTGCGCCTAAACGATGCCCAACAACTCCCACCAGGTAATTACTTTTCAAGCCACTATCTTCCAACAAATGTCGACTAAGTCTTACCGCATAAACCATGACGGTTCAACTACGGTTAGGGGTAGCTCAAGGTAATATGAGGCTTAAAGCGATACCATTGAATGAAATCTTTTTATTTTTACTACTAAATTATCGAGAGAGATGTTTTAACTTTGGTTTTTATTTTTTACTTGATAAGGGGGGTCGGGGGGGGGAGGAGTCAGTTTGGGGCCACTGGAGTCTGGAGATTGTTACCGAAGTGAACTCTCGGCAATTGGGTAAGCACGAGATCATTACTCGGACCTTTGTCATAGCAGTCACTTGCAAAGTTTGCTCAATCTTTTTCACTGACTCTGTATTTATAACACTGTTTGTGCACCATACCCTTCTTAGCTTTTCGATAACAATTTTTCTCACGCTTTTCCTTCTCAATCTTGTCTATTTCCTCATCAATATTCTTTTCATATCGATCCTCTTCTTCGCGTTTAGGGCTGTCCATGGGCCGGGCCGGGTTTGGCCCGTGAAATTTTTTTTCGGGCCGGGCTTGGGTAGTGTAGGCCCAAGCCCGTACTCGGGCGAGTGGCGGGCCGGGCCGGGCTCGGGTAGGGGTAAGCTACCCGTAGCCCAGCCCGTCACCTATTGGGCGGGCTTTGCGGGCCTGTTTAGGCGGGCTTTTGTTGGGCGGGCTTTGTTGGACCTTTTGGAAGCGAACTATTTTAAGTTATGGTTGTCATTTAATTATAAAAATTGGTTTAGCAAATTTAAAAAGTTAAGTTGTAATAAGTAATTTAATGCAATATTGAACATATTCGTAGCATTGATAATCGATACAAATAAAATGACTTCTAGTATTACCAATAAACATAACTAAAGAGGATTTATTAAAATTAAAACATAAAAGAAAAGAAAATGAAAAGTAAGGGTTTGATAATATTATCCAAATTATATTTGAAATAAATCTTATATTAAATAAGACTCTAGTGCATTTATGCAATTTCATTTGAAAATTCAGAAACTTGTCATCAATTAATGAAAATAGATAGAAATAAATAATAGTAAATTTAATTATTTTAACAATTCATTTTTATCTTTTAAAAGAAAGAATATGAAAGGCTTGACTATATGTAATATTAATGAAGTTTTATTAATATAAATTCCATATTAATAATGTTAGTATTGTGAGAGTCAAGTTGTCCAATTAAAAGTTTAACATCAATCTAGTCTTATTAATATGAGTTCTAAATTAAATAAGACTAGTATTGTCTTTATATATTGTTTTAGAGTTAAAGTAGTCAATCAAAAGTTTTTCTTAATAGTGTACTTTTATTATTAGTATAGATATGTATATATATATATATGGTATGTGGGCTTCGGGCGGGCTTCGGGCTTCGGATATGTGGGCGGGCTATTGGGCCGGGTAGTGGGTTTAGGAGTAAACCTAAGCCCTTTCTTAAAGGATATTGGGCTCGGGCTCGAGGCGGGCCAACTATCGGGCCTATCGGGCTTCGGGCCTATTTTTTTCGGGCCGGGTAACGGGACCCGTGGGTAACCCGGCCCATGGACACCCCTATTCGCGTTTACTCTTCGAAACCACATTTTCAAGAAGACCCTTCGAATTTTGAGAAAGGTTTCAAAATTAGGGGAAAATTTCTTCGTATGGTGGGTTTTTTGACCGTTAGAGGGAAAATTAAAGGTAAAATTCCATTTTGCCTAGTCTGTCAAAGTTCGACACGACATGATTAATCGACACGAATTAAGCGGGTTTGGGTGAGACCTTAACGGGTTTGTGTGGTAAACGGGTTAACCTGCCAGACACGTTTAATAAACGGATCGTGTTCGATATAACAATTCTCAGTTTATCCCCCAAATGATTAATTTTTCTTCATTATCCCCTCAAAAAAATAAAAACGTTGTAATGTGGTCCACCGTCTTATTTTCATTTGATATTCCGTTTATTTTGTGCCAAATCAACCAATCAGGAATTACAAAATAGACGGACGACTAAACGGAAATAAAACAGTGAACCACATTATAATGTTTTTATTTCTTTGAGGAGACAATGTGAAAAAATTAATCATTTGAGGACAAATTGAATTTTTTTTATCTTTTAGGGGGCAAAATGGGATTTATGTGGTGTCTGAGCCATCTTGGCCGTTGGGTGTTCAACGGCAATCACAGAGGCTCCGATTTGATTAAAAGCTTAATTGTCATGCCACCACGTTGAAGTTATTTGCCCTTCATATCAATTAATAATAAACTCTAATTTGTTCAAATTTTTTTTTGATCAAATAATTTGTTCAGTTTAAATAATGGTTTCAAATGGTTAGAGAATAACATGACCCATTTATGAATTACATCGTATTCGGATTCCTACGGTTATGAATCATTTTATTCTAGGGGTGCATCTAGGACGGGTTGAGAGGTCAACCCTAACCCAACCATAAATATATAATCTTCAATCTTAACCCTACCTCAATCCAAGGTACTTAACCCGAGTACTGCCCAAGTTTAATTTGGGCGAGCTCGGGTTGAATTCAGATTACTTAATTCGGGCTATTTTTAGGTTAAAAATAGGGTTGGACTTGGATTACTTAATTCAGATTGATAAAAGAAGGAGAAGTGACGAATGAGAGAGGGAGGTTGAGAGTCTAAGATGACTCAGATGAGTGACGAGTGAGAGAGGGAGACTGAGAGTCTGAGACGAGACTCGGACGAGGGAGAGAGTGAGGCTGAGAGTCTGAGACCAGATGAGTGACGAGTGACAGAGGGATCTGAGAGTGATGGAGGCGCAAAGGTGAAGACTTGAAGTGAAGTGAAAGTCTGGATTCTGAAGAGTGAAGATAAATACTACCCCTAATTAAATATATTTATATATTTATGTATATTCAGGTTGAACTCGACAACCCGATGTCTCAACCCGAGGCTTGTCCGAATTCAATTCAGGTTGGAGTTTTTTTTCCCATGCCCAATCCAAGTATTAAAAATTCTAACCCAAGCCCTGTTTTTTTCGGGTTGGGCTCAGGTTGAATTCGGGTTGGCCCTCCCAAGTTACACCCCTATTTTATTCTCTCAAATTCAGATCAACCACTCAATTTTTTTAAAACAACAATGCTATAATGATCAAATTGTTTACCAAATTTTGTATCTCAAATCGGTGGTTAGATTAGTGGGGTCTACTAACTTTACTAAATATTCAATGTATGAGATTTTGACATATCACTTCGGATACAAGGTACACAAATTTGGACAGTATTATCTCTTTTTAAAATTATTCACTTTTGCGGTCCCTCGTTTGTTCTCGCTTTTGTCTCTGCTCCTGCTGTATGTGGTCTAGGTCCCACTCCAAAAATTATTGCTATCTTGTTAAAACAATTTTTTCACCACAATTTGAAAAAAGAAAAGAAAAGAAAAGAAAAGAAGAGATGAGTCTGATGATGCACAAAATTGTCTTTGACAAGATCAACAGTCAAGTATATGAACAGATGTAATTAATGAGCAGTAAATAATCAATCAATGGCAATCAAGGAATTAAAACTGTAAACAGAGAATCAACACAGGGATTTATAGTGGTTCGGTCCGGGTGACCTACTCCACTCTCGGGAACGGCAGCGGTGGCCGGAGATCTTTATTGATGAGTAAAAGTTACCAAAAGAGTTTACTCCGGGGTGTTACAATGCCTTTGGGAGAGAGAGAGAGAGAGCAATGTGTGTAGGGAGGTGTATTGTGTGTAGGGATCTCCAATGGTAGAGGTCTCCAGGTCTTTGGACATGCCCTCTATGTGGAGAGGGCTTACATTATATAGGCTTAGTAAGGCGGTGAGGCGGTGAGTTGAGGTCTTCCACTATTTTGGTAAGTACAATCATGGTAGGAGTAGATCTCTTTGGTAAGCACAGTTAAGGTAGGAATAGATCTCCGGTGCGTATCCCGATATTCTCTCCCTCGTGTCCCTATTCCATCGGAGGAGGACTCTGAGCTGGGTTGGACTTGAGTTGTCCTCTTGAGCTGGGTTGGACTTGAGTTGGAGTGATGGAGTCGAAGAGAAGTGGTAAGAAGTAGGCGCCCAAGTGACCAGGTCCAAGTGATGAGGTCCAGGTGATGACTCCAAGTGATGACTCCAAGTGATGAGGTCCAAGTGATGAGTCCTTAGTGGGCGGCGCCCAAGTGATGACCTCTTGTTGGCGCCCCTTGGTCCCCCTTGGTCATTTGGCTTCCTTCTGGACTCCTTTAGGATGGGTTGACCCGACTGAATGAGTCTTAGTGACTTGGACTTCTAATATCTGGGCCTTTCTCGATTTATTTTATTGGGTTTGCCCAGTCAAATTTGGGCTCGTCAGAGTCCACATTAAGCCACGAGAGAAAGGAATGCACAATGATGTGTTTTATTATGCCATTAGTCTGAAGTAAGTGACAATCAAGAACAATGGTCAGCGACAAAATAGAAGGGAGTAGTAATACATCATAACAATGAGCCTTTGCTCTCTTTATTTATATGGAAATTCAGAATATAAATCCTTCAGCACTTCAACTCAACGGGACACCGATCCATCCTTGCAAAGCCATTGAGCCACGAAGAACTTATCACAGTTGATATTGGGATTGATCTCCAGGAAGAAGTCAGAGTGTCAAATTGAACTTCTGTGCAATAGTTGTGCAAGTATCACCCTCTTGCGCACCATATACTAAGTAGCACACCACAGTTGATTCTGACTTCTCGATCCTAACTGCATTATCACAAAGTTTTTGAAAAAAAAAAATGTGATCATTAATTATGAAACCTAATGAGAAAATGGAATAAATAAAACACTTTTTTTTTTCTTGGGGGAGTTAAAAACACTTATTTTGAGATATATCAACTAGAAAAACTCTACAATACCGATTTTTTTTTTTTTTTTTGGTATAACTGATACTGTCGGTTACTATTTTGTATGATAAAGTTAAATTTTGAAATGAAAAGTTACAACTGGTCAAAAAAAGTCACGATCGATCACAGACAGTTATGATCAATCATAAAAAATGCGATATCGATCCCAACATTCTATGATCGATCATACCCTTTGAAATTGTAATTTACATATTAAAAAAATTGTAACTTAAACTTAAAAAATTATAATTTTCGATATTGATACGATTCATGGTATCGTAGAAATTCCCTATCAGCTTAGGACTTTTTTGGACCACAACCAGCACTTACTTCGAAGTTGTCTGCTCTCAGCTGTGGAAATAATGAGAAGGAGAAGAGAGAGAACTAGAACCAAGCTGAAAAACTTGGCTGATTTGTTGCGGGACTCAGTCACGGTGATCAACTTGTGTTTTGTTCAAGCTAATCATGAGGCTTCAGTTTTTCCTTCCCGCCCGAATTGGGGCGGATAAAAAATGGTGGGCTGAGCTTATTCACTTTACGCCCATTTTTCATTTCCTCCTCTTTTTTCTTTCATACCAAACAGAGGAAAATATCACCCATTTTTTATTCACTCATTTTTCATCCATTCATTTTCCTTCGTACCTAGGAAACACTTCAGCACCAAATAAAAGTAAAAAACCCAAAAAATAATAAATTCTACTCCAAAAGGTGATAAAGTTCATCAAAAAGGGTGGTAAGTGAAACCCATAGAATGATTATAAATCTAAAAGTTGAGTGCACCATCAAAAGGTGGTAAACTAAACCCAAAAAATGGTATACATACCAGAATTTTCTTTTCAATAACATAGTCAAACCTCAATTTAATGATCTGCATTAGGAGTGTCAATTTTAATCACCAACCTGACTTGAACAAAGCCTGAAAATACGATCGGGTAGTGTAGACAAAAAATAGGTATTTAATGGGTACTGTAGACAGAAAATGGTTCTTTTATAATTTTTTTAAAATAATATTATATGAGTTATTGTAAAATTAAATTATTTTTTATTAAGACGACCACAAGATGTACCGAAATTGACACAATATAAAAATAACACGACACAATAGACACCTCTAAATTGTGCACTGGTCTCTTCTGAAATTTTCATTGGCTATTCTGGCTGGGAATTGGCTGAACAAAGACTTAAGCCTCCAGACTTTATGTGGCAATGACGGATTTTTGTAGCAGTGAATCGGGTCGAGTTTTGCGAGCTTGAGTCTGAGTCTATACTCTATAGAACGAGCTTAAAAAATTGTTTAAACTCGACTTGTTTAAAGCTCGAGTTGAGTCCGAAGAGCTTGACTATTTTACATATAAACGAGCCGAATTTTGTGAGCTTGAGCCGAGACTTAAAGACTCGTTTTTCTAAACGAGCCTAAAAATTTGTTCAAGTTCAACTCATTTAAAACACGAGTCAAACTCGAACTGTGTCTTATCCGAGCCGAGCCCGAATAGCTCGTCTCCGTTAACACCCCATGTACCATGACCAATTGAACTTTTATGTAGATTTTGTGCATAAATCCCTTCCATTTCATCAGTTTAGCTAGGTATGCCTGTATACCATTTGTTAACGCTTGGCAAATTTTTTAGCAAAAAAGAAATTTCATTAGAAAAGTAAAATGATGTTTAGCTACTATTTTGCATAAATGAGTACAACTTAGACTTTGACAAGGGAAAAGTAAAAAATACAAAAACAAACAACGCTTTAAAAAACTAGTTAAAAAAAGCAAAAAAAAAAAAAACGTTACTTATCCGTACCTCGGTTTTTTTTTTTTTTCCCATCAAAACTCTTACCTCTAATATAGAACAGTCATGGCTGCTTCTGTTCTATGTAAAACCAGAAATAAAGACCCTCTGATCTAGTTTGGTTTCACTTTTCTTTTTTCGTCTTTAAACGATGAGTACCGCCTAGTAAAATTATGGGAACAAATGAATGAGCATCAATTTATTATTCATCGGTTAGTGACTTGTGATGCAATCCGTTTATCAAATAGATTGAAAATAAGTTGGAGTTGAATTACCCACCTTATTATTAATCCACCTAATCCGTCCATTTGCCACTTCTAGCATTCAGTAAACAAAGTGCTGTATTTCACCTATGTAGCTTGGAAGGGAAAAAAAAACTACGTAGCTTCAACATAATGGTGCTAACCATCATTTTCGATTCATCAAATTATGCCATTACACTTTGAATTGAATGAATACAAAGAACATTGACCAATGAAAAAAATAAAAGGAAATACATCAGAAGAATGAGCCTTTGCTCTCTTTATTTTATGCAAATTTTGTTTGCTTAGAATACGAATCCTTCAGCAATTCAATTCAACGAGAAACCGACCCATCCTTGCAAAGCCATTGACCCACAAAGAAGTTATCGCAGTTTATATTGGGGTTGATCTCCAGGAAGAAGTTGACTGTCAAATTAAACTTCTGGGCAACCGTTGTGCAAGTATCACCTTCTTGCGCACCGTATACTGAGTTGCAAACTGGAGTCGATTCTAACTTTCCAAACCCAACTGTATTATCACGCAGTGATTGCAAAAAAAAAAAAAAAACAAATAACAATCATTAGTTAAGAAACATCGAAGGAAAATAGAAAAATTTAAAGACTTAATTTTAAGATGTACTAATAACTTTCCTTGACCATAAAACAGTACTTACTGCCAAGTCGTCTGCTCTCAGCCATGGAAATTATGAAAAACAACAGAGAGAGAATTAGAACCAAGGTGAAGAGCTTGGCTGATTTGTTATTGGACTGAACCATGATGATCTTTATTTGTTTTTCTTCGAGTTAATGACCGACTTTTTTCTTGAATGGGTACTTGTCCAGGTGACTATTTATAGGAAAAATGCATTGGGGAGACCGATATGAGTCTATGCATTTTGATTCACTTAGATTGAGAACAGGCCGGCTTTCTATGTAATATTCTTTCTGTGATATAAGTTTTTGTACACATTGCTAACTTAAAGCTATTGATGGCAAGAACAAGGCTGGTTCCACAGCTTCAAGTGGACAAAATATAGGAATTTTGCCGACATCACAGGCCTGCAATAACGGCAATTTTGTACAGATTTCAGAGATTTTTGTTCAGATTGACCTAGGGTTTTTGCTTATGAAGCTTGAATAAAGGCTCCGATTGAGGGTCGGGGTCTGCGGTGGAGGTGGGAGTTGGACATGGTGGTTGGTTAATCACTCTCACTCTCTCAGAACTCAGAAGGTCTAAAACTGTCGATGTATATATGTTGAACAGTTGAAGCAATATAAGGCTGTGTTTGGTTGAACGAGCAGAAGGCAGGAGGGGAATTGGGTTTGATGTTTAATGGATTTTGCTTCTTTTTTTTTTTCTTTTCATTTTTGGGTAATGTTATTTGAAACTTAAAAATTTAACTTAATTTATTAATTTTTTTTGGGTAATGTTTTTTTTAACTTAATTTATTGATATAATAATATAATTTTATTATAATAATTAGATTAACATAAAATTTTAATATTTTAGGGGACTTACCGTCAAATTAATGATTATAAAAAATTAGGTCGACAAACTAAGTCAATAAATTAAGTTTTAATAGCAATGTTTTTTTTAGGGTCAAATTGTGCAAGGGATTTTGGAGATTTGAAATTATATTTAAATTATAATATTAAATATTATAATATTAGGTAGTCCAACTTTGATTTGAAATTATATTTAAATTCATTTGAATAAAAAATTTGATTTGATAAAAAGAGTTCTAATGGATAAATTTAAATTAAAAAAAAAGACAAATTTAAATTTAAATAAAAATAAACTCAAATTTAATTGAGAATAAAATATAATTATTGGATAAAAAAATGAACAATATAGAAGCGGCCTGTCTGTTTAATGACTTTGGGCGGAATGGTGGGTTGAAAAAAAGCAGTCCAATGAACCATGATATCCCATGCTAGTTTACTTTATCTGAGCCCCATGATTGGAATCCTGGCCCATAACACGCCCTTAAGGTAAAACTTAAGGGTTTGGGGTATGAGAAATATTGCATCTCAGACTTCTTGTTTGTGAGAGAACATGTTTGACAAGTAGACCACTCTCAAGTGTTCTTTAAAATGTAATTTTTTTTTTTTTTGTTATAGGATGTATAAGTTTATACCGACTATTTCCTCGAGCTCTTAGTAGTAAGAGTGACTGACTCTTAGTAGGTGTGAGAAGTATCGATCTTGAAACCTCTTACTTAAAAAGACAGACTTGATCACTGGACCATATCTTTAAAATGTAGTTTACTTTGTGTAGATTGGTTCATATTTTGTAATTTGTTATGCGGTGAAAAAAATTATATTCCACAACTTGTTTTTCTTACAGAACCAATCTGTTTAAATCTTGGTCTCTCCTAGGTCAAAAAAAAAAAAAAAATCTTGATCTCTCACAGAAACTTTTAACTCTCGGCAAAAAGCCTGCGGCCCGTTAGCCCACTAGACCATAGGCAACACAACTAACAAGTACGGCCCATGGGCAGTTTGATATCCCAAGTAGTTGGGTCATGAGCAATGGAGGATCCTCCAACTCTCTCTCGAATAGGCAAGATCTATACAATTCAACAGATTCAGTTAATTGAATTTTTTTTTTCAGTATTTGAAATTACAAATTAACCGAATCTACTGATGTGTATAAATCTTGACCTTTTAAGAGAGAATTAGAGGATTCTCCAATTCTTATTCAATTGGAGGGGAGCTTGACCTTTTAGGAGCCTATTGAACAATAAATGACCCGATTGTCAGGACTATATTTTGCCATGGATCGTTGACTGGCTAGTAGGGGTAGGCCCAAGTCACCCCATCGAGGATGTCTATGAACATTGGTTTCCTTGCATTCTTACAACTAATCTACTGTATTTGTTAGATTAAAAGTGGGTTTCATCTAACATTAAAACTCAAAATTAATTCAATAGTTGTATTGAATTAGATCCGGTAGCATTGCTTGTTCATTGTGTGGTGGTCCTAGTAGGGGTGACATGTAGAAACTTCTTCGTAGCCACAGACAACAGCATAAGAAATAGCGTGTAAAACAGAAATTTTGAAAGCAAAATCCAATGCAAGTGTATCTGATATAATAAGTTATAGGCCTAACTGGTACACTAACATTGGGGTTTGCTTTCAAAATTGCCGTTATTGCAGGCCTGCCTTGTTCTTGCCATCAATAGCTTTAAGTTAGCGAAGTGTACAAAAACTTATATCACAGAAAGAATATTACATAGAAAGCCGGTTTGTTCTCAATCTAAGTGAATCAAAATGCATAGACTCATATTGGTCTACCCAATGCATTTTTCCTATAAATAGTCACCTAGACAAGTACCCATTCAAGAAAAAAGTCAGTCATTAACTCGAAGAAAACAAATAAAGATCATCATGGTTCAATCCAATAACCAAGCAGCAAAGCTTTTCAACTTGGTTCTAATACTCTCTCTTCTGTTTTCCATAATTTCCATGGCTGAGAGCAGACAACTTGGCAGTAAGTAATGTTTATGTCAAGAAGAGTTATTAGTGTGCTTAATTTTTTTTATTTTCCCGCAATGTTTCTTAAATAATGATTGTTATTTGTTTTTCAATAACTTCTTGATAATGCAGTTGGGTTTGGAAAGTTAGAATCGACTCCAGTTTGCAACTCAGTATATGGTGCGCAAGAGGGTGATACTTGCACTACTGTTGCCCAGAAGTTCAATTTGACACTCAGCTTCTTCTTGGAGATCAACCCCAATATCAACTGCAATAACTTCTTTGTGGGTCAATGGCTTTGCAAGGATGGGTCGGTTTCTCGTTAAATTGGAATTGCTGAAGGATTCGTATTCGAAGCAAACAAAATTTGCATAAAATAAAGAGAGCAAATGCTCATTCTTCTGATGTATTTCCTTTTATTTTGTCTCTGGCCATTGTTCTTTGTATTCATTCAATTCAAAGAGTAATGGCATAATAAGATGCACCATTCTGAATTCCTTTCTCTATTCTCTTAATTAACAAATGGCTGTTGTCTCTCAATACCTTATATAAGCACTACCCTGTCCAAATAGAAATTCAAATAAGCCTACAGCATGTTGAAATATATAAACCCTAACAAATTAAATAATGTAAAATGAAGGTTCCAGCTCCATCAAAGGCTACCCAGTAGCCCACTCTACTCCTAGTAGCCCATCCTAGCAGCCACCCTACTAACGGCTTGCCGGTGGACTGCTTGATGGCTGGACGACTGAAGCTTTGACAAAGCTTGCCAAAGCCTTAAATGTGTTCCCTTCCTTCTTGACTTATTTGGCCAGAAAACTCCTTATAAATTGGAAGCTTAGTGAAGGTCAGATGACATGCTCAAGTTTGCTGATGATATTATGTTGTTTTCCAGAGCCTCAGAGAGAGACTGCCTCATGATTAAGGATGTTTTGGATGATTTCTGTTTTATGTCAGGCCTAAGAGTGAATCTTAATAAGTCAAAAATTTTCTTTTCCCCCAACATTTGTAGGAGTCATGCTTTCTACCTGAGTAGGAAGTGTGGAATCACACCCACAGAGGATCTTGGAAAATACCTAGGTATTCCAATTATGCATAAAAGATCTTCCAAGGATCATTTCAAATTTATTATTGAAAAATCTCAGAGTAGACTTAGTGGCTGGAAGGCTAAAACTTTATCCTTAGCTGGTAGAGTCACACTTGTTAAAGCTGTTACTTCTACACTCCCTAACTATGTCATGCAATCTAATTGGCTTCCACAATCAACTTGTGACCAGCTGGATAGGCTTAATAGGGACTTTCTCTGGGGTGACACACCTGAGAAAAAGAAAGTTCATCTTATTAATTGGAACAATGTTTGTACCCCTAGGGAAGAAGGAGGGTTGAGAATAAGAAAAAGTAGGGATAACAATGTGGCACTTTTATCCAAATTGGGTTGGAAATTGAAAAATAAAGATAAAGCCCTTTAGGTTGATGTTGTCAAGAGCAAATATGTTGGCCATGATGAGTCATTCTGGAATGCTAAGGTAGTGAGTTCTTCTACATGGAAAGCTATTGTTAGGACTAAAAGTTTAGTGGACATGGGTTCAAAATGGTTAATTGGGGATGGGTCCCATATTAACTTCTGGACTAACTGGTGGATTGGTAAAGGCCCTATTGTTGATCAGGTTATTGTTTCTCCTGCTCTGAATCTTAACAGGAGGGTGACTGATTTCATTGATGAGGATGGCAACTGGAACCTCCAGGAAGCTGTTTCACTTCTCCCTCATTCTTTATGTTATGATATCTTACATATTTCTATTCCCAGGCCTGGTGACTATCAGGATACTCTTTGTTGGGTGTATTCAAATAATGGCAAGTTTTCAACTAAGGCTGCCTTTAACCTTTTTTCTGGGCCCTCTGAAGCCAGGTACTCAAACCTGGATTGGAGATGGATTTGGAATTTGAAACTCCCTCATAAGTTGAATTTCTTTTTATGGCTTGTCCAACATGACAAAATCCTATCTAATAGTCTCAGAGCATCAAGGAATATGACCAACGATGCATCTTGTTGTAGATGTAATGATAGGTATGAATCTACTTTGCATATCATTCGGGACTGCCCAAAAGCACAGAACATCTGGAAGTTGTTTATGATTAATCAGGAAAGGGAAGTTGACCATTTAGGGGATTTGCACTATTGGCTGAATCTGAATTCTAAGAAGAGAAAGGCTAAAGAGTGGAAAGGTGTCAATGGCCTATGCTTTGGACATGTATTGTCTAGAGCATATGGAAGGACATAAATCGACAGAGCATCTCCAATACTACTTCTCCACCCAGAACTGTTGCGAGGGAAGCATGGCTTCTTGCCCTGGAGTCCACCAAAGCATTTCAGGTTGTCCATGTTGCTGAGGATAGTGCTTTTTCTAATCTGATTAGATGGTCTTTCCCTTCTGCAGGATGGAATAAGCTTAACACTGATGGATGCTCCAAAGGCAATTCGGGACCGGCAGGAGTTGGAGGAATTATCAGAACCGACCAAGGCAAGTGGATTACAGGCTTTTATGGGAGAATAAATGACACAACGAGCATTCAAGCAGAGCTTTGGGCGATTTTAAAAGGGTTGGAATTGCTGCGAAGGCTTCAGATCACCCAGGTGGTTGTGGAAACTGACTCATTGGAGGCAGTTAAGTTGCTGTCGTCTGATCCTAATGAGGTCCACCCAAGCAGAGCCATCATCAGGAGTTGTAGAGATATGATGGAAACTCACTATATCCCCATTCTCCATACCCTCAGAGAAGAAAATCAATGTGCTGATTTTTTGGCCAATCTTAGGGTCCAACAAACAGATGCTTTTGTGGAGCTTCAGGACCCTCCACCCCAGATGGCTAATGTTTTTATGGCTGATATGGCCAGTGTGTGTTACTCTAGGCACTCTATTTAGTTTAGGTTTTTATTTTTCCAGTGTACGAAAAAAAAAACATGCTCAAGTTTAGTGAGGGAGAGAGAGAGAGAGAGAGATCTGTGTGAGAATATTTTGTAATAATTCTTGTATTTTATTTCCAGAGAGAAATAAAGATTCCTCTTCTGTTTATATCTTGTTTGTGGTGTATTTCCGACCCTGGGTAACCAACATAAAATTCATTTGACTTTATCGTTTAAACTGTTCTAGATTAAGGTCATACAAAGTAATAGAATGTTAACTAGAATATGAACATGAGCTGATTTAGAATTCCCTCACTTGAAAGATAGTAATTTGAAGAAATTGAAAATGATAGTTAGCATTTAGCACCATCAGGTTGAAGCCATATAGCCAAGTTCAAAAGACTTGTGTCGATTAACATTTCTAATCCCAAGATTGAAGAATCCATGCATAAGCAATGAAGTAGATGACATAATGGTAATTAATAAGGCCCTTACATGCAAAGTTTTAAGTCTAAAAATTCAGCTTTGAAGAAGTCTTCTTCACGTGTCTTTATTTTTTGGGTGCAATCTTCACATGTCTTTTGCTGTAACACCTTCCTTGCAGAATTTCTTTTCCAATTTCAGCGGTGCCCAACAAATCCCACCAGCCAATTACTTTTCAAGCCACTGTCTTACAACAAATGTCGACCAAGTCTTATTGCATAAGCCATAACGGTTCAACTACGGCTAGGGGTGGCTCAAGGTAACATGAGATCTAAAGTGGTACCATTAAATGAATCCTTTTTATTTTTATAATTAAATTAATTTATTTAAAATTTTTTATGTGTATGTGAGAGAGATGGAGGATGTGTTACATTTGGTATAGAACAAGAGGAGGGTCAGTGTTATCGAGAGAGATGTTTTAACTTTCGCTTTTACTTTTGACTAAATAGTGGGTGGGTGTTTTGGGGGGGGGGGGGGGGGGAGTCAGTTTGGGGCCACTGGAGATTGTTACCGGAGTGAAGTCTCGGCAATTGGGTAAGCACGAGATCATTACTTGGACCTTTGTCATAGCACTCAATTGCAAAGTTTGCTCAATCTTTTTTACTGACTCTGTATTTACAACACTCTGTTTGTGCACCATAAACTTTAGTGGCACTACCCTGGGTTCAGCTCATCTGCTGTTCCTCAAAGAACAGCACTGTGTGCTGTTCTATTAAACGATGCCGCTTCATTTGAAAAGCTATAAAAACCTGCACAGTAAAAAAAGCCTGCACAGCCTGCTGTTCACCAAAACGGCACCGTTTGGTGCCTTTTTTAAAAAACCAATCAGACCCAAAAAACGGCACCGTCTGGATTTTCTTTTTCAGTCCAAATTCAAGCCCTAAAATTGCAGACCCAAAATGGCAGCCGAAGTCGAAGACCCAAAAATTCAAGCCCTACGCCTTCACCGATGCTGACGAACATAACTACTAAATACTTTCTATGTCATTGATCTTCTCTCTCCTTTATTTTAACATGAGTCCATTTCTCTTTTAGGTGCTGAGTGGTGGGCTCAACAGTTTGGAAAGTCCATGCCTTCCTTGAGTTGGGTTCCGTTTATAAATGGTAAGACCGGCATAAATAGTGTTATAATGGTGTTCACAAAGGAGCAAAATGGCAGATGACAAGCTTTAAAATTCTAGAATTGGGTTTTATTAATTTCCTGATGTAGTCAAAGGTTTGACGTTATTATGTTCATATTTTTTTTCCAGCAATGTGCTACTCTCTTATGTTGTGTTTGCTCTTGAGGAAGAATCTCCTTTTTTGTTCTTTTATTGAAAATTTTTTGTACTTAATTTAATTGACAGTTAAAAGTATGAGGATGGGTTCTTTGTTGGATGATATTGAAGTTTGGGTGTATATTTGATTCATTCCTCCTGTAAATCTTGTGTTGGACATTGGCGGAATGTTTTGTTAGTTCACTTGTTTTGTGCCTCAGATTCTAGCTCCCTGCATGTAGTATGATTAACATAGTTGCTGGGGTTCATGTGCTACGTTATTTGCCACTTCCTGCATCCTTAATTGAAAGAATTCGTAACCTGTGGGTATTTTTATATGCAGAATGAAATGACATGCAATATCATGTAATAAACTTTGCTACGAATTTATTAATGTGCTATTCTTGTCTTGGGTCCTCCAGCCCTTTAGAATTTTAGTTGTATTTGTGTTAATATATTTGATAACTGACAGGTTTCTGTTAGTTATATGGATTATGGTGTATTAAACCTTCTGTATACAATTTTATAGGGGCACTACAGTGGCTGAATTTCTTACTGATGGAGACCCAAAAGGTAATCTGAAGAAATCTGTGCATGAGTTGAAAGAAAATGATTCCAAATGGATTGAACTATGCAGAACACTGGCGACTCGATACTCTAATAGTACTGTTAGCTTGGTTATGGAGTTATGCATTTCCCTTGATGTCTATGTGACTAAGCATGCATTGCAACTGAAATATATGCAAAACCATTGAACAAAACATAGGAGGGTTGCAGCCAAAGTTTGATTCAGCATCTACAGGGCACTATAATGCAAAGCCACAGGACTGTTCAGAGAAAATCAGGTTGAGCTGAGGATGTCTTCTTCTGTGCCTGAAATTTTGGGGAATGAACATCTGCTTGAAATTCCAACTGTGCCTGAAATTTTTGGGAATGAACATCTAGCTTTAATTTAGTGAAATTGTTTGTGGTTGTAATGATAAAATGATGTAACAGTTTACTTTCATTTATGGGAAGGATCTTTTCTTAATTATGTAATGGTTTGTTTCATTTATGTAATGTTACTTATGTGTTGGTGGGATAACTTTGGATTGTTGAATGATGGTGGTATTGCATTAAAATGAGATGTTTAATCTTTGTATGTTGGATGATAGTATGGATGATGATGGCATTGAAGGGATGTCATTTTTTTTTGGTAAGTAAGATCAATTCCATAAAAGTCGAAAATGAGTTCATTCATGTACACATGTGTTTCCAAAGGGATGGTTGATCTTCTAAAACAAGACAATAGAAGATCCACCATCCCCATAGCAAAAGAATACATTGTAATTTCAAATTTCAAAAGGATCAAAAAGAAACTGTCAAGATCAAGTATAACTAGACTTCAAAACTTGAACAGTAATTTGAAGCACCATCCAGCACTGTAGCAGCAACATCAACGTCATTGCAAAACCATCAACATCAAGCAATAGCAAAAAACAGCCATCAAGCGCAAACCAACTTTTGCCCTCTTGTTCTTCAAATATCCTTGAAAAAATCATAGAAGTTCTCGTTCATGAATGAGGATTCCGCACCGAATAAATGCATTTGTGTTGCATCAAATGACATACCCTACATAAATTAGAATGGATCAATGAGAATATAACATTAAAATCAATGTAATCAATGTATGAACATTATGTTACATGGAAAAGGTGGCGATGATGTTCGAACCCACGATCAAAATAGATAAACAACAAACCAAAACATCACAATTAAATCATATCATAAAATTTAATAATGATAAAAAAAAATGAAAAATGTTAATATAACATTAAAATCAATGCATGAAAAAGTAACTCAAAATCCATGTGAATATAAGATACCGAAATATTTTGTGAACTGTTGGATGCTTGAGAAGACAATGGATGTGGACATCCTGACTTTGATACCTTAAAAACAAGTAATCCATAAATCAATATTGTCATATCTTCATCAAATGTAAAATAAAATACAATATTGGATGTGTAATACCTTAGACATATGAGATGGTTGTGGGCCTACTTTCTTCCTTTTCGTTTGCTTCTCATGCTAAGGTTTTAGTCGCCCCCAACCTTTGTAACCACCGTCTTTCCTTTTTAAACCTCTCACCCGTAGAATATTAGGCTCCACATTCTCTATGCCTTCATTTCCCGCATTGCCTTTATCGGCGCTATCACCCAAGTTATTAAGTGATGAAAACATATTCTCCACTTGATCAGACAAAGCATCAATACCTCGAGACACCAACTCGAATGCAGGTTGAAGATCAGAACAACGAGATGCTAACTTGACCATTCTAGGACATAGCTGTCTATATCGTGAAGTTGCCACCAACTTGGGATCCTCCACATTTTGTGTCACAAAAGAATTTTGTCCATGAACATTCCTCACATCTCGTCTCCATCTCTTAATAATGTATTGGTCAGGAATTTGCTTAATACTCATCGTGTCCAACACCTTAAGCGCATGACTGCATAATATTCCAACCATTTCAAACTTTCTACAACTACAAGTAACTATCTGTTCAGTGGCATTCATCGACACAAAATACTTTCTCTCTTCTTCAAACAAGCGAACAACAAAATAATGTACTCCATCCAAAACATTACATGGCGTCACAATAGCGCACTGGAATGTGTCATATTCTTCTTGAAACAACTCAAATATAGGAGGAGTATAACATTGACTTGCTTGCACCAACATGGGAGCTTTTTTGAACTTCAATCTAGGCAACTTTTGCCTAGCATGGTACTCTGACTCCGACTCTTGATATCTCTTATCATTTACAACCCTATCAAAATGAGTGAAAAATCGAACAATATCAAGGTTCGGTTGTAAGTAACCTCGTAATGCTGCATTCATACTCTCACTAAGTTGGGTGCTCCTCATATTTGTCGTAAAAGTTCTCTTCATATATACCTTAGCCCATTTCTCCCTCAAAGCCCACGTCGAATTCATCCAAATGTTATCCTGCAAATTGTACTCATCAAGCAAAGAATTCCAAGCTTCAACTAGTTCATGTTCTTCATCGCATTCATAAATGCATTCTTTAAATTTGGTGACGAAGTTTGAACCATCCTTATATATATTTCCAAGATGCTTTAAAGCATTTTGGGAAAGGTGCCAAATACATAACCCATGATATGTCTCTGACATTACTTGGGATATAGCCTTGGCCATTGCTTGATCTTGGTCAGTAAATATAGTGATAGCCTTGGCCATTGCTTCCCAGACATTGCTTGTAGGAATGTCTCAAATAACCACTGAAATGATGTTGTTGTTTCATCATACAATAATGCAGCGCCAAATACCACAGTTTTCCTAAAATTGTTGCAACCAACAAAACATGCAAATGGTCGATACTCCTTATTTGTTCGGAACGTTGTGTCAAATGAGACAACATCCCCAAAGTGGCCATAATCAATAATCATTTTTGGGTCGGCCCAAAAAATATTTGTGATTCTCTCATCAACATCCAATTGAATTCCATAGTAGAAGGATGGATTTTTAACCGCTTCAGATTGGAAATATTTCAACAAACTACCTGCTTCACCATATTTCAACTCTCGCTGCCTTCTTTCACGGATGTAATTCTTTTGGTCTTGCCGAGTGAATCCTAAACTTTCCTTTCCTCCTGCTTGGGTACTCATAAGTTCATATGATGCTTTGATTGATATCCCACAATCCTCTGCCATATCCACATTAATGCCCTGCATTGTAGTAACATTCCTTTGAGATGGCATCATATGCACACATTCACTAAGGTGCAAAGGGTGATTGTGCATATCATTCAATTTGACTACAACAAACTTTCCAATATCCCGATTAAGGGAAACACACATGTGAGCTGAACAATTTGTACGTGTCTCTGCTCGAGGTTTCACTATTTTCCAATCTCTTTTATCCAAGTTTCTTTGCCCTTCTTTGCAACAAACATATTTCTGATATATTAATACACTATCTTTCTTACTTTTGTTGTGAAAATCTTTTCTCACACTAAATCCAACGGAGCCACCATAGTTGTTATAAAATACATATGCATCTTCCTCTGAGTCAAAGTGCATACCAATACGTGGAGTGCTCTCAAATGATGAGCCCGAAATTAATTGGGTCAGACCTAATGAATTAATGAGGCCCAAGTATGAACCAAAAGGAGCCCAAGCACCGAGAGGGAACCAAGAGGCCAGCGTCCAGAGGATCGAGGGGGTCGCCGCCCAAGGGCCCCTAGGAGGGCGCCACCCAATGGTCCCCAAAGGGGCGCCGCCTATAGGGTCTCCCAAGGGGCGCCGCCCATGGGCTGGCTCCTAGGCTCTCCTTCGTCCTCTGCTCTCTCCTCCTCAGTCTTCCCCAACACCATTGGAATTACTTTGACTCAAGTCCAGTCCACTTCAACTCAAAGTCCAGGCTCAGGATCCTCCTTCCGAAGGAATAGGAGCACGTGGGAAAGAATATCGGGATACGCACGGAGATCTCCTACCATAACTGTACTTACCAAAATAGTAGAAGTCCTCTCCCTCACGTCACCGCCTCACCAAACCTATATAATATAAGCTCTCTCCACAATGAGAGACATATGGACATCACCTCTTTGAGACCTCTATAATTTGAGATCCCTACACACACTATACCTCCCTACACACATTGCTCCTCTCTTTTAAAGCATCGTAATTCTCCCGGAGTGCACTCTCCCGGTTACATTATTCATCAATAAAGATCTCCGGCCACCGCTGCCGTTCCCGAGAGTGGAGTAGGTCACCCGGACCGAACCACTATAAATCTTTGTGTTGACTCCATATTTACTGTTTTGTCATTGATCGCCTATTTATTGCTCATTAATTGCACCCTTACATTTACTCGACTGTTGATTTTGCCCAATACCGATTTGAGCATCATCAGTGACGACGACAATTTTGAAAGGCAAACTCAATGTTATACTCTATTTGGCAAGAGGGATGAAAGGTTGGACAGATGAAAAAATATGAATGATAGAATTTTTATCCTTTGGGAAAAGAAAGATTTTTTCCCTCTTTCTTGTTTTATAGGAGAGATGAAAAAGTAAGAAAAACAAAATTTTTATTGCATTTAATTGGGATAAATAATTTTAAAAAAAAAATATAATATACGCGGTGATTTTTGCACAATAAAGAAATGAGAACAAATCTCTCCCCTGATGAGCTTGTATTCGCCTCGAGTGTCCACAAACAGGGGCAAAAGGAAGATCCGAAATGGCCAAAGGGGGCCTAAGGAGTGGTGATGAATTACTTCAGAAGCTGTCTGATCGATTCCGGCGAATAATAAACAGGTCCTGCAACACAGAAGAAGCGTTAGAAGGGCGCCAGAGTGTTTTTCGGCGTATTCCTTCCGACGATCAAGTCAGTTCTTTGAGAGAGGGGAGGAAGAAAGCACTGTTTGGTGTTCTTGAGGAGTGAATTTGCGTACCTTTGCTTAACATTTTTTGGAGCTATTTATACCCCAATAGACTCATCATTACTGATGATCTAGACAGTAGGTAGTGCACAGACATGGGACAATGCGCCTCCTATTTTACATGGGGGAGGCCCCGTTATTAATTGTTCGGGCTCCCGAGCATTAAATCTCTTTCTTCAACGTAGAAGCATTAAATGCTCGGGTCTTGGAGCATTTAATGCTCCTTCTACTCGACTTCCCGAGTCGTCGTGGATGTCCCATCAACTGAGGGTTTATTAAATGCTTGCTTGAGACAGTCGTATGTCAACAGGGGTATTTTTGTCTACTCACCCCTCAGCCTGTACTTTATGCCACGCGTCTAACTTCCCTCGGTTGAGTGTCTTGTCCTTCCTGCCATTCTGACCTCATTGGGGAAAGTAAACCAATGATTCATAGCCTGACCCTAAGACTGATGGGCTATAACTGTCAGTGTCCCATCCAGAAGAAGAGATGTCGTGTCCACAACTAGTCCTCACAAGCTCAGTAACGTGTTGAATGTGCAGCTCCACCAGGGAGCAAGAGATGTCTCGGCGCCGAGGACACGTGGCTGCACAAGAGGGCAAGGGGTGCCTCGGTGCCGAGGACACGTGTCTGCTCTAAGAGAATAGGAGGTTCCTCGGTGCCAAGAACATGTGTCACGTCACATAGAAAGACGTGCCTTGATGCCAAGGACACGCGGCTTCATTAGAGAGAAGGATACGCAGCGGTGTCGATGACACGTGTCAGAATCCCATCATTTTTCAGAAGTGTCCCATCATATAATTTATTAAATATCATGAATGCCCTTGTGTGATATAAAACATAAACTCCAAAAAGTATTTATGGATCCCACCACTTTATAGTTTGCAAGTGATTTTATGAAATAAAATAATGTGAGCTCACATTTATTCCTTCTAAACATCATTTTATAGAGGACATCAAAATTATTCGTCCTTGCAATCATGAGGCTTCAGTTTTTCTTTCCGGATAAAAAATGGTGGGCTGGGCTTATTCACTTTACGCCCATTTTTCATTTCCTCCTCTTTTTTCTTTCCTACCATACAGAGGAAAATATCACTTATTTTTTATTCACTCATTTTTCATCCATTCATTTTCCTTCGTACCTAGGAAACACACTAATGCTCAATTTGGTAGGAATGATAGAAAATAGGAAGTATGAAAAGTAGGAGGGATACAATTTCTATCATTCAAGGAAGGAAAGTAAGGATGATACACTTTCATTCATTTGTGTTTGGTAGGATAGATGAAAAATAAAAATAATTAATTTTTTTTTGCTGGCTAAGATTAGGAGTGACAATCGAGTCGTGTAATTGTGTTGAGTCGGAAATTTTTACCCCTAGTTAAGATGGGAAAAATATTTTTTTTAATTTAAATTTATTTTTTATTTTTAAAAAACATATATAAAAAAATATTTTATCATTATATTTTTATATGAAATTAATGTATACATAATATATGTTAGACAAATAAGATACATCTCAACACAAATAATTAACTTTTTATCCACTTTCCTTTCGATTTTGGAGGGATTGATTTTGGTGAGTTAGAAAGAAAGTTAATCCATCCACTTTTCAATCATTCCTTACCAAACATGATATTTTATTTATTCATCCAACTTTTTATCCTTCCAATTTTTCATCTTTCTATTTTTTCATCATATCAAACGGAGCATAAGGAAAACACTTCATCACCAAATAAAAGTAAAAAACCCAAAAAATAATAAATTCTACTCCAAAAAGTGATAAAGTTCATCAAAAAGGGTGGTAAGTGAAACCCAAAGAATGATAAGTATAAATCTAAAAGTTGAGTGCACCATCAAAAGAGTATTAAATTAAGAGTAATGCTATATAGCCCAAACAAATCCCAAAATCAGCAACCCAAATGACATGGCACACGCCATGTCATTTGATGGATCCCACCATATACTTGCTTTGTCATCACGTGAAGGTGAAGAGGTTAAAGCCTTTTTTCCATGAACAATGCTATTTTGAATATCTTTGTGCTTTTTTCTGTACTGTTCTGCATTCCATAATCAAGTTATTTTGAATCATCAAGTTATTTCTTGATTATTTCTTGATTATAAGAAGCAAAGAATTACAAGAATTTTACAATCCAACCCAAAAATTCATTTACAATGCTTTAATCCTTCAAAATGCATAAAAGGCACCTTCAACATCTCTCTCTCTCTCTGCAACATCTCTACTCATGAAATTATGGATCTTCCTCCAATACGTTGTTCCAATTACTTTTTCGGGTTCGAACCTACTGCTAAGGAATACAAGGTGCTTCAGTTATTCAACTCGTCTTGCGTTATTCTCACTGTGGGTAAGGACGCATTATGGAGACGAATAAGATAAGAAATATGGGAAATAAGACAGTGGATCTATGCCTTGTCAATAGCTCTTTAAATGTTGCTGCTGCATCTGATGCTGTCCCAAAATTTGGGTCTAGTATATAATCGAACAACTCCTTCTTGTGCTCTGAATCCAGAATATACTTTGCAACGACTTGCTGATGAGTGCAGTCTCTCAAAATTGTTCCATAATAGAGAGCAAGATCAGGGTCTTCATAGCCTTTCACCAAATTGTCCAAAAGATCAAAATTTTGTTCCAAATAATCAGAGGCAATCAATGTTGCTCTTGACTTAATCTGTTGCTTTTGCAAATTCGCAAGCACATGGACTGCATCCTGACGAGACCCCAGATTCAATTTAGGAAGACAAAAGACAAGAAGGCGAAATGTATCATCTTTGAAGAACTCTTGAGTCAATCTCGCGCAAGCTTCCGAAACGGGTTCGGAGTGACCCTCGCCATAAAGGACTATCTTCATCTCCATGATCAGTTTCTCCAATTCAGAACGCTTGACGTTTGCTTTGGCGGGTCTCAGTGTTGCGATGAACGGAGATAAGGAGGTCTCGTACATGACGCACGAGCTCCTCCGGGGCTTCGACTTGAACAACAGACCTTTCATATCGCCGAACGTGATCGATGCAATGTAGAACAATACAGAAAAAAAAAAAAAAAAAGCAGAAGGATATTCAAAATAGCATTGCTCATGGGAAAAAAGGGCTTTATCCTCTTCAGCTTCATGTGATGACAAAGCAAGTATATGGTGGGACTTATCAAATGACATGGCGTGTGCCATGTCATTTGGGTTGTTAATTTTGGGATTTATTTGGGCTATATAACATTGCTCTTAAACTAAACCCAAAAAATGGTATACATACTTAAAAATTGGTTAGTATAGGATACCACATTTTTCTTTTCAATAACATAGTCAAACCTTAATTTAATGATCTGAATTAGGGCATGTTTGGTATGTTTTTTGGGAAGGGTTTGGATTGACTTGTACAAACCCTTCCAAACCTAAAGATGAGATTCAACATTTCATGTTATCCATATCCATGTTTGGTATGCGCAGTGATATATGACTATTATGATAATATATTTGTATGTAAATAACTTTTGTGCCCCTTAACTAATTTAATCCAAACATGGGTATGAATATATGAGGGGTATAAATGTCATTTGAATGTGAAACCCCCAAACCCACATATGAAACCCACCCCCCCATGGGTTTCATGAAACCCATGAACTTGGGTTTCATGACCGGGCCATGACATGGCCGGATTTCAAACCCTAGACTAAATGCATAGTTACCAAACATGGGTTTAAGGAGGTTTAGTCCCCAACCCATGTTCCAAAACCCTCCCAAACCCACATACCAAACAGCCCCTAGGGGTGTCAATTTTAATCACCAACTTGACTTGAACAAAACCTGAAAATACGATCGGGTAGTGTAGACAAAAAATAGGTATTTAATGGGTACTGTTACTACTGTAGACAAAAAATGTTTTTTTTTTATAATTTTTTTAAATAATATTATATGGGTTGTTGTAAAATTAAATTATTTTTTATTAACACGACTACAACATGTACCGAAATTGACACAATATAAAAAAAACACGACACAATAGACACCTCTAAATTGTGCACTGGTCCCTTCTGAAATTTTCATTGGCTATTCTGGCTGGGAATTGGCTGAACAAAGACTTAAACCTCCAGACTTTATGTGGCAATGACGGATTTTTGTAACAGTGAATCGGGTCGAGTTTTGCGAGCTTGAATCTGAGTCTATAGAGCTCGTTTTTTTAAACGAGCTTAAAAAATTGTTTAAACTCGACTTGTTTAGAGCTCGAGTTGAGTCTGAAGAGCATGATTATTTTACGTATAAACGAGCCGAATTTTATGACCTTGAGCCGAGCCTTAAAAACTCGTTTTTTTAAACGAGCCTAAAAATTTGTTCAAACTCAGCTCGTTTAGAACACGAGTCGAGCTCGAACTGTGTCTTATCCGAGCCGAGCCTGAATAGCTCGTCTTCGTTAACACCTATGTACCATGACCAATTGAACTTTTATGTAGATTTTGTGCATAAATCCCTTCCATTTCATCACATTAGCTAGGTATGCCTATTTGTTAACGCTTGGCAAATTTTTTAGCAAAAAAGAAATTTCATTAGAAAAGTAAAATGATGTTTAGCTACTATTTTGCATAAATGAGTACAACTTAGACTTTGACAATGGAAAAATAAAAAATACAAAAACAAACAATGCTTAAAAAAACTAGTTAAAAAAAGCCAAAAAAAAAAAGCGTTACTTATCCGTACCTCGGGTTTTTTTTTTTCCCATCAAAACTCTACCTCTAAGATAGAACAGTCATGGCTGCTTCTGTTCTATGTAAAACCAGAAATAAAGACCCTCTAATCTAGTTTGGTTTCACTTTTATTTTTTTGTTTTTAAACTATGAGTACCGCCTAGTAAAATTATGGGAATAAATGAATGAGTGTCAATTTATTATTCATCGGTTAGTGACTTGTGACGCAACCCGTTTATCAAATAGATTGAAAATAAGTTAGAGTTGAATTACACACCTTATTATTAATTCACCTAATCCGTCCATTTGCCACTTCTAGCATTCAGTAAACAAAGTGCTGTATTTCACCTATGTAGCTAACCATCATTTTCGATTCATCAAATTATGCCATTACACTTTAAATTGAATGAATACAAAGAACATTGACCAATGACAAAATAAAAGGAAATACATCAGAAGAATGAGCCTTTGCTCTCTTTATTTTATGCAAATTTTGTTTGCTTAGAACACGAATCCTTCAGCAATTCCAATTCAACGAGAAACCGACCCATCCTTGCAAAGCCATTGACCCACAAAGAAGTTATCGCAGTTGATATTGGGGTTGATCTCTAGGAAGAAGTTGACTGTCAAATTAAACTTCTGGGCAACAGTTGTGCAAGTATCACCTTCTTGTGCACCGTATACTGAGTTGCAAACTGGAGTCGATTCTGACTTTCCAAACCCAACTGTATTACCACGAAGTTATTGCAAAAAAAAAAAAAAGAAACAAATAACAATCATTAGTTAAGAAACATCGCAGGAAAATAGAAAAATTTAAAGACTTAATTTTAAGATGTACTAATAACTCTTATTGACCATAAAATAGTACTTACTGCCAAGTTGTCTGCTCTCAGCCATGGAAATTATGAAAAACAAAAGAGAGAGAATTAGAACCAAGTTGAAGAGCTTGGCTGATTTGTTATTGGACTGAACCATGATGATCTTTATTTGTTTTTCTTCGAGCTAATGACCGACTTTTTTCTTGAATGGGTACTTGTCCAGGTGACTATTTATAGGAAAAATGCATTGGGGAGACCGATATTCTTTCTGTGATATAAGTTTTTGTACACATTGCTAACTTAAAGCTATTGATGGCAAGAACAAGGCTGGTTCCACAGCTTCAAGTGGACAAAATGTAGGAATTTTGCCGACATCACAAGCCTGCAATAACGGCAATTTTGAAAGCAAAACTCAATGTCAGTGTACCAGTTAGGCCTATAACTTCTGATATCAGATACACCCACATTGGATTTTACTTTCAAAATTTCTGTTTTATTTCTTATGCTGTTGTTTGTGGCTAGGAAGAAGTTTCTGCATGCCACCCTACTAGGACCACCACACTACCAACAAACAATGCTATAAGGCTCTAATTTGGGGATTTAATTAGGGAATCTAATTCAATGAAGTAATTGGATTATTTGTGAGTTTCAATGTTAGATAAAACTTACTTTCAAGAGCAATGCTACAGAGACCATATTCAATGAGTCATTAGATTAGTCGTCAATTTTAATATTAGATGGAGCCTACATGCAATCCAATTGTTGCGTTGAATTAGGTCTTCAAATTAAGTCTTCAAATTAAATCCAAATAGTATTTTTTTTTATTTTCAATCCAACAGCTTTAGTTGATTAGGTCCCCAAATTATATCCAAATAGCATATTCTATTTTTATGATATGCTCCAAACTCTTCTTAGATTCAGATCCTTTCCAATATATTTTTTCTTTTATATTTTTATTAGTAGTTCATTCACCGTCAACGAGTGAGAGATTCACTTTTATATAATAAGTCTCACTTAAATACACAATAGATGATTTGTCAAGAAGAAAATTAAAGAAAAAATTGTATTGGATGTGATTTTACTGCCGAAACAAGTGAATGATTGTGTGAACTGCTGACAGTGGACCTCAAGTCTAAGGTAAATCCCATGTTGTCAACATAGAAGATTTGCATGAATACCTATACCCATTTTCAAATTAAAATCATCGATAAATTTCTCAAGACACAAAAGTTAGGTGAAATCGCCAATAAAGTTGATCTTCGTATATATTATTAATAATGACATGGGATACAACTAGGTGGTGAATGGTTATTGTGCAAGAGCTAATTAGGTCTCTATAGCATTTCTCTTCCCTTAAAAACTAATGAGTATGAGATAGAACTTGGCTTGGCTTGTTTGATCTTAGTTGGTTATGTTATATGAAAAAACCAAAGAGATTGAAAGGCCATCGAGGGTCGAGATTTTGTTCTTTCCTTTTCTTTCTTCTAATGAATGAGTTACAATTCTTGGAACAAGTGATGACCTAAATTAGCAGTGGATCTTAGTCCAATGAGAGAAAGAATTTCTAGGAATGTGTTGTTCTAAAATCTGATCGATGGAAGAATTTCAATCGATAGACAATTTTTAGGCAATTGTTTGTAAGGGATTTAAATGCATTGTTTCAAGATTTCTTTGAATGAATTTAATGGACAAACATACAGTACATGGACCTAATAAAAGATGATTCCTTTATTAATTCTATTAAAATGACTTCGGTTATTGAAAAAACTGAATAAACAACATTGACTGCTTCCTAAAACTAATCTAAAACTACTCTTAAAAATGTCCAGATCGTTAGATCTTGTGGGGGTTTGAGTGTATCTTTCGTCTTCTCTACTACATGCCTTTTTATAACTACTATCTTTGATGATTTTGCTTCTATCGACGACTATCTGATTAGTAATTTCCAGTTAGTTATTCTTCTTTTCAAATGTGGCTGTGACTGATCATTTTTTGCTTTTATTCAATTTCTACCACATGACATCTTTTTAGTTCATCCAGATTGTCAAATATCAATGCATTGAATATTCATAAGATTTAATATTTTATATCCAAACAGAATGTTTGGAACATTTTACTTCTAAGGGATGATAAAATACATTGCTTTACTATTTTTGCAGGGGTAAACCAGGCTCTTAAGTTCTTAAGTTATTTTTTTTTTGTTTCTTTTGTATATGTAATTAAACAATAGGTGGTTATACTGGGAAGAAAAGCTTTATTTTCCATTTATTCTAATGAAAAATACAAAGTACAATACATAGAGCTTGCATAATAACATTGCACTTAACTTTAAAGAACAACAACGTTATTGGCTGGTCACTGATTAGTCCAATAAACCAGGAAAGAAAAATCAAACACGTAACACAGTCCGATGAAGCGTCCGGTGCTAACCCAAAAAGTAATTTTTTGGCTCCGCCCCTCGTTCTCCAATTTAAACTGTAAATCCATCAATGCAAATCCATTCACCAGCGAATAAATTCTCGCAAACAAGATTGGGATTTATTCCGCTGAAGAACTCAACAGATACATTGAACTTCTGAGTAATGGTGGAGCATGTATCACCACTTTGTGCCCCATAGATCTTATCACAAACGAGAACGGGTTTCTTTGCGAACCCAACTGCCCAACAAGTAACAAACGAAGAAATTATTGAAGACCGCAACTTCAAAATAAGAAGCATTGTATTTTCAAAACATGAAAACAAACGCGTGCGCGCACACACACATACACATATGCACGTAGGTATGATACTATGGATACATATATATACTTTTAGGGAAAATCGTATTTTGACCACCTCAATAATGATATTGATCTTACTTACTCTTTGACTTTTAAATTTCTCACAAAGGGAAAGTCCGTTATGGTTTAGACAAAAAATGTCTACATCACATAGTTCAGGGGACACTATGTGACAAAATTTTCGTCAATTCCATAACAAAAGTTAATCATTGGGGCGCTTTAAAACGTATGACACTAATTAAAAGGGCTTTGTGAAAAACATAGTATTTAACTTGCCCAAAAAAATATAATAGTTTAGTGGGTAATGCGAGACGAGGAGCATAGTTGAGAGGGTCAAAGTGTAATTTTTTCATGCTTGGATCTAAAAAGTTGAAACTGGAAAAAAAAAATCAAAACTTACTGCCGAGAATACTGCTTTCAGCCATACATATTAGAAGGAAGAAGGATAGCAACACAACCAAGTTAAGAAACATGGCTCCTTTGTTGTTTGACATTGCCATATGTTAGCTAATAACCTCTGACTCTGTTGTTGTGCCCTAAAAACCTAAGCTTGGTGATTCCTTTGGTGTTCTTCGTGATGGCTTTACTATGATTGTGGTATTTATAGTGACAAGGTCATGAAACGGGACCAAAATATGGGACAGTTAAAAGAATGAGCGATGTTATCCGAGTCTGGCCTGGCCGGTTTCATTGTGTACTATGGACTCTCCAAAGATTGCCCACATTGCAGGCTAAGTTTTTGTTTTTGTGTTCATTGTAACGGTGACACCCATATCTAGGGCGGAGCCAAAAAAATATTATAGGATGAACAATACAACACGTGTTATCCCAATTGATAAAAGAAAGATGACACATTTATACTATTTATTTTAGAAGTGATTCTTAAAAATTATATGGATAAATATGTAAAATAGAAAAAAGATTAATTATAGGCTTTTATTGAAAATGAGGTTAATCTTAGGTAGTTATAATTGACCAAACAAATTTTTATACTTTAATAGCATTGTTTAATGACTTATAAAATTAATGTAGAAATCACGGATATATACACTAAAAGATATACCACATTTTTTTTATCTTAAATTTTTTTGAGGAAGATGACAAATTTTTGTTAGTTTTTAAGCTCAACGCTAATGTGCACATCATTAATAAAATGGTTAAGTTCAAAATTTTTTAAAATGAACCCGGTATGTCCAAACTAATCGATATGATAAGAAAATAGAGTAATTGTGGAAATTTAATTTGGGAACTTAATTAGGGATTTAATTCAATACAGTTGTTGCATTAGTTGTGGGTTCTAATGTTAGATGAAGCTCACTTCTAATCCAATTATTATATTGGATTAGGTCTCTCAAATTAGGTCATCAAATTATTTCTCAATAGTATTTTTTAAGAAAATAATATGGTGGATATAATTAAATATACTTAAAAATATATAATAGGTAATGGTAAGTCGAAAATATTAAGGGTGGACATGGGTGCCCACTCTGATTCTTAAGTGACTTTGCCACTAATCATGTCATCGTCGTCACGTAGTGTCACAATTCAATAAGAACATAATAAATGAGAAGGTGAATCCCACAAATTTAATAATTACCCTTCCATGTCATTTGGGAACCACTTCATTAAAAAAAAAAAAGTGGGGCCTATTTTTATCCATTTTGTTACATTTCTATTAGATGGTAACACAAGGTGATATTGAGTTGTGTCAAGTCTAAGCAGATGTGTGAACAAAAAAAATCATTCAATTTGTACACGATTCGTTTAATTAAATGGATAAAAATCTACAAATCAAATACGACTCATTTATTAAACGAATTACACAACATGATTCGTTTAATCCGTTTAATAAATTAACCTGAGATATAAATGGATTAACACCTCTAATCCTCCAGATTCCTTATTTCAATTAGGGTGATTATGGGTTTGAATTGGTGCTCTTTAAGTGGGTAGTACGACGGTGGCTATGATGGTTACCCTAGTGATAATGATGATTGGGGGAAGTTGGATCATTGATTTGTTAGCTGTAGAGAAAGAGAGAGAGAAAAGGTTGCCTATAGCCACACGAGAATGGTGAAAGACGATGAAAGAAAGAGGCAACAAGATTTGACGATGTTTCTCGGAGAGAGATATGAGAAAAGAGAGATGGTTAAAAAGAGGGATACCAAGATATAATTTTGCAGGGAGGGAGAGAGATTGCTGATGTGGGTGTGATTGGGCGCATTGTTTTAAATTTGGCCTGAACATGAATCCGGTAAAGGAATTGGATCAATGGATTATCGGTTTAACCGTTAGATCACTAATCAGACCAGTGATATAGGAAAAAAATAATAACTTATTAATAATAATAATAAATATTGCACGGGATATTTCCTGCAATCAATAGGAAGTAGCGACTGAATTGATGACGAACCCTGAAACAACCACAAGGTTAGGAAAAAGGGAGTCAGGCGCACGCCCGGCTTATCCCCTCCAAAGCTTAAGTCAGTAAGACTGAAGGGAAAAAAACTCTATTCAATGAGTTGTTGATTGATTTTGCGTACCTTTGTTCATTTTTCTGAGGGGTATTTATACATGGACTAGTAATGATTGTTCTGACACAGAGGTCATCTCATCATTCAATACCGTTCCCCATTACCCATGTGCAATGAGTGATTCCTACCTGGAATCCCGTGTCATCAATGCTCGACGGATGGAATTAGCCCTCGGGGCAACGCCGAGAACCTCAAGCTATCTCCGATTACTCGAGGGCCTATGGACGGCGTCTAACACCTACCCCCGAGTGGTCGGCGTCTAGGGGCACTCGGCTCTATATCTGCACTCGGCATCGTAGTCATTAATGCATCCACTCATGACTGTTAGTTTGGGTCTTCGAGGGTGCAGAGGCGCATTAAATGCTGTCCAAGTCACTCACGTCTTCATAAATGCTGGGTCACGTCGCATTAATTGCTGGTGTCAGAAGTTCATACTTGGCTCCACGAAACCGCGCTTCTTCATCGGCTCTTCTCCTCGTCGTCGGCGCTGGCTTACTACTCGGCACCGGCTCCATGGCTTCCTAACGGCTACCCTTGTATACGTGTCGCCTAGGGGTCTACTGAGCCGCCTTGAGTCCCTCCAACTACCCCCCAGCCTCCACTCTCTTTGCAGCGTGCGACAGGTGGCGCAAGGGGAGTGATGGCTTTGCTGGTCATGTCCATTAAAAGGGGCGGTCACTTGCACGTTTTGAGCCGCCTTTTTCAAATCTGCTAATGATGACAACGCCTCCTCGATTCCTGCCCTCTCTTCTGCCTATAAATAGAGGAAGTTTTGGCCACTTGAGAACTTTGCAATTTCGTCTTTCCTTCAAGCAATTAGCTGTCGAGTGCTCCTCCGCCTCCTCCCGAGAACTCTTCTGCGAAGAAAATCCTGTAAGTACTCTCCCCATCATATCTCCTCTCCTTCTTCATCTTCCATTCCCTCCATATCCTTCACCCATGGCCAAAAACCGTAGTAGGGAAGCTAGAAACCCTCCTCCACCACAAACCCGTAGGTTGAAGAAGACCACAGTAAACGAGGACAATATAGGTGCCTTTAGGGCCAAGCACCACATCCCAGAAAGAGTCCTGACCTTCCCTTTCTACCCCACACGCCATAGCCGGGAACAGGGGTGTGTAGAGATGATGCCTTTTTACACTAAGGCTATCATGGAAGGGGGGCTGACCTTCCCTTTGCCTCCCCTTGTACTCCAGCTGTTGATGCAGCTCCGACTGTTCCCACTCCAGTGCGGGGTGAACTTTTTTAGGATAGTCATGGGCGTCATAGCCCTAAATGCTCGGCTCGGGGTTAACTTAGGGGTAGATGAAATATTATTCTGCTACGACCTTAGGTTAGTCAGCGGGGGAAGGTACTATCTCAAAGCTCGGGACACCTCCATGTACCTAGTCACACACATGCCGGACTCGGACAAGGGGTATTTTGATGATCTGATCATGCTCGGCGGAAGCCGGCAGAGGGGCACAGGACCCGAGTATGACGGATTATATGCCCCAAAGTGCCGAGGAATGAAGGTGTGTTTTGCACTGATTAATGCCTTCTCGGCCGATCCTTGTTCTCACTTCTGACCTCGTGTTTCATTTTTGCAGAAGGATATCGGCGTGACGCAGCTCAGCCCCACAGGTCACAAGTCAGGTTCGCCGACTTATTGAAGGTGTGGTCTTCCGAACCTTCCAACGAGTTCTCCCGAGCAGCACACGTACTCCTCGGCTACCATCCACCCTATAGCCATTTCTCTCAGATCCCCCCTCTTTTTGATCCAAAGCGCTGGGAGGATTTCTCTTCGTCAGAAGAAGACCCCGAGAGAACCCTTTTGCCTCTCGCACCTCCTTCCCCAGTCGAAGACATGTTTACCGTTCCTCCAATCTCTGCTGCTGCCATGGAAGCTGCCTCTTCTCGGCGCAGAGCCAGGACCTTGGCTCAGGGAGCCTCCCCGAGCACCGTATCGGCTCTTCCCTTACCAACTCCACAACAAGATGCGCCTCCACCTCCAACACGAGCTCGGGATCCAGCGGACCCCGTCATCCCGCCGAGTGACCCAACGCCAATTCATCAAGTCCCTCCCTCCGGCGGTCGACAAACAGGCCGAAGGGGAAGGGATCCTGAGGGGCCTGACGAGCACCAACAGGCCGAAGAGCGCTGACAGAAGCGCCGCTACGACGCCCCGGGTGCAACCACTTCTGCTCCTGGATCATCCTCTCCCGCCACGTGGGTCGCTCAGGCGGAAAGGAGGGGGGCCAACTTATCCTGGAATCTGATTCCATCGTCCAGGACAAGGAAGTGGCTTTTGCAGTGGCCTCGACCCTCCAGTTCAGCGCCGACATGAGGGTCCACCAAGACCAGTCTGATAATGCGCTCCTCTTGAGCGCTCTCCAGAACAACTTGGTGGTAAGTGTCTTGCTTCGAATTTATTCCATACACCCAGCAATCGCCTAACTTTATTCTTTTACCAATTTCCAGGTTTCCCAACAGCTGGGGGTCATCATTGAACGTTTCTGGCAGTACAAACAAACGGCGAGGGGCGCCAAGAAGACGATCGATGCCAAGGACGCGCACATCAAAGGCGTCGAGGCGGTCCTTGCCGATCAGAAGAAACACATCACCAATCTCATCATTGAACGCGACTCGCTAGACGCCGAATTGCAGAAGCTGAGGGCGAATGAGGCGGCGGCGGCGAAGAAGGTGGAGGAATACGAGCTGAAGGTCTCGGCTGCCAAGAACAAAGCTCTGGACTCCGAGGGCCTCGTCAGGGAGTTAACTGCCCGGGTGGACTCTTTCACGGCGGAGAAGGCAGGGGAGCCGCAAAGGCTTCAAAGGGAGTGCGAGAGGGTTTACCTGGAAACCCAAGAGCAGATGGTCCCTGCCTTTGAAGAGGCCAAGGTCATTGCTTATCGGCGCGGATGGGTGAATGCCCTGTATGCCGCAGGGGTGGACCCGGCTAGCGAGCTCTTTCAGAGGCATAGTTCCCTTGCCGGGTTTGAAGCCGGGGACCTTCCAGAGGGACAACCAGACGCCGAGGCAAGTGAGGCAGCCGAGGGGGCCACTGCAACTATAACTGTAAGTGATGGTTCTGATGGCCTCTCTCCCGTCATTGGTGGCCAAGAGTCTGATCTTCCTTCCTCGCCTGTTGACGATCTGACCGCACATGAGCCGAGGTGAATTTGCCGGCGAGCCTCCCCTTCCGCCTTTGCATTCTTTTTTTTTTCTTTTAATATATGTAAGCCACCGGGGACGCAAAGCCCCGTTTTGAATTGTAATGAACATTCTTACCAAGTAATGGAACCTTTCATCATTTCGTTTGTGTTTGGGCCGTGAATGCAATTCACCTCCATGCTGTCATTCCTTCTTTATATGTGTTCTTTCGCTTTTTTTTTTTTATTTGACTAACTGAGTCACTTGCTGCCTTAACTCGGTGCTTCAACCGTTAGGGGCCGAGATCTACAACACCTTATCTCTAGGAAGTGGAAGTGAACTTACAACTCAGGTCGAACGACCTTACAACCAAACCCTTACACTGCTGGCCCTTAACGTCTGAGGACCTGGCTCGTGCTGTATTTGAGAGCGTTGCCTCAAGGGTGAGGTCTTATATCCCTCGGGACCATGCCCCTAACGACTGAGAGTTCGTCTCGTGTTGTATTCGAGAGCGTTGCCTCAAGGGTGAGGTCTTATACCCCTCGGGACCATGCCCCTAACGATTGAGAGCTTGTCTCGTGTTGTATTCGAGAGCGTTGCCTCAAGGGTGAGGTCTTATACCCCTCGGGACCATGCCCCTAACGACTGAGAGCTCGTCTCGTGTTGTATTCGAGAGCGTTGCCTCAAGGGTGAGGTCTTATACCCCTCGGGACCATGCCCCTAACGACCGAGAGCTCGTCTCGTGTTGTATTCGAGAGCGTTGCCTCAAGAGTGAGGTCTTATACCCCTCGGGACCATGCCCCTAACGACCGAGAGCTCGTCTCGTGTTGTATTCGAGAGCGTTGCCTCAAGGGTGAGGTCTTATACCCCTCGGGACCATGCCCCTAACGACCGAGAGCTCGTCTCGTGTTGTATTTGAGAGCGTTGCCTCAAGGGTGAGGTCTTATATCCCTCGGGACCATGCCCCTAACGACCGAGAGCTCGTCTCGTGTTGTATTTGAGAGCGTTGTCTCAAGGGTGAGGTCTTATACCCCTCGGGACCATGCCCCTAACGACCGAGAGCTCGTCTCGTGCTATATTAGTTAACAAATTGACAGGATACGAAACTCTTACTAACAAAAATATCTTCTTAGATTAGACACATTCCAAGGCCGGATTACATCATTACCATCCATATTCTGTAGCCTATACACCCCGGTCCTCCCCACTGCAATCACCTTGTAGGGACCCTCCCAGTTAGGTCCGAGCTTGCCTTCGGTGGGTTCCCGAGCAGCGCCTACTACCTTCCTGAGCACCAAGTCCCCCACTTTGAAATCTCTTATTCGGATCTTCTTGTGGTGCTGTCTCGACAGTTCTCCTTGGTACTTTGCCAACTTAATGGACGCCAACTCTCTCCTTTCCTCGGCTAAGTCAAGATCTTTGGTAAGCATCTGGTCATTGTTCCCTAAATCAAACGCTCGACTCCTGATGGTCGGGAGCCCGACTTCGAGCGGGATGACAGCCTCCACCCTGTATGTTAAGGCGAACGGCGTTTCCCCCGTTGAAGTCCTCGACGTAGTTCTGTAAGCCCATAGTACGTTGAGTAGTTCCTCGGTCCACCTTCCCTTCGCCTTTTCAAGCCTTTTCTTGATTTCAGCCAACACAGTCTTGTTAGAAACCTCTGCTTGCCCATTACTCTGTGGGTATGCTGGTGTGGAATAATAATTACGTATTCCAAACCCCGAGCAAAACTCTCTGAAAGGGCCACTGTTGAATTGGGTGCCATTATCCGAGACGATAGCTCTAGGAATCCCAAACCGAGTGATTATGTTCTGCCAAACGAATTTCTTTGTCTCGGCGTCTCGGATGCGGCTCAGGGGTTCGGCTTCGATCCACTTGGTGAAGTAATCGGTAGCCACCAATAAAAATTTCTTGCCCAACGGGGCCTTCGGGAGTGGACCCACAATATCTATCCCCCATTGAGAGAACGGCCAAGGGCTAGTCAGCAAGTTCAGATCCCCAGCCGGTTGTCGGATAATGGGAGCGAACTTCTGACATTTATCGCATTTTCGCACGTAGCTCTTCGCGTCTTTTTGCATATAGGGCCACCAATACCCTTGTGTCACTGCTCGGTGTGCAAGGGATCTGCCTCCCGTGTGACTTCGGCATACGCCTTCATGGATTTCATAGAGCAGGGGTTCCACCTTGTTCTCGGGAACACAAAGCAGATGGGGATCGGAGAAAGATTTCTTATATAGCTGCTGATCTGCGGATATCCAGAACCTAGGGGCCTTGAGTCTGATCTTTCTGGCTTCTTTGGTATCCTCGGGGAGTACACCCTCCGTTAGGTAGGCGACAATAGGTTCCATCCAGCCCGTAGTTGACTGCACTTGCATCGGCAACACTTGCTGGGCACACGTCTCCTCTATACTTGGTTTCTCCAGGTTTTTAATGGTAATGCGCCAGGTTTCTTCTGAGGCCAATGTCGAGGCTAGGCAGGCCAAGGCGTCGGCGTGGGTGTTCTGGTCTCTTGAAATCTGGGAGACTTCTACCTTTTCAAATTTTTCTATCTTGGTTTTTGCCTTTTGACAGTAAGCTTTCATTCTGGTGCCTCGGACCTCAAAGTCACAATTGATCTGATTCACCACCAGCTGGGAGTCACAGAAGGCCTGCAGGTGTCTGACTCCCACCGAGTAGGCAACATCGAGCCCTGCCAGTAGTGCCTCATACTCGGCTTCGTTATTTGACGCTTTAAATCCCAATCTGATAGCTCGTTCTATTGTAAACCCTTCTGCACTGGCTAGTATTATCCCCACTCTTGCCCCCCTTGCGTTTGAGGACCCGTCGACATGAAGGCTCCAGTCACCGTTCAAAGTGGCAATCTCCGGCGGGGGCTCGAGCGCAGTGAACTCGGCGATGAAATCCGCAAGGATCTGCCCCTTGATCGAAGTACGGGGTTTGTATCTTATTTCGAATTCCCCAAGCTCCACAACCCATTTGGCGATTCTACCCGACAGGTCAGCTTTCTGAAGGATGGGTCTGAGGGGGCGATCGGTTAATACCTCAATGGTGTGTGCCTGGAAATAGTGCCTAAGTTTCCTCGCCGAGACAACCAGGGCAAGGACTAATTTTTCCATCGGTAAATACCTCGTCTCGGCATCAAGCAAAGTCTTACTGACGAAATAGACGGGCCTCTGTGCCCCTTCATGTTCTCTTACCAGGGCACCACTAGCAGCCTCTTCCGAAATAGATAAATAGAGGTACAACGTTTCTCCTGCCCCAGGGACGGACAGGGTCGGAGGACACCTTAGATATTCTTTTATCCCTTCCAATGCTCGGCTACATTCCTCGTCCCAGGCTCCCTTTGCTGCCCCCTTCAATTTGGCAAAAAATGACTTGCACCTATCAGAGGACTTGGAAATAAACCGGTTAAGGGCGGCTAGCATTCCAGTCAGCTTCTGGATGTCTTTGATAGTCCTGGGTGCCTGGACGTTGTGGACTGCCTGGATCTGCTCGGGGTTGGCCTCGATGCCCCTATGGGTCACCAAGTATCCCAGAAACTTTCCCGAGCTCACCCCGAACGCGCACTTCGATGCATTAAGCTTCAATCCGTAGCGTCGGAGTATGGAGAATGTGGTGCCCAGATCGGTAAGATGATCGGCGCTCTCCTTACTCTTTACTAGCATATCATCAATGTACACTTCCATGGTTACGCCGAGAAGGTGCTTGAACATTTTGTTCATTAACCGTTGGTAGGTTGCACTGGCGTTCTTCAAGCCGAACGGCATCACCGTATAAAAATAGATTCCTCGGGGCGTGATGAAATCTGTTTTCTCTTGATCCGACTCGTCCAAGGCAACCTGATGATAGCCCGCTCGAGCGTCCATGAAGGTGATGCGCTTATGACCCGTAGTGGCATCCACCAATTGATCAACTTTAGGAAGCGGGTATCCATCCTTGGGGCACGCCTTATTCAAGTCGGTGAAATCCACGCAGACCCGCCACTTGCCTTCCTTCTTTTTGGTACATACCGTATTGGACAGCCACTCGGGAAACTGGACCTCCCGAATGGTACCTGCCTCTAGCAATTTATCAATCTCTTCGTCTACGGCTTTTGCGTGATGCGGGGCCGTCCTGCGCGCCTTTTGTTTCACCGGTTTGAAGTTCGGATTAGCATGGAGCCGATGGGTCATAACCTCGGGGCTGATCCCTGTCATCTCGGCATGAGTCCAGGCGAAAACGTCAGTGTTTCGGCGCAGGAAAGAACTCATCTCCTCCCTCTCGGCATTATCCAATGAAGACCCTATCAAAAAGTATCTCCCTTCATCGTCGGGATTCAACCAGACCTTGATAAGCGGCTCGGTGGAACGGTCGGCGGGTTCTACTGCGGGCTCATCTATTCCCAGCCGACCATACTGTGATTGCTATTTGGCCACCACCTCCTTGGGTTCTCGGTCCCCAAGCCGGGCGCCGAGTCCGGTCTTCATTGCGGCATAGAAACAGTTATTGGCCGCTAACTGGTCACCCTGAATTTCCATGATGCCACGTGGGGTGGGGAACTTTATCTTCTGGTGATAGCTGTAGTGGATCGCTCTCATGGCATGCAGCCACGTCCTCCCCATTATGGCATTATAAGGGGAGTCAAACTCTATCACCAGAAACTCCACCGGAATCGAAACGATCGCCGCCTGCACCACCAAAGTGATCTTGCCGAGTGGGAGGGCACTCGAACCGTTAAAACCGACAAGGGGGGTTTGAACAGGCTTCAAGTCCCTGCGGGTCAGGCCCAACTTTCGGAAAAGGTCGTCATACATCACCTCGGACGAGCTCCCAGAATCCACCAGGATCCTCCTCACATCAAACTTGTCAACTCGCAAGGTGATTACGAGCGCATCATCATGCGGCAAGGCCACCCCTCCCAAGTCGGCGTCAGAGAAACTGATGATCTCGCGATCCAGCCGGGGCTTCTTATAGGATTGCTCAGTCCACTCAGCCTCTTCAACCTGCAATGCCTGCGAAACTTTCTTGCGTTTCGCTCGTAAGACATTATATGTCGGCCTTTCAATGGTGCAGGCATGTATGATGTTAATTACCGGAACAACCTCCCGTGGCGACCCCGCCCTCTCTTCAGCCGCCCCCCGGCGAGGCCGTTGGTCAATGAATTCTTCAAGGTGCCCATCCCGGACCAACTGTTCGAGGAAGGATTTATACACCTTGCAGTCTTCAGTCATATGGCCAAAGTCCCTATGATAGGAACATCTGGCTGTAGAATCTCTTGTGGCCGGGTCACCTAACATCTTCGGTGGCCACCTGAAATAAGGTTGATACCTTATCTTCCTCAGCATCCTGTAAATCGGTTCCTTGAAGACTGTGTTTACCCCTTGGAAGGACAAACGGTTTGGCGGCGAAGCGGGCGCACTCCTGCGAGGTGGCTGTTCTCTTTCCTTCTTTCTCGGCACCGTGGCTCTGTTCTCGGGCGCAGCGGTTTCTTCCTCGACTCGTGCATATTTATCTATGCGCGCCATCAGGTCCTTCATGTCTTCGGGAACCTTCTTAGTAAGTGACCGGTAGAGGCCGGTGTCCCGAGGCAAGCCCAGGCGAAAAGACGCTGCAGCCATCACTTTCGAACATGCGTCCACCTCGCTAACCTCCTCCCAGTATCTTACTGCATACTGCCGAAGGGATTCCCCGCTCTTCCGCCTAAGTGTCAGCAAGACACTAATGTCCTTCGGCCTTTTGGTGCTAGTGATGAACCGAGCCTTGAAGAGATCAGCCATTTGCTTCCAAGACTCGATGCTTTCTGGGGCCAAACTTTCATACCACTTCATAGCGGTATCCCCCAGGCTCATGGGGAAAACTCGGCACAACACCCTCTGGTCGGTGTCATAGATTGACATCAGTTGCTTGTAATGTCGTAGGTGACTCTCGGGATCGGTCCTCCCATCATACGCCTTGAATCGGGGGACGGCGAACTTCTTCGGCATTTCCGTCTCCCTGATGGACCGTACAAACGGAGAAGAGATCTGCTCGGCGTCTCCCCTAGGTTGTGGTTCTCGGCGGCTGTCGCCAATATACTCTCGGGGGTATTTCGCCTCCCTTGGCCCCCTTGCGGTAGATTCCGCCTGGGACCCGGTAGATATGGCATCTCCAGGAATTCCACGGCGGAGGTCCCACCACGAAAGGTCCGCCTCGTGGCGATCTCCCCTCGACCCTTCAGCGTGTGCACGTTTTTGCCGATTCCGTGGATTTCGCCTCCCAGCTGAGCATCCGGGATGATTCCTCTCAAGGGCGTCAGGCCTAGCCCTCCCAGAATCCCCTCGGCTGGGACTCCGACCTGCTGGTTCTCGGGCGTGCCAGCTGACATTTGCTGACTTCTCGAACTCTCTGAGCCTACGCCGCACCTTGGCGTTGTCTCTTTCGAGTTCCCTCATGCGTTCCCCCATATGTTCCTCCACCATCTCTACGATATCACGGGCCAAGGGGATCTGCCCCCCTGGCCCTTGGTCCACGAGGAACGTCCGTTGAGAAGAACGTTCAACCCCGGCTGACCTACGCGCTGGGCTTAGTTCCCTAACCGCCGGAAGGCAAGTAGCTTCCACATTTCTCATGTGTAAACTCCCTACCCCCTCACCTTGGGATCGTGTGTTCACCATGATGCGATCGCTACGAAAGAAAGGTTGTTTGTTTTCACAGACGGCGCCAAATTGCACGGGATATTTCCTACAATCAATAGGAAGTAGCGACTGAATTGATGACGAACCCTGAAACAACCACAAGGTTAGGAAAAAGGGAGCCAGACGCACGCCCGGCTTATCCCCTCCAAAGCTTAAGTCAGTAAGACTGAAGGGAAAAAAGCTCTATTCAATGAGTTGTGGATTGATTTTTGCGTACCTTTGTTCATTTTTCTGAGGGGTATTTATACATGGACTAGTAATGATTGTTCTGACACAGAGGTCATCTCATCATTCAATACTGTTCCCCATTACCCATGTGCAATGAGTGATTCCTACCTGGAATCCCGTGTCATCAATGCTCGACGGATGGAATTAGCCCTCGGGGCAACGCCGAGAACCTCAAGCTATCTCCGATTACTCGAGGGCCTATGGACGGCGTCTGACACCTACCCCCGAGTGGTCGGCGTCTAGGGGCACTCGGCCCTATATCTGCACTCGGCATCGTAGTCATTAATGCATCCACTCGTGACTGTCAGTTTGGGTCTTCGAGGGTGCAGAGGCGCATTAAATGCTGTCCAAGTCACTCACGTCTTCATAAATGCTGGGTCACGTCGCATTAATTGCTGGTGTCAAAAGTTCATACTTGGCTCCACGAAACCGCGCTTCTTCATCGGCTCTTCTCCTCGTCGTCGGCGCTGGCTTACTACTCGGAGTCGGCTTCACTACTCGGCACCGGCTCCATGGCTTCCTAACGGCTACCCTTGTATACGTGTCGCCTCGGAGTCTACTGAGCCGCCTTGAGTCCCTCTAAATATGTTAAAAATTTATTTATAAAAATAACATGATTAATGTACATGAGACCAAACAAACACTCAAAAATTATTCAACATGTATCCAATGTATCTAATTTTCAAGACAATTTACAAAGCTAGGTAGAGCCATAAAAGAAAACTGATTTCTAAAAAAACACAGATCTACTGTATTATATATACATGAGTGGAGGGACTCAAGGTGGCTCAGCAGACCCCAAGACGACAGGTGTACAGGTGTAGCTGTTATGAAGCCATGGAGCCGATGCCGAGGAATGGAGCCGACTCCGAGTAGTGGGGCCAGCGCCGACAACAAGGAGGAGAGCCGACGAATGATGGTTTCATGGAGCCGAGTACAAACTTCTGACACCAGCAATTAATGCGGTGTGACCCAACATTTATGAAGACGTGAGTGACTTGGACAGCATTTAATGAGCCTCTGCACCCTCGAAGACCCAAACTGACAATCATGAGTGGGTGCATTAATGGCTGAGACGCCGAGCACAGAACTAGGGGTGCTTGCCCCCTAGACGCCGACTACTCGGGAGTAGGTGTCAAACGCCGTTCATAGGCACTCGAGTACTCGGAGGTAGCTGGAGGTTCTCGGCGTGGTCCCGAGGGCTAGTCCCATCCTCCAAGCATTAGTGACACGGGAATCCAGGTAGCAATCACTCATTGCGCATGGGTAATTGTGAAGGGCATTAAATGCTGAGATGACCTCTGTGTCAAAGCAATCATTTCAAGTCCAGGTATAAATACCCCTCAGAAAAATGAACTAAGGGATGCAAAATCCGATTGAGAACCCATTGAATAGAGCTTTATCCTTCCTCTTTTACTGACTTAAGCTTCGGAGGGGATAAGCCGGGCGTGCGCCTGACTCCTTTCTGCTAACCTTGTGGTTGTTTCAGGGTTCATCAACAGCTCAACCGCTATCTCAAATTGATTGCAGGAATTATCCCGTGCAATTTGGCGCCGTCTGTGGGAACATACAACATTTCCCTTGTAGCGGTTGCATCATGGTGAACACACGATCCCAAGGTGAGGGGGTAGGGAGTTTACGCATGAGAAACGTGGAGGCTACCCGCCTCCCAGTGGTTACAGAATTAGGCCCAGAGGGTCAATCAGCTGGGGTTGAGCGTTCTTCACAACGGACATTCCCTGTGGATCAAGGTCCAGGGGGGCAAGGCCCCTCAGCTCGTGACATCGTAGAAATGGTGGAGAAACGTATGGAGGAACGCCTCAAGGAACTTGAAAGAGACAACGCCAAGGTACAACGTAGGCTCAGAGAGTTCGAGCAGTCAGCAAATGCCAGCTGGCGTACCCGAGAACCAGAGGGTCGAAGTCCTAGCCGAGGGGAGTCAAGGAGGGCGAGGCCTAAGACCCCCGAGAGGAATCGGCGCGGATGCTCAGCCGATAGACAAAATCCACGAAATTGGGGGAAGCATGCGCCCGCTGAAGGGTCCGGAGAAGACCGCCACGGGACAAGCCTTTCGCGGTGGGACCCCCGCCGTGGGATTCCTCGAGATACCATGGCAACGGGATCTCATGCGGAGTCTGCGACGAGGGGGCCGAGAGAAGCTAGAGACCCCCGAGAGCGCCCTGACGACAGGCGCTGGGAATCGCAGCCCGGGGGAGATGATGGGGAGCAGGTCTCTTCTCTTTTTGTGCGGTCTATTAGGGAAACTGGAATGCCGAAGAAGTTCGCTGTCCCCCGATTCAAGGTGTATGATGGGAGGACCAATCCTGAGAGTCACCTTCGGCATTACAAGCAACTAATGTCGATTTATGACACCGACCAGAGGGTGTTATGTCGAGTTTTCCCCATGAGCCTGGGAGATACCGCTATGAAGTGGTATGAGAGTTTGGCCCCGGAGAGCATCAAGTCTTGGAAGCAAATGGCCGAGCTCTTCAAGGCGCGGTTCATCACCAGCACTAAAAGGCCAAAATACATTGGCGCCTTACTAACACTTAGGTGAAAAAATGGGGAATCCCTCCGACAGTATGCAATACCGAACTGGGAGGAGGTTAACGAGGTGGACGCGTGCTCGGAGGCGATGACCGCAGCGTCTTTTCGGCTGGGGTTGTCCCGGGACACCGGCCTCTACAGGTCTCTTACTAAGAAGGTTCATGAGGATATGAAGGACCTGATGGCGCACATAGACAAGTATGCACGAGTTGAGGAAGAGACCACTGCTCCCGAGAACAGAGCCTCGGTGCCGAGGAAGAGGGAGAGAGAACAGCCATCTTGGAGGAGTGTACCCACTTCGCCACCAAACCGCTTGTCCTTCCAAGGGGTTAACACGGTTTTTAAAGAACCTATTTACAGGATGCTGAGGAAGATAAGGTACCAACCTTATTTCAGATGGCCCCCAAAAATGTTAGGTGACCCGGCCACGAGAGACTCAACAGCCAAATGTTCATATCATAGAGATTTTGGTCATATGACTGAGGATTGCAAGGCGTACAAGGCCTTCCTCGAGCAGTTGGTCCGGGATGGGCACCTTGGAGAGTTCATTGACCGGAGGCCCCGCCGGAGGGCGACTGAGGAGAGGGTGGAGTCGCCCGAGAGGTTGTTCATGTAATAAACGTTATACATGCCTGCACAGTTGAAAGGCCGACGTATAACGTCCTCCGAGCTGAACGCAAGAGGGTTTCGCAAGCGTTGAGGGTTGAAGAAAGTGAGTGGGAAGGACAATCCTCCAAGAGGCTTCGGCAGGATCACGAGGTCATCAGCTTCTCCGACGTCGACTTAGGGGGAGTGGCCCTGCCGCATGATGATGCACTTGTGATCACTTTGCGAATTGACAAATATGATGTGAGGAGGATTCTAGTAGATTCCGGGAGCTCGTCCGAGGTAATGTATGACGACCTCTTCCGGAAGTTGGGCCTGACCTGCGGGGACTTGAAGCCTGTCCAGAGCCCCATCATTGGTTTTAATGGTTCGAGTGCTCTTCCACTTGGCAAGATCACTTTGGTGGTTCGTGCGGCAATCGTCTCGGTCCCAGTGGAGTTTTTGGTGATAGACTCTGATTCCCCATACAATGCCATAATGGGAAGGACGTGGTTGCATGCCATGAGAGCAGTCCACTCCAGCTATCATCAGAAAATGAAGTTCCCCACCCCGCGCGGCATATTATAAATCCAAGGTGACCAGTTGGCAGCAAAAAACTATTTCTATGCCGCGATGAAGACAGGACTCGGTACCCGGCCGGGAGACCGTGATCCTGAGGAGGTGGTGGCTAAATAGCAATGACAGTTTGGTCGGCTTGGGGTAGATGAGCCCGCAGTGGATCCAGCCGACCGTTCCACCGAGCCGCTAATCAAAGTCCTTTTGAGTTCCGATGATGAAGGGAGGTACTTCTTGATAGGACCCTCATTAGATGATGCCGATAGAGTGGAGATGACTTCTTTCCTGCATCGAAATGCCGATGTTTTCGCCTGGACTCATGCCGAGATGACAGGGATCAGCCCCGAGGTCATGACCCATCGGCTTCATGCTAATCCGAATTTCAAGCCGGTGAAGCAAAAGGCGCGCAGGACGGCCCCGCATCACGCAAAAGCCGTGGACGAAGAGGTTGATAAATTGCTAGAGGCGGGTACCATTCGGGAAGTCCAGTTCCCCGAGTGGCTGTCTAACACGGTGTGCGCCAAAAAAAAGGAAGGCAAGTGGCGGGTTTGCGTGGATTTCACCGACTTGAATAAGGCGTGCTCCAAGGATGGATACCCGCTTCCTAAAGTTGATCAGCTGGTGGATGCAACCGCGGTTCACAAGCGCATCACCTTCATGGATGCTCGGGCTGGCTATCACCAAATCGCTTTGGAGGAGTCGGATCAAGAGAAAACAGCCTTCATTACGCCCCGAGGAATCTATTGTTATACGGTGATGCCGTTCGGGTTGAAGAATGCCGGTGCTACCTACCAGCGGGTAATGAACAAGATGTTCAAGCATCTTCTCGGCGTCACCATGGAGGTGTACATTGATGATATGCTGGTAAAGAGTAAGGAGAGCGCCGATCATTTTACTGATCTCGGCACTACATTCTCCATACTCCGACGCTACGACTTAATGCTTAATGCCTCGAAGTGTGCCTTCGGGGTAAGCTCGGGAAATGTTTTGGGGTACTTGGTAACCCATAGGGGCATTGAGGCTAACCCCGAGCAGATTCAAGCGGTCCAAAACGTTCAGGCGCCCAGGACCATCAAAGACGTCCAGAAGTTGACTGGGATGCTTGTCGCCCTTAACCGGTTTATTTCCAAATCCTCTGATAGGTGCAAGACATTTTTTGCCAAGCTGAAGGGAGCGGCAAAGGGGGTTTGGGACAAGGAATGTGGCCGAGCACTTGAAGGGATTAAAGAATATCTGAAGTGTTCTCCGACCCTGTCCGTCCCAGGGGCAGGGGAAACACTGTACTTCTACTTGTCTGTCTCGGAGGAAGCTGTCAGTGGTGCTTTGGTAAGGGAGTGTGAAGGGGCACAGAGGCCCATCTATTTCGTGAGTAAGACCTTGCTTGACGCCGAGACAAGGTACTTGCCAATGGAGAAGTTAGTCCTTGCTCTGGTCATCTCGGCGAGGAAACTCATGCACTATTTTCAGGCACACACCATAGTGGTATTGACTAATCGCCCTCTCAGGCCCATCCTTCAGAGAGCCGACATATCAGGTAGAGTCGCCAAGTGGGCTGTGGAGCTTGGGGAATTCGAAATAAGGTATAAACCCCGTACTTCAATTAAGGGGAAGGTCCTTGCTGATTTCATTGCCGAGTTCGCTGCGCCCGAGCCCCCGCCGGAGATTGCCGCTTTTAATGTTTACTGGAGCCTTCATGTCGACGGATCCTCGAACGCAAGGGGGGCAAGAGTAGGGGTAGTACTGGCCAGTTCAAAAGGATTCACAATAGAACGAGCTATCAGATTAGGATTTAAAGTATTTAATAACGAAGCCGAGTATGAGGCACTGTTGGCAGGGATCGATATCGCCTACTCGATTGGAGTCAGACACTTGCATGTCCTCTGTGACTCCCAGCTAGTGGTGAATCAGATCAATGGTGACTTTGAGGTTCGGGATACCAGGATGAAAACATACTGTCAGAAGGTGAAATCCAAGATAGAGAAATTTGAAAAAGTGGAAGTTTCCCAGATTTCAAGAGATCAGAACACCCACGCCGACGCCTTAGCCTGCCTGGCCTCGGCGTTGGCTCAGAGGTAACCCGGCGTATCATTGTTGAAAACCGGGAAAAACCAAGCATAGAAGAGACAGGTGCTCAACAAGTATTGCCGATGCAGACACAATCAACTTTGGGCTGGATGGGACCCATTGTTGCATATCTGACGGAGGGCGTGCTCCCCGAGGATGCCAAAGAAGCCAGGAAGATCAGACTCAAGGCTCCTAGGTTCTGGATATCCACCGATCGGCAGTTGTACAGGAAATCTTTCTCCGGGCCCCATCTGTTTTGTGTCCCCGAAGACAAGGTGGAACCTCTCCTCTACGAGATCCATGAGGGCGTATGTGGAAGTCACACAGGAGGCAGATCCCTTGCACATCGAGCAATGACACAAGGGTATTGGTGGCCTTATATGCAGAAAGATGCGAAGAGTTACGTGCGAAAATGCGACAAATGTCAGAAATTTGCTCCCATCATCCGACAGCCGGCAGGAGATCTGAATTTGCTGACTAGTCCTTGGTCGTTCTCTCAATGGGGGATGGATATTGTGGGTCCACTCCCGAAGGCCCCCTTAGGCAGAAGATTCTTATTGGTAGCTACTGATTACTTTATTAAGTGGATCGAAGCCGAGCCCCTGAGTCGTATCCGAGATGCCGAGACAAAGAAATTCGTGTGGCAGAACATAATCACTCGGTTTGGGATTCCTAGGGCTATCATCTCGGATAATGGCACTCAGTTCAACAGTGGCCCTTTCAGAGAGTTTTGCTCGGGGTTTGGAATACGCAACTATTATTCCACACCAGCCTATCCCCAGAGTAATGGGAAAGCAGAGGTTTCTAACAAAACTGTGTTAGCAGGAATCAAGAAAAGGCTTGAGAAGGCAAAAGGAAAGTGAACCGAGGAATTACTCAACGTACTGTGGGCCTATAGAACTACGCCGAGGACTTCAACAGGGGAAACGCCGTTCACCTTGACATACGGGGTTGAGGCTGTCATCCCGTTAGAAGTTGGGCTCTCGACGATTCGAAGTCAAGTATTCAATTTGGGGAATAATGATCAGATGCTTGCGAAAGATCTTAACTTGGCCGAGGAAAGGAGAGAACTAGCGTCCATCAAATTAGCCAAGTACCAAGGGGAACTGTCAAGACAGCATCAGAAGAAGGTCTGAACAAGAGATTTCAAAGTGAGGGACCTGGTGCTTAGAAAGGTGGTAGGCGCTGCTCGGGAACCCGCCGAAGGAAAGCTCGGACCTAATTGGGAAGGCCCCTACAAAGTAGTTGCAGTGGGGGGCACCGGGGCGTACAGGCTACAGAGTATGGATGACAATGATGTAATCCGACCCTGGAATGTATCTAATCTGAAAAGATATTTTTGTTGATATGAGTTCAGTATCCTGTTTCTGCTTGAAATATGATAACACGAGACGAGCTCTAGGTCGTTCGGGGCATGGTCCCGAGGGGTATAAGACCTCACCGTTGGAGCAACGCTCTCAAAAGTATAACACGAGACGAGCTCTCGGTCGTTCGGGGCATGGTCCCGAGGGGTATAAGACCTCACCGTTGAGGCAACGCTCTCAAAAGTATAACACGAGACGAGCTCTCAGTCGTTCGAGGTATGGTCCCGAGGGGTATAAGACCTCACCGTTGGGGCAACGCTCTCAAAAGTATAACACGAGACGAGCTCTCGGTCGTTCGGGGCATGGTCCCGAGGGGTATAAGACCTCACCGTTGGGGCAACGCTCTCAAAAGTATAACACGAGACGAGCTCTCGGTCGTTCGGGACATAGTCCCGAGGGGTATAAGACCTCACCGTTGGGGCAACCCTCTCAAAAGTATAACACGAGACGAGCTCTCGGTCGTTCGAGGCATGGTCCCTAGGGGTATAAGACCTCACCGTTGGGGCAACGCTCTCGAAAGTATAACACGAGACGAGCTCTCGGTCGTTCGGGGCATGGTCCCGAGGGGTATAAGACCTCATCGTTGGGGCAACGCTCTCAAAAGTATAACATGAGAGAGCTCTCGGTCGTCATGGTCCTGGCCCCGAGGGGAAGTTGGTGACAGCGTAATGATCAGCAGTTAAAGGGCTTGTTCGTCTCAACAATATGGGTCTCGGCCCCTAGGGGTACAAGACCGGGGCGGGCTGGTTCAACACATGGTTTCAACGTGAAGCCTTGCTGCCTTAGTTTTCTCTTCCTAGAGGCCAAGTGACTCAGAGTCAGCCAATAAAAGAAAAAACGAAAGAACACATGTAAAGAAGAAATGACAGCGTAAAGGTGAATTGCATTCATAGTTCAAAACAAACGAAGTGATGAAATATTTCATTGCAAATCAAAATGGGGCTTTGCGTCCCCTATGGCTTACATATCAAAAAGAAAGCAAAAGAAAAGCAGGAAGCTCGCCGCCGAGTTCACCTCGCCTCGTGAGTGGTAAGATCTTCAACAGGCGAAGGAGGAAGGTCAGAGTCTTGGCCAACAGTGATGGGGGAAAGACGATCTGAACCATCGCTTATAGTGATGGCTGCACTGGTTCCCTTGGCCACTTCACCCACCTCGGCAGTTGGTTGCCCTTCTGGAAGAACCTCGGCGTCAGCCCCGACAAGAGTGCTGTGCCTCTTGAAAAGTTCATCGACCGGGTCCACCAGGGCGGCATGCAAGGCATCTACCCATCCGTGCCGATAAGAATTAGCCTTAGCTTCTTCAAAGGCAGGGACCATTCGATCTTGGGTTTCCAGATACACCCTTTCGCACTCACTCTGCAGCCTTTGTTGCTCCCCCGCCTTCTCCGCCGTCAAAGAGTCCACTTGGGCGGTTAATTCTCGGATGATGCCCTCGGAGTCCAGAGCTTTGGCCTCGACGGCCGAGACTTTGAGCTCATACTCCTCTACCTTTTTCATCGCCGCGGCCTCACTCGCCCTTAGCTTTTGCAAGTCAGCATCCAGGGCGTCGCGTTGGCGGATGAGATTAGCGATGTGATTTTTCTGGTCGGCGAGGGTCGCCTCTACGCCTTTGATATGCGCATCCTTGGATTCGATCGTCTTTTTGGCGTTCCTCGCCGCCTGTTTGTGCTCCCAAAAACGTTCGATGATGACCCCCAGCTGTTGGGAAGCCTGGAAAGTGATAGGTGAGCAAGTCAGGCGATTGCCGAGCATATGGAGTAAAGTTAGAGCAAAGCACTTACCACCAAGTTGCTCTGGAGAGCGCTTAAGAGAAGCGAGTTGGCAGTTTGGGTCTGATGGACCCTCATATCAGCCGTGAATTGGAGGGTCGTCGCCACGACAAATACCACCTCCTTATCCTGCATGATAGAGTCTGATTCCAGAACGACGTGACCCTCCCTAGTTTCAGCTTGAGCAACCCACTCGGCGGAGGTGGTCACTCTAGTGGCAGAAGTGGTCGTACCCGGGGCATCGTAGCGACGTTTCTGCCGACGCTCTTCGGTTTGTCGGCGTTCTTCAGGTCCCTCGGGATCCCGACCCCTCATACCCGTTTGCTGATCGCCGGTAGAGGGACTTGGCGAATTGTTTGGCGGATTGGCGCCTGGTCCCTCGGCGGGATGGCAGGGTCCACTGATCGCCGAGGGCGCGAGGGAGGTGGAGGCGCGTCCTGTTGCGATAAACTTGGTGAGGGAACAGTCGGTGCTGTGCTCGGGGATTCTCCCTGCCCCGAGATCCTGGCTTTTCGCCGAGCAGCGGCGGCTTCCATGTCGGCAGCTGAGAGTTGTGGAATGTTGAACATGTCTTCGGTTGGAGGAGGAGGCACGGAAGGAGAAGGGGTTCGCTCGGTGTCTTCTTTTGATGAAGAATGGTCCTCCCAACATTTAGGATCGAAAGGAAGGGGGATCTGGGCGAATCGGTTGTATGACGGATGATAGCCGAGAAGTACGTGCGCTGCTCGGGAGTATTCGTTGGCCGGTTCGGAGGACCACACCTTCAACAAGTCGGCGAACCTGACTTGGGACCTCAGAGTCTGAGCGGAGTCACGCCGATACCCTTCTGCAAAAATGAAAGGCAAGATTAGAGGTGAAGATGACGATAAGCCGAGAAAGTGTTAACTAGTACAAAACACACCTTCATCCCTCGGCACCTTGGGACAGTACAATCCATCATACTCGAGCCCTGTGCCTTTCTCCCAGCTTCCGTCGAGCATGATCAGATCGTCGAAGTACCCATTGTCCGAGTCAGGCATGTGGGTGACCAGGTACATTGAGGTGTCCCGGGCCTTGAGGTAATACCTTCCCCCGACGACTAGCCTTAGGTCATAACAGAATAAGATTTCATCTACTCCTAAGTCTACCCCAAGCCAAGCGTTCAGGGCGATTACGCCCATGACTATTCTAAAGAGGTTCACCCCGCACTGGAGTGGAAACAGCAGGAGCTGCATTAATACCTTCAGTACAAGGGGAGGCAAATGGAAGGTTAACCCCCCTTCCATAATGGCCTTGGTGTAAAAGGGCATCATTTCTACGCTCCCATGTTCCCTGATATGGTGTGTGGAGTGGAATGGGAAGGTCAAGACACGCTCAGGGATCTGGTATTTGGCCCTAAAGGCGTCTATGTTATCCTCATTGACTACAGTCTTCTTCAACCTACGGGTTCTTGGTGAAGAAGGGTCCCTAACCTCGCTTCTACGGTTTCTAACCATGACTGAAGACTGTGGAGAGAATGGAAGGAGAAGAGGAAAGGAAAATAGAATGGAGAGTACTTACAGAGTATTCTTTGCAGAGGAGTTCTCGGGGGGAGAGGAAGGAGTGCTCGGGAGCTAGTTGCTTGAGGGAAATTCGAAGTTGCAAAGTTCTCAAATGGCCAAAACTTCCCCTATTTATAGGCAGATGAGAGAGCGGGAATCAAGAAGACATTGTCATCATTAGAGGATTTGAAAAGGGTGGCTCAAGACGTACAAGTAACCGCCCCTCTTTAATGGACGTGACTAGTAAGCCACCACTCTCCTTGCGCCACCTGTCCCACGCTGGAAAAAGAGTGGAGGCTGGGGGGCAGTTGGAGGGACTCAAGGCGGCTTAGCAAACCCCAAGGCGACAGGTGTACAGGTGTAGCTGTTATGAAGCCATGGAGCCGATGCCGAGGAATGGAGCCGACTCCGAGTAGTGGGGCCAGCGTCGACAACAAGGAGGAGAGCCGACGAAGGATGGTTTCGTGGAACCGAGTACAAACTTCTGACACCAGCAATTAATGCGGTGTGACCCAGCATTTATGAAGACGTGAGTGACTTGGACAACATTTAATGAGCCTCTGCACCCTCGAAGACCCAAACTGACAATCATGAGTGGGTGCATTAATGGCTGAGATGCCGAGCACAGAACTAGGGGTGCTTGCCCCCTAGACGCCAACTACTCGGGAGTAGGTGTCAGACGCCGTTCATAGGCACTCGAGTACTCGGAGGTAGCTGGAGGTTCTCGGCGTGGTCCCGAGGGCTAGTCCCATCCTCCAAGCATTAGTGACACGAGAATCCAGGTAGCAATCACTCATTGCGCATGGGTAATTGTGAAGGGCATTAAATGCTGAGATGGCCTCTGTGTCAGAGCAATCATTTCAAGTTCAGGTATAAATACCCCTCAGAAAAATGAACTAAGAGACGCAAAATCCAATTGAGAACACATTGAATAGAGCTTTATCCTCCCTCTTTTACTAACTTAAGCTTCGAAGGGGATAAGTCGGGCGTGCGCCTGGCTCCCTTCTTCTAACCTTGTGGTTGTTTCAGGGTTCATCAGTAGCTCAACCGTTATCTCAAATTGATTGCAGGAATTATCCTGTGCAATGAGAATCAAAGATATAGTCAACAGGTTGCATAATACCAAAAAAGAAAAAAGATGAGCCACGTGATAAAAATAACACATGCCCCAACCCCCATCGGCTCACCCCACCCCCACCCACCATGCTGTAAACTTGCTTACTTCCATCTAACTATGGCTTGAAATCAGAGAAAAAATCTTTATAGGTGCTATTTTTATCATGTGGATGATCAATGAGTGGTGAAACTCATGAGAAAAGTGGAGTTAGAGACTTGAGAACGCAAAGAAGAGAGAATGAGATAATCTAAAACCTAGGTTAGGCGAAGATGATGGTGGTGACTGTTGCTTCTTGTGATGATCAAGACTTCAAAAGGAGATGAGTGATGCGAGGGCTGCACCATCATCATCGCTATCTAGGAGATGAGCAACGCGAGGGCTGCTATACGAGGGAGATCTAATCAGCGAATTAGGGCAAAAATGTCCTAACGGCCAAAAAAAATCTGATTTTATAACTTTTTAATTGAACTGGCCGGGTGAATAAAAACCGTCCGATTCAAGCGAGTAAGCCAAATCGCCCGATTCAATAGATTTTGTTTGGGTTTAATGCTCGAATGATCTAAACACTGAACTAGCCAAGATTAAAATCTGAGTCATCGGATTTCCGAGTCAACTCGCCGGCCAAACCGAGTTTTAAAACACTAATTGGGTTCGACAAGTTGTAATGGAACTTGATTGACCAGAGGGAAACAAAACATAAAAAAAAACAAGCCTAGAATATCATAAAATTATTATTATTTCCATTTAGGCTAAAGAAGTTTACATGAGCAGCTGTAACTAACAACTGTACAAAAATTTACATCCGAGGACTACATCTTTCAACAATTCCACTTTTTGCCCAATCCGCATCGTCCTCTCGCAAGTCAACTCGACCCACTTCTTCCCGGCGGCGACTTTTGACCACCTCAAAAGACTCTTCCAAGCGTCACCATAAAGAATCCCGGTTAACTCGCCGGAACCTTACGTTTCCGGCAAGTCTGCACAGTATCTGATCAGCTCGGACCCCAGCAACTCAAGTACATGACTTGCCGGAGCGAGTCGTCGGCTTCCTTTACCCTCTGCTCTCCATTATTGTTCACACGAAACCCATCCATACCCGACCCCAACATGGAAGATAACGGCCGGAGATCTGCCGTATCTCCGCCGGTTCCGGCGGTGGACGAAGAGAAGCGTTTCTTGCTGTGTTGGAGGGACTTGAGACCGGACTTCCACTTAAGCCCCTGGTCGGTGTGGCCGTTCACGACGGCGAAACCAGTGGCCATCCAAACACGGTTTAAATAACTCATATTAAGTTCTTTGCTTTTTTTCTTGCTCCGTAATTGTGATTCGGTTGTGTTGGAAGTGAAGTGGGAGAGGTTTGCATTTATAGAGAGAGAAAAACAGGCGGTTTTGTGAAACCGGAAACCGGAAACAGGAAACTGGATTGGAGGAGATTGGGATTAGTGAATGGCTGGCGGGCCAGAGAGGGGAGGTTTTGGACATTCTACTCTTTAGTACTTATGCATTTTGTACAAATTGGAGTTTATCGTTATTATCTCGCGAGTAGATAATATGGCTTATATATATATAGAGGTTAATGATTGGTCTAAATTATCCAATGACTATTGTCCCAGTGTTACACCTTAAGATTGAAAGTTCGAATATCGTCTCCTTATTTTCTTATAATAGCGTCTTACCAAAGAAATTAAAATATATAGTTTATAAAATTGCGTTCTACAAATTTATCTTGATAAACTCTCCCATCTCTCCCCCCTCATACTAACTAATTTCTATTGATTTAAACTATTTTAAAAATAGTTGTTATGACTATATAATTTTTTATAATTATCCAATTTTCCAAGAGATTAATAAAAGAGAAAGAAAAAGAATAAAAGATAAAAATATATCATAATAGAAATCATGTACATTGCACGGGGTTCAGTTCAATAACTGTAAATTAAAATTTTCTGTCGTGATAGAAAATATTTAAGTTGTAATTTAATATGTGAAAACTGTTAATCTTTTTTAATAATCTAGAACTATTTTAATTATGCATATTTTTACATATTGGTTAAAATAAGAATTCAACTATACATAATTATCTATATATAAACTATGTGTTTTAATAGAATACTATCCTTTTAATTCCAATTTTTTGTCTCTGAATAGTTCATATTTATGCAACCAGACTCCATTAAAAGACATATTTTTAGAACTTTCAATTACGATTGACAATGAGACGTGTCACGTTAAATTTATATTTTATTTAAGTTGTATTATATTAAATATAACTTGATGATATTAGAAGAAAACTTCAATTCAAATAAGAGATAGTTCAGGATAATCATCTTGGTCATCACATACCGAACTGTCTTGGAATAGTCGAAGTCAGAAATAGGTGAACACAAACTATCATAAGGGGAATTTTTTTTTTTTTTTACCTGCAAACCCTATTTTGAGCAGATGATCATCACTTCTAGAAGGTCACGTCATCTCTTTTAAAAATTCACTTTCTATCTTAACGAAAAAGGATCTAATGGCTAAATATTCTCTAAATGTTCTTTGACATTTCTCTTATAAACACAATAATTACTGTGTATAAAAGATAAGACAATGCATTGCGCTAATTAAGAGGAAGAAAACTCTATTATACTCATTTTTTCCCTTAAGCAATACAACAAAACAGGAGTAAAAGATTCTCTTTAGAGTGGACTCTTCATGTTCTTTAACAGGACGATTCACTCTAATCCTGACATTTTTACTTATTTTAATTTACAGTTCACTCACATGACGCTTCTCGGTATGTTATAATAACTTATATCCAATATAATTCAATATCGAGTTGTTATTCATTAAACATATCGTACATACCCCCAAAGTATATAATGTCCATATCATATTAAATTAAATAATTATGTTAAAAAGTAATTTTGATATCTATCAAACTTTTTTTTTTTGAACGGGAATTTGATATCAAGTTGATTTAAAACAAAACTCATTGTCCTGTACATCTCAAAATATCGCGATAATTCTTGTAGCAGGCCAAGGGGACATGTGGAAGCTTATCCGAATGTAGACTTTGGGACTCGTATCCATTGGGATTTGCGACCAATGGACAGCCGACAGGTTTCTCAATCCTCTCAAAATGTACTGTTTCAAGTGGGATCCACAACTACATTATTCTTCTATGTGGGTCCCACAACTATATTATTTTTCTTTGTGGATCACCCCCCACTGTATACTGAAATGCAAACGGACAAAGGTGGACACGTAGTGGCTGTCTTAATCGGGCCCCACAATTATGATGGGTGGCCTATGGGTTGTCTCGTAAAAAACTGGACTGAAGTCCTTTTCTTTTTTTGGCCTTTCAAAATACTTATAATACTCTCCAATAATATATACCAAAAATATCACATTATTACAAAGTATTTAAAATTAATAAATCTCATTATTTCAATATCTAATATCCATTAATTTTCATATTAAGAGTGTATAGTTCACTTATATTCTATATATGATATTTTATTAGTAGTTTCGATTTAATGAATAATGCTTAATATAAAGTTTAGTCCCCCGTAGTTAATTAAGTCTCTCGCTTTTTGTGTTTGTTTTAAAATTTTTTTTTGGACCAAATGCACTGTACTGCTCTGTGTACATCGCGTCTCATAGCACATGCCGTGGGTGTGCAATTTGAGAAGGATATAACTTGGAGATTCGGATTTAATCAGAAATTTAATTTAATATAATTATTAAATTAATTGTAACTAATTTAGGTCGGGGTCGGGGTCGGGGTCGGGTCTCAGTGTACTAGTGTGTGTGTGTTTTTTTTTGTTGTGTATTAGTATACATGTGTGTATTTTTTGGTATATTAGTATGTGTTATTTGATAACAAGATAAATGCTCAACTTAATGGGTACCTATTTCTAATTCATCTTAACCTGCTTAATTGATAAAAATGTACCAATGAGTCTTTGGTCCAATAATATTCCTTATTTTGTGAAGATTTTGTCTTTTTGAGGTCAAGGGTTCAAGTCTCTCTCTCTCCCCCCCCAAAAAAAAAAACAAAATTGATAAAATGGGCACACTAGTCTTCACATTAATAGTTGAGATCATGCATGGTGTTAAAACTAGTCATATTACTCAACCCATTTAGAATTCGTATTAATTAATACTGGTATCCCTACCCATTTATTTATGAACGGATTAGGCGAGTTAATGAGTATGTGTTAAGATTCTTACCTCTAATTATGAGCTCTAATATTACATGTAGGTCATTTTTAATCTAATAATTATAATTAATTAGATCTTTAAATTATGTTCCCACAACATTACTTTGAGAGGAAAAGTTATTTATATTGAGATTGATATTTAAGTCATAATTAAGATATTAGTGTAATCCAATGTAATTAATTGAAAATTGTATTTGGAGGGAACCTTTATAATTTTTAGCGACAACTTGGGGAAATTCTTTGTAATTAATCAAGAGTTGAGAATATTTCATAATTTGGGACATAATTAATCACTCAACACACCTGCAACAACCTCCATTTTAGAGAGGGTGACTCTGAGCTTTTGACCAAATCTAGCCTCTCCCAAATTTTTATTCCCAAATCCAGCTTGTTTTAAATTTATTTTTCAAACACAGTCTATTTTTGAAAACATCATTTGGAATGACGTCTTCTCATTCAAAAACGTCATTTGGAATAACGTTTTTAACCTTGACACAAGTGAAAAAAAATGTGATAATTAAGGAATACCTTTAAAAACGTTATTCAAAATGACGTTTTTAATTTACTATTTTAAACGGCTTGCTAACGACGTTAGAAGTTATGTGAAACTTAATAAAACGTCATTAGAAATGACGACTCTAAAGGCGTCATTCCAAATGACAATTTACACGAATTAAATAAAATCAGATCATTCCAAATGAACAATTCCCAAATCATATCATTCCCCCAAATCAGAGCTTAGGGCAAACCCATTCTCAGATCCGTTCGACGAGGAAGACAAACTCGTTCTTAGATCCCTCTCTCAGAAACAGCTGTCCTCCTCCTTCAACCACTTTCAGCCACCGTCTTCTCTGATGAGGAAGATCGATCTCTCCTCCTCCTCCAACCACTAAACCAGCGCCTTCTCCGATGAGGAAGACCAGTTTGACGAAGACCAGTCAGACGAGGAAGACAAGCCTGACAAAGAAGACCACTTCGACAACACATTTTCTCCAATGGTGCTCTATACATTTTCTTCGATATTTTCCCCTCTCTCTGTCAAAATATACTGTCCAAATATACATATACTGATTTGTATATGTGTATGTATCTGTGTATATATGTACTATATCTGTGTATATATCTGTGTCAAAATATATTGATTTGTATATGTGTATGTATCTGTGTATGTATGTACTGTATATGTGTATATATCTGTGTCAAAATATACTGATTTGTATATGTGTTTGTATCTGTGTCAAAATATACATATTGCATTTTTTTGGCCTGTACATACACTGATTTGTATATGTGTATGGATTTGGGCGAATGGAGGAAGAAAAAAACTTGGTTTCTTGGACAGTCGTGACATCTAGGTTCACTAAAAATGACATTTTGTTGAAGCCGTTGATGACTTTGAGATGATGATCAGAGGCTTAAGACCAAATGAGATCACAATTGCTAGTATTTTAGCTACTTTTGGTAAAATGGATTGATCCAAATTGGCAAATCAGGAGTTTTTTTACCAAACCAAAGTGGTTTGGAAATTTTTTTACCAAAATTTTTTAACAATCGTAGATGTGAACGAGTTTGGTTGTTATAACAGCGAAACGATGATTACAAGAATGAGAGATTTTTCGATCCAAAAGAGTATTATGCAGGAGTACGACGAGAGTGGGTTTTTCATACCAAAGAATCAGACGAACTATTCACACAACTAATAGAACTTGACATACCAGTGCCTCATAAACGATCACTAACAATGCAACGCTGGAATAGAGACGACTACGAATCAACAGTAAAACATGTTCGAAGAGAGAATAATAGAATGCTGGTGCGTAGGTGTCGCTATTATATGCTTCAACAAGCAAAAAACATGGTGAAAACTGCATATAGACGAGAGTTGACACCAGTTGACCAAATAATATATTTTCTAATGCACAATACCTGTCAGATGAAACTTAATGTAGTAAGTGTGCAATTATTTTTTTCAATGTCATATATTGAATAGTGGTAATCATTATTCATTTCTGAGATAGAAAGTCAGTGTAATCAGTATTGTGTGAAGTCATGTCAGTCTTATGTAATTGAATTGTTATGTCATTATTTTATCACTGTAAAGTCATATCATTGTTTTATCAGTGTAGTCAATCTAGTGTCAAATCATATTAGTCTTTTTGTCATTCAATTGTTATGTCATTATTTTATTACTGTGAAGTCATATCATTACTTTATCAGTGTCAAGTCATGTTAGTTGTACACAGTAATTGTCCTGTCAAATTTATATATAATTGTATTTCATGTCTATATAAATCATCCTTATTAATTGTGTACATCATAACCCAAAAAATGTCTACGTGCACATCCAATAGGCAATCTAGTCAAACCACCCAGGGTTCTTCATCACGCAATGAACAACAAAGTTCATCTTCAGCCAACGAACGTCAACACTCGACTAGCCGAGCAACATCGTTGAATGTAGTTCGTTCAATTCAATCCTACACAGATTCTACTGGTGTAACTTGGTATGGACAAAAGCGTGAGTTCCGTAATGAGCCCATCAACCCTTATCATTCATCCGGTCAAGTTAGACACGTATTTGTTGGGCCTGTGACCGACTATCTGCCTCCGAGTGTTTGTATAAAACCCACACAAAGATGACGACATTTATATGACAAACGTTGTGAGTTTGAAGTATATTGTCGTTGACATGGATTAATGGTACCAAAGGCACGTTCGGCTGATATATATGATCCACAAAACACTATCAACCATAACGAGATCATAATAAGACTTGAACGTGAAAATGATCAAATGCAGCGTTGACTTGATCGATTGCATGCTCGATTGCATGCAAAAATTGAGTATTTCGATCCTAACTATGCTGAAATTCAAATTTTACAGGATCCGTTACTTGTTTCCGATCCTGAACTTTCTGATTATTCCGATTTAAGTGATGATGTGTTTGACACTTTTATTCCATCGAGTTTATGTATACTCGATAACCCTTTATGTTGTTTTTTACATCAACCACAATATTGACACACTGTGTCTGTTACAATCTCATGTAATAAAATTGTTTTGTTTATTGTATAAGTATCTTTTTCCATATTTTCATGTTTTGTACACTTTTACAGGTCAACTCTCATTGTTCGATGAACTTATAACATAAAATTGGAATAGACAATTTTTAACATATACAAAACAAATTTCTCAAAATTAGTCACAAATTTCATGTACTACACACAAACAATATTTTAAGTAGCTTTCAAATTTCATGTACTGCACTGAATTAATTAACTTTTTTAAATTTATAACTTGATATTTTAGTAACTTTCAAAGTTTATAAATTTCTGTGCGAAACATGATTTAATAATATATTTTTTAGTTAAAACAAAACACTACTGAACAAAAAATTTAATATCATCAAAATAATTAACAAACTTGTCAGTTGTGTTATTAAAAAAAATAGAGGGTTTTTTAGGGTTATTATTTTAGTTTTTTTTAGACATTTTTGAAAACGTCACTTGGAATGACGTTTTTTTCTACTGACTAATTTTTTTAACGCCTGTTATGTTGCCGTTTTCAATTCACTTTTTTTTTAACGTCATTCTCACTGATGCTTTTAAAGACGTCATTCCAAATGACGATTTAAATAAAAAAAATTAAATTTGAAATTGTCATTTCAAATGACGTTTTAACCCATGAAGGTGTCATTCAAAATGACGTTTTTAAAAACAGACTGTGTTTAGAAAATAAGTTTAAAACAGACTGAGTTTGAGAATAAAGTTGGTGAGGAGGTTGAATTTGGGGAAAAGCTCGGGTGACTCCCAAACTAAACCCGTAAGTTCTAGGTTCGATCTCTGATTATATTACATAATAGAAGATTTATTTTGTAATAATACTGAAACTTGTCTAACTAGTGCATAATGCATCCTCAATGTGCTATATTTTTTTTTTGGTTTAATGATCAGGGGTGTCGGGATCAGCTTAAGCGCATCTTGATTAATCTCCTCTTTAGTCTGGTTAAAATCAAACCATTCTTGCCGGGACTATGATATTCATGAGGTATAAATCTCTCATGACTTAATCCCATGAGATTGTCAAGATTCGAAGTCAAGACTTCTAAATTTATAACTCATCTTATCACTTAAGCTACCATTAAGGATTCAAAATCAATGTGCTCTACCAAAATCAATGTGCTCTACCAACTTGAGGAAATGAATCAGTCAATACAAAGCCAATATGGGCACATCATAATAAAATTAAAGTATTACAAGATATAGCCCCACATAAGAAATGAAAGCTGCTTCACTTTAGTAGGGATTATCCACTTTAGCTACAACTTGATGAATGAGACTTCTATTTAAAAATTCTTATGTGGTACACACTTTCTGAATGTAGACAAAGGCACAAAAGTGACAATAACAGAAACACTGGCTTTTGATTTATCCCACTATCCTTTTGAAGTGGCCTAGAAAATAAGATCTTCCTCTTTTAGTATTCAACTTGTTATTTGGTACTTCTCTTATTTTATCAAGAATTTCATCAGAGATCACTTTGATTCGATTCAAGACATGTTTGAGTGATCCATAAAAGTGCAGTTTTTATAATTTGAGCCATCACATAGATTATTATACTTTAACCGGGCTTTTTTTTAAAAAAAACAGTCGAATACATGAGACTTTATTCTAGGATTTGAAAAAAATTAAATATATTCAAGTTTATATTGCCCCTAAAGAATGTATTCTTGTGACTCAGACTTATAATATTCAAATAATAATGAAACGAACTTATCGCCACTGCAAAGAGTTGCCAAATGACAAGAAAATCAAGAGTCAAAGGTCATTCCTTCTATGAAACCCAAAGTTTAGATTTTTTTTTTGGTTTAGATCATCCGGAATCCAACAGTCACAACGGGCTCTGACTAATCCGAATTCGAGTCAGGCATGATCACAAGGGCGATAAAACTCTCCTTACCGAGTATTCAACGCAGTTGCATTCTCAAATCTCGCACCGAAGACCTTGGTTAAGCTAGAATAGCTCCGTGCTAGCTGATCTACGCACTCGATGATCAAAGTTTAGATTTCACTAAATGGCAAACTATACCTGTTCTCAAAGCTATGGTAAACCTATGGAATTTTAGCACTAATTTCATGGAGTAGGATAAAACACAAACTATGACTCTAAAATCTAAAGTACAACACGAACGATTAACAATGTTCCATGTACTATCTTTTTATACCATCTTTACTCACCACTAATTAGATAAAAGAGTCCCATTCAGGATAGTAAACATTCACATGTTGTAATTGACACATGGGATGGTAAAAATGGAGAAAATATTCATTACAACGGTGATAATATTGACGTGGTATCACCAACTAATAATATCAAAATAATTAAGTAAATGAGTTTTACTAAAATTAATAATCAACCATCTATATAAATAAATAACTACTATCTCCTCCTCCATATAAGTAAATAATTATTCAAGTGAGATTTATCTTATTCACTTAATATTTGATTATTAATTGATAATATCACATTAAATTTGTTGACATAATATCACTGTTATATTCAATATTTACTCGTAAAAATAGATATTACGCATGAAATATTGGATCCAGCAGTAAGAATATTATTTCAGGACTAGTGGAGTACATAATCATATCTAGATCTCAATCCACATCCCATTAGCTCTACCACACTAACCTCCAGCAAAGCAGTGGTATGTAGTGAGTGTGCTTTTTCTAGCTGTCAGCTCAAGAATAATAATTATCAGTAGTTTATCATGACAGGGTCCCAAACCCAAACCCATACCAATAATTATGTTTCTTCCACTTCATCAACTCATTATTTTTTTTTTATATAAAAAAAAGGTGATTGGGACAACAGAAAAAGCTAAAAGCCAAGTTGCATATGTTGACATAAGTTACATTTTTTTTTTCTTATAATTTCTTAATTCTTAATTAGTGGAAAATCTTGATCTACTACTTAAGTGATCAAAGTAATATTTTATAGATAAGTAACATTATCATTAAATAAAAAAAAAGGGAAAGGGTACAATAATAGGATACATTGGAGATAAGATATCTTACCAACCATCCTAAATATCATAAAAAAAGACAAAAACATGAGAAAATATCATCGTATCTGCCAGCACAAAGATTGTACACCCAACATAAGGACCTCCAATTACATATAATACAGTGATGGTTTGTATGAGTATCAACTATGTCGGGTTGGGTTATTTCGTGTCGAGTTGATTTCGAATTTGTGTCGAAAATCTCAAAACTCAAATCTGATATGTTTAATAATCGTGTCGAGATGTGTAAACACTAACCTGATCTGACCATTAAATAGGTTACCCGAACCCCACCTGTTTGACACGTTTAATAAACAAATCGTTTTCGGGTTAACACAGATAACATAATTTGTTTCACTTATTTAGCACACATAATATAGACTTGTTTAACACACATAACATGTTTCCACACCAGTTCATTACCATTAAATATATCATTCAATCATTCATTCAAAATTTTAAATAATTTTTTTACAAATAACATATCACATCTCATCAATGAAATTAACTAAAATGCATTCAAGTTTCAACCTAAAAATTAAAGTAAGAACTATACTAATATACTGTCATAATAATGTTAAGAACTATATTGCCAATTATCATAGTAGAAATAAGAATTAATAAATAATAATATTAAGACCACATTAGTCATACATAATAGGCAAACTATATTGCTATAAACAGGTTAAACGGGTCTATAATGTGTTAGGTTGAGTTTGTGTCCGAATCATGTCAACCCGTTTTAAATATACGAGTTAATCAGGTTAAAATCAGATTGACCTGATTTTGACATGAACCCGACATGATTTTTCTCGTGTTTAAGCGCGTTGACTCTTTTTAACCCATTAACTCGTTTAATTTCTTGTTCAACCCATTAATTTCGTGTTCGGTTTATGTCGTGTCGAAAATTGACAACATGTATGTGAAACTGAGAAATGTGAGATGGGGATTTGAAGAGCTCTCCCGTGGTATAGTTGAGTTGAGTGAGTGTATGAATGCTAAAGATATCAACAATACCGAAAAGGTAAGTGGTTCATTAAGTTGAAAAGTTAGATTAGTCCATTTTAATAGAGTCTTGTGTTCGATGGTTTGTATTATTTAGAGAAGAAAACTGCTACAGCTTTTTGGGGATATAGTTGCACATTATTTTGGCAAGGCAAATGTTTACCTATTACACTAGGATAATGTGGTCTTTAAGTAATGATTGGATGATCCCCTAGTTTGTTGGGATTAGGAGGAGATATTTGGCCGTTAAAAATTATATTTTCTAGGCGTGACGTGATATTTTAGAAGTTAATGATGTGACGTTGATAACTTATCGCTCCATAAGATCTGGTGCAGTAATTCCCATTTTGTCCCTTCTCTTGTTACCGACTGAGCTACTTCAGACATGGTCGAGTTGATTAAGGTTCGAACGGACCTGAACCCTATCAATCCATTGCAGCATTAAATGCATTATACTATCAATCCTCCTTTAAGTTTGAATTTATCTTCATTTAAATTGAATTTATGTTCTTTTAATTTTGAGTATCTCTATTGAAACTTTTTATATCAAATTTAACTTTTTACTTTAATGTAGACTCAAATTTGAGTAAAAAATTGAATCAAGGCTAAAGATACTCTTATACATAGTGATTATTTTTCTACATGAACATGATAATTACTAAATTTCATGTTAGTTTGTTTATTATACAATAACACCAAATAATAATGATGATGCGATGTTACAATACTGTTTCATTCAATATTTTCTCCTTAACAACAAGCAAGACATCAAGCTGTCCTACGTGTCAATTTTTTCTTGGTTTGCTAAATTTACAAAAAAATTGATACACTTGGATTAGAAGTAAATATTGAGTGTAACCGTTGTACTATGTCAGTATTGTTGACATAGTATTTTTATCTAATAAAAAAGAGTAATGTTATATGGAGTTAAAAACTAAATTTAAAAATAGTAGACTTGATAATTATAACTATTGATTTTACTGTGGGTCCCAATACTGAGATCTACTATCTATTCAATAGTTGTGATTGTCAAATTTAATTTTTAAGTCCATGTAACATTACTCAATAAAAAAATAAAAAAATGAATAAAATATGGGTCCATTTTTTATCATAGAGATGCTTATATATTAAATGGTTGGGTGTTTATGAGTTCTGGTGAGTCACACTTGCTGCCTTGATTATTATTGGTAAACAGTAACAAATAATGCTCTCTAACGCTTATTCTCAATATTTTTTCCTCGAGAAGGTCCCCTGTCTCTTGCATTTTCCCGAGAAAAATGTGAATTTTCTCATACGCAAGGAAAACCATTTCAGATAATTCCGATCACAATTTTCCCGGAAAATCTTCCGTTTCCACTCTCTCTCTCCCCTCTCTTCAATGGCTACTATTAGCTTTCTATCATTTTCCGCAATAGGTCAATGTCAATCCTCGGATAGCAAATTCTATGTTTGGTGGACTCGTTCTCTCGCTTCCAATTTTCATGCCTTCATGTTCATTACAAACTTCTCTCTCGATTGTCCCGGTGTTAAAGCTACGAATTGCAGTTCTCGTTTGGTCGTTCATTGCACGTCTACTGACACAGGCAAGTTATTGTTGATTTTTCCATCAGTTTTACTGATTTTCCTGTTAATTTCAGTTTTCTAGTGGTCTGTTTGGTTGCTGTAAAGAATGTACGATTAGTGAAACTGCAAATTTAATTGATTCCACGGTTACAAACAGAGAAAATGCGAATTCTGCTTAACAAATGATAGTAATGGCAAGTTCTTGGCAAATTTGATAAATTTAACAGTGAAGCTGTTAATTGATTGAGCAATGTAGAATGCGTACTTATGCCAAGGAGGCTTCTCTCTCTGAGAATCGAACAAGCGTTCTCATGCTTCATAGCTTGAGCATATCACCATTAATTAAGCAATGACCCGTGATATACATTGAGTAAAATATACCAAATTTCAATTTTGAGTAATATACAAACTAAGAAACTCAAATGATTTGCTTGGCTGAATTATGTTTTCAGGAGAAGATGTAACTTAAATATTTATTTCAACACACCCCCTCAGTTAGATTTTGGGCCTATCACATGAATTTTTTTTTAATAATTAGGGTGGTGGCGAGATTAAAACACATGACCTACAACTCTATACCATGTTATATGACCATCTACTCCAAAAGCTCAAATAATTTAAACTTTTAGAGTAGCTGGTTGTTTAACATTGAAGAACACATAATTGCAAAAGATAACTCTTCAACTCAGAATATCTTAAGAAACAATAGGATTTAACTGCCCTTTTTTTCTTATATATTTTTGGGGGCTTGTTTTGATTTCAACAGTTTTTGTACAATCGGGAGGATTTATCATTGGAATCACATAATTGCTCTGTTTCTACCCGCACTTATTTCTGAACTCTTTAGCTCATTAACTGAAGCTAATTTTTGAGAACTTTAAGCTTCTTTCGCTTAAGTGAGAGCTTTTTAAACTTATGCCTGTTCAATATTGTTGCTAACACAATTGTGCAACTTAAGTTGGTTCTTTCTGTATCTTAGCCAATATGATGGTGACTTTAAACTCTGGTATATAATCCGATTTACCTTAACCGTTCCAGATTGAATATCCCATGAAGAATATGTCTATCGAGACGCTTGCTATTTATGACCATCTGTTTAAATTTGGAAGGAATTTAGTTAATTGGTTATATAGTTAATTGTGATTATTTATGGAAGGACTTAGATGCATGCATTATGGTTTATGATGCAATTTATTCTTGTCATTCTTTTCAGATGTGCCCACTATTTCTGAGACAAAATTGAGTTTCCTAAAGGCTTATAAGCGACCAATTCCCAGTATCTACAACATCGTGTTGCAAGAGCTAATTGTCCAGCAACATCTAATGAGGTACAAGAGGACACACCGTTATGATGCTGTATTTGCCCTTGGTTTTGTTACTGTGTACGATCAGCTCATGGAGGGGTACCCTAGTGATGAAGTCCGGGATACCATCTTCAAAGCATATATTGAAGCACCAAGGAGGATCCAGAGAAATACAGGTTTGTCTACCAAACTCGTTAACCTTCTTGCGAACTTTCTTTTTTGTGAATTTCTTTGCTTTTTCATTTAACTTTAGGTCAGCGGTAATGCAGTGGTGAAACTAAATTTTGAAATAGACAATAAAAATGATGTTACCATCTATTTTATGGCAAGGTTAGCTTCTTAATCCTTTAAATTAAGCTTTTTATGCGAACTTTCAGTGGAAAAAAAACAAAGGAAAGCAATAAAGCCTTTAATTGCATACACTTGCAACAATTGAATATTGTAACTCTGAAGTAGAACTGAATAGATGATGGTGTTGCCTCGTAGTCTGAACCTAAACACTAAACTTACCTTATACATGAGGACTGGTATAGCTGTTAAGGTTTTTAGCGCAGGAGACTTACTAATATATATCTTCTATAGTCGGTCATTTTAAAAAAAAATCAATTGGATCTATTTATGCACAAAAGCCTCAAATGATTATATACTTTAGAGTGAATGTTTTCCAATTGTGCAATGCAGAATTGACGCCCAAAAATTGGAAGATTGGGCCAGTGTTCAGACTGCTAGTACATTAGTTGATTTTCCATCTAGAGGAGGAGAAGTGGAAGGCATTTTGAAGGACATTGCTGAAAGAGCTGGGGGCAAGGGAAGTTTCAGCTACAGTTGATTCCTTGCTATTGGCCAGTTTCGCCTTCTTGAGTTGCCAAATGCAACTGAACCTAGTGTTTTAGAAAAGGTAGAACCCAGACTCTCAGCATTATCATTGCAATTCCTAACAAAGAAACAGAATAAAGGCAATATATGATTGTGACATGTTTGGAATTTACTTGCTGAAGTGCTTGAACAAATGTTTTATTTGTGCAAGTGCTTTAATTATTTGGCATGATCAATACGCTTAGATTAGGGTTACACTAAGAGTTTGCTTTGAGTCCATATCTTTTTGCTTGGGTTATTTGCGGATGACATTGTATTAATTGATGAAAGTAAAGAAGGAATTGGTAATAAACTAGAAATCTGCTGAGAAGCTTTAGAATCAAAAGGATTTAAGATATAATAGATTAATATTGAATATATGAAATGTAAGTTTAGCAAAAAGAGAAATCCAAACCGGGAAGTAATAAAAATTAAAGATCAAGAAATACTGAATAGTGAACACTTTCGCTATTTAGGCTCTATTATTCACTGGGAGTGTGAGATTGGTGGCGATGTTACTTATAGAATTAAAGCAGGATGGACTAAATGGTGGAATGGATGCACTGTATTGTGTGACAAATGCATACCCCTTAAGCTAAAAGAAAAGTGTTAACTATTGTCAACATCCAAGTCAAAAGATATAATGAATAAGTATGCGAAAAAGCTTATGGCAAGGCAGTCTCATTACGGACTATTCCGCTTTCCTCTATCTGAAGCGTTTGTGTTAAGTATGAAAAAAGCTTATAGCAAGACACTCCCCTGATTGAATATGTGAGATCTTCTACCTGAAACTGTTGTATTCCATCAAAAGCAAATTACATAATCTTTTCTCCTATAGGATAAAAAAGAAGAAAAGATGTCCTAAGAAGTTGATATAGTTCTGACAATGTGCTGTATCTTGTTGTTTATGTGTGCTCTTCTTTCTCTCTCCCTCTCTCCTGAAGGGTACTATTCCTATCTCTTATTTTTAAGTTTTTTACTGCAAAGAATGTTGGATGAGTTCGGTGTTCTATGTTCTGCTTCTTTTTATGAATTTGGTAATTAATGTTCTTGATTGTTAATAGGCCAAATGGCTGTTATGAGAACCCAAAGTTCTTGATTGTTAATAAAGGAAAATGCACGTCATGAGAACCCAAACAAGCCTGACCAAAAAAAAAAAAAAAACCCAAATAAGCCCATTTTTGACCTATGGAAAGCAGAATTTACAAGTTTTGTACCTGTGTGGTTTACGTGTGTCCTATAAGCATGCCTAATGTGGTTCTGTTATATGGTCCATCTGTAACATCGAATATTAGGTGGATGTAACATTTGTCCTGGAGTGAAGAGAAATTTTGGCAATTTATGATGGTTAGAATATGATTGTATATACATGTATATACAAATGTGTGTATATATATCGATTCGCAAGGTGAGGTGAAAATATTTGGCTCTATATTTGTAGAAGACGCTGGAGTATTGCTTCATGTATTACAATAAACTAAGGTTGGGGTCTGCGTTCTATCGTTACTTAGTTGCAAATAACTGTTTTTCATATTGCTCTATTTGTCAAGAAACACCCTTTTTGTGCATTTGAAGTTCCATTAGTTTTCATGTATCAGTTCTATTGTTTGACTGTTCTTGGTATGACAGCTTTGTGCTGTGCTGAACATAGACAAAAGGAGCATGGATCGCGACCTTGATGTTTACCGTAATTTACTGTCTAAGCTGGTACAAGCTAAAGAGCTCTGGAAAGAATATATGGACAGGTGATAATAATAGCTTTCCCAACTCTATATTTGATCATAACTCTTCATGAATTGCTATGCTATTTCAGCGTACTTGCACAAGGTCGTATAAGAGGGTCATCATAACACCACAGAGTGCACTTAAGCTGTCAACCAATCAAAGCAAGTTCATAAACTTCGAAAGCAGATCTTTTTCTGTTGCATTGATTTACTAGTTTCTTCTTTTTGTCTGTGGTGCCCATTAGAGTTCCTCGCAAAGTCTTTCCTTTGTACAAAATATTCTTTTCATTGTAGCCCTCTGTGGTAGTACAGACGCACCAAAGTGTTTGCATTTTCCCATGACTCCCAGATCTTTTTTTACAGTTTATGGTCATTGAAGCAGTAATGTACGTTTAGATGTCAGATATCTCTCTATTGAAAGATTTCCTCCCGACAATTCACGGCAATAATCCTTCCTAAATGTATGTGGCTTCCAGGGAGAAGAAGAAAAGAGAAGAAAGGGCAGAATCTCAGAAGGCTAACGAGGCCATTGCAACATGCTTGGGGAAATACCAATTGGCTGAGTGGTAGTGCAAATTTTGTAGATAACTGTCTAATAGCGGTAGTGAAGGTTGGAATCTAGATCATTTCCATTATTTTTTCACACAATTTCACTCAATGGTAGATCACTCACCGCTTATGGGTGAAAAGTCCACATATAAATAATGGGTCATGGTGGGTGAATACATGCCATGTGTCGCACTCCATTTTTGACAAGTGTCCTATGATAGACCAAAGTAAACACTACACCAGCTTGATTACTACGGGTATTTAACGTCGCTCGTTTCTTCCAACAAGAAAACAAATCCAATACTATAGTCATCGGTCTCGTCTTTATACTAGGAATCCATTTATGTATACGAACTCTCCAAAAATAAATTATATTGATCACATTAAATTCAAATATTCCTCAAAATCTAATCCCCAATTATAACTCTTATTTTATAAACATTCAGCATGTTACAGCAATGGATGGTTAAAAATCAGGCTCCCATTGCCTTACACCAATGAATCATTGCCCAAGGGATGTCAACCTCATCTGGGATGTTGAAGCTTTCAACCGAACATAATTTTCTGAAGTCTTCATCATCACCGTCTTCTTCATTAGCATCACAACTCCTATGGGTCGAGTGATCAAGGCTGCTTTTGCATTCATGGGTGGGAAGCATCTTCACCTGGCCAAGATGGGAGATTTCTAACGCATCGGTGTCAACTTGGAGCTGTTTCCAGGGTTCCTCATCAATCATCATGGATGTGTCATTGGTTGTGCTTGACTGAAAGGTAGTTTGGAGTGTGATAGTAATGGACATCCAATCCATTTGATCACTATGTCTGGCTCATTTGGCAACAAAGTACTTTTGTGATTGTTTTAAACTTAATTGATTGTAACCCTAAAGCTACATAATAAATGAGTAGGGTAGCATCTTGAGTATTTCCCTCTTCATTTTGTTGGTCTCAAAGCAGATTTGGCGCGACTCTCTGTTTTTTTTTTCCAATCTCAAGTTTTTCACATAAATCTATGTGTTCACGTGCTATTTTTTTTTTGCGTTTGTTTTCTGATTCTACTATTAATTATTTCCATACATGATCGATCGTAAGTGGTTGTGTTCAAGGCCTAAAGCTCTCGCCTATAGCGGGGTTTAGAAAAGGTGCACTGATAAATAATGGATCATGCAAGACCTAAAAACTTCCTTAATGTAAACTTACCAACTTGAAAATGAACCGATAGCAGGAAGAACATTTCTAATTACTAAAGGACTAAAAGAAGATCATGCAAGCGAATATGATCTATGGAATGATTTGTAGCTGCAGACTAAATTTGTTCATTGAAAACTTACGAGTTAGCAATGTTCCGCAACTTGGAAATTAAACCAGAAAAATCCTTGGTGAGGATCAGAAGAGGAAGAAGATTCTTAATATGCAGCTGCCCATCACTACACCTGAAGAAAATATGATACTGTTTTATATATGTATACAGACAAAAAGCTATAGAAAATTGTACTAGCAACACGCATTACAGAAAAAAGTATCTTACAAAACGAGCTATAAAATCTAAGTGGGCCAAACCAAAAACAAAATCATAGTTCCCTTCACATTGGTACTCGCATAGTACAATATTCACATAAAATCATCGAACTCAAAACTCTCGGGAATTTCAAACTTCAATAAGTTGCTGCAATAGCTTTCCATCTCATCTTCAGTGCTGCTGTTGTTGATGAATGTAGACGATGAATTCAAGGGCGTTGGGCTTGATACAGGTGTCGATATAATTGATTCAAAGCTGAAGTTCCGGCTGTTATTGCTGCTGCTGTTGTTCAAGCACGGCAAAGGTGAGTTTTCTGGTGCATCGTTGTTCCTGATCTGATCAGACCCGCAAAAGCCATAATTTGGTTGGGTAACAAGAGTTTCTGTAAAATTTGAAGATGCTAAATTTTCTTGGAAATTTTGGCAACTCAAGTTCATCGAGTTCGTTGATAATTGCCCCATCTTCTCTTGCATGAGTTGTGTTGGATTTAGAAATGAGTTCCAAGGAACACTTGATGGGTTGCAAGTAGGAACATCTTGGGAAAGTGCTTGCAATTGTTCGGCTCGGAACATTTGGCTTTGGTTTTGCAATAGGTTTTCTTGATTGCAGAGTTGGTTTTCTTGAAGTTTATGCAATAAGAAATCAGGGTTTTCATGATTTGATGCTAAAAGAGCAGTTAGCCTCATCAGTTCTGGGTTTACAAGTGCTTGAAGCCCAAGTAAGTTTGAAAGGTTAAGCTGAGTTGAGTTGAGAATGGATGATAGGTCTAGAAGATCAAGACGAGGACTATGAGTCACCGGATCAATACCCATTCGGAGAAGCCTTTTTCTAACATGGGTGTTCCAAAAATTCTTGATTTCATTGTCTGTTCTTCCGGGCAAGCGAGCCGCTATGGCAGACCATCTGAAATCAAACAAAATGAAAATTTAAACAAATTTGATTGAAGATTAAAAGGAAAACATGGGGTGATTGATATTAAAAAAAAAAAATCTGATTCTCTTCCTTACAATGTTAATTTTTTTTCAAACCCTAACAAGAAAAAATAGTCTTACTTGTTCCCCAGAACACTGTGTAATTGGATTATAGTTTCTTCTTCTTCAAACGAAAATCTTCCTCTCTTGATATCGGGTCTCAAGTAGTTTGTCCAACGAAGACGGCAACTCTTTCCACATCTCTGAAGCCCTATAAAATTGAACACAAGAAAGTTTAAACCCTAATGTTATTATGCTTGACAATGATTCAAATTTTTTTTTTTGTCGAATATAAAACGGAGAATAAATTAGCATAGAGTAAGAGAAGAATTAGGTTACCTGCATTCTTTGGAAGGGTTCGCCAGTTGCCTGATCCATGCATCTGAATATATTGAATGAGCTTAAGATCCTCCTCTGGGGTCCATGGACCTTTCTTAATTCCATTCTTATCACAGCAAGGTGATCTTCCCATGAGAGTGCGTTAGTTTAGATGGAAACGGAGGTTGAAGGCTGTGAAAGATAGAAAGTGAAGGTTTGCAGCAAAAGTGAACTTGTAGGTCCAAAGGGGAAGATCTCTCCCATATTTATAGATGAGAAGCAAAAGATGGAGATAGATTGAGGTCAATAGGATTTGGTGCCGGCCTCATGCTACGTCAACCCCTCTCTCTCTCTCTCTCTCTCTCCCCTGCTAAAAAATCATGATACCATATTACCATCAACACATGATATTATCATTCAACAATAAACTAACACATCGGCTAATGAACTCTATGATTGCGTGTCGTATGTGATGGTTATTATATCATGTTGAATATGATATGTGTTGATTTATTGTCGAATATGGTATTATGTATTGGTGCTGATATGATATCATTATTGTATTAAATATTTACATAGGATGTAAAACTTAAAATCCATCTTTGGAGTGCTGCTAGTAGAACTCGAGGGCCAGGTAATTACTAGCTCACTGTAATATTTGATTGAATGCTAGTGACAAATGGCAAATACCCAGAGGGTTTGACCTTTCCATTATGTCAACAAGGTTAGACTGATTGGTCGGTAAGGTAGTTAGATCCCTTACCAATTCTTAGGAAATGCTTCTTTGTTTGTCCCTCTCCCTCTTTCAAAGAACTTTCTGAAGTTATTTTCTTCTCAGGACACACCTTTCTTGATATGGTTTCTTGTAAGAAGACGAGCTATAAATTTAGAAATCTTGAATTTGAATTTTGACAAGTTTTTAAGTTAGGTTATAAGAGATTTATCTTCATGAATACCTTAGTTCCGGCGTGAATGACCTGCCTTTGACTAGACCAGTGAGAGAATTAATCGAGATGCGCGTAAGCTAACCTGAGCACTTTTGACCGTTGAACAAAAAAAAAAAAAAGTTTCTTTCATCAGCATGACAGTGTCCAACTACACCTCACAATGTCTACATTATAAGCTTTGAATCCCAATTTCAAGACAATCTTTAGCAGATTAAATGCAACAAAAATCATCTGATTTTTGACATTACCTATTCTCTTTGAATGAGGCTATACAAGTCCATAAACAGTGAAAAAGATTTTTTTTAAAAGCAAAAATTGTATAAATATTAACCATAGGATGTACATGTGAGGTAGAGCTTTGGATAAAATACATTAAGCTCAGCCTAGTATCACAAAATGTATACAACATAAACAAGAAGAGATTCTACGAGATAAAATTTCAAAAAAAAGTATAAATCTTGAGCCAATACTTCCAATTGAATCCAAGTTCGAAAGAGCATCACTTGACAGAATCTAAGTTCATGAAGCATTGATAAGTGTTCAAGCATCCAAAAGAGCCACCTGATAGTTCTTGTAATGTTTGGGTTAGCATTGCATATAATATTTATATCGATAAGTGGTGATTTTTTATTTTCAAAATTGTTGTTTACTCACAAGGATGGGCAATGTATATAAGAGTTAAGAGTCTAGATACAAGTAGAACTATTGAATTCAATAGCAAAATTAAACTAACTTCAAGCAAAAAAACTAAGGTATGCAATACAAATACTACGTTATGCTACTAAATTTGGTATCATACGAAAGAAATGAAATTCTATTATGTTCAAGTTTCTATCCAAATGAATGTAATTTACTATACATTGGGGTTTTAAAAAAGTTATGATCAATTTTGAAATATAGTGATGAATGTTAAGGCTAAAGATCAATCCTAATTGGTTCAGTTAACATTTTAAATTAACTTTTTTGAGTCATAATTTTAGTTATTAATTTGAAGAATTATTTTTGGCACCAAAACTTTTCTCATAAGAGTAATGATGTTTAGATAAAAAAATCGAAACTATTGATATATCGTACATGTGTTTTTTTTAGAGGCATCAAAATATGACACGATTCGTTAACACGACATGAAATTAGAGGATTTTGGTCTTCTTTAAACCACTCATTTCGTAAACGAGTGGATCCAATATGAGACGATTAATAAACGAATCGACTATAGGTGAAGTCGATCAAAGAAATATACGACACGACTCGTTTATATACCGGTTATACACGGTTCATGCACGACACAAACCTTATATGACACGACTCCTTACACACGAATTAATAAATAAATCGAATATACGTAAAATATTTTTTAATACGCACCCATTAAAATTCGATGTAAACCCATGTCATCCGACAAGCGTTAGTTTTCTTCCATGACTATAGCCAGTCTACTTTTCACTTGTATGAAATTTTGTTTATAATAAGCTGATGGTATGGCACGCCCTTTACCACGTGTTACAGTTTTAAACGCCAACTTTGCATGTTGGGACCCAGTGAGGTCATTCAAATCCAGCCACGTAAAACTATTGACAAGTGTCCTCCTTTGTGAAAACAAGTCAACACAGTCTCTCTCCTCCCCCCTTTGTTACACATGAAATTTAACAGAAACAGTGAAGCACCCTCACCAGTCACCACTGGTACACCTGGCCCCCGTTTTGGCCATTAAATCATTGTGCTGTTAGTTAATTGTTTTTGTATCGTGTAATTTTGATTGGGATCATGTTCAAGTTTTATTGATTTAAGTTTGTATCGTGTTGTTACATATTGTTTGAAAAAATTGGATGCAATAAACGGCAGGATAAGACGCGGATTAGGTCGCTCTCTTAAGACGATTCGCGCCCTTTTATGAAAGAATCACAGTGCAGAAGACAGTAACGCGTCATCCCCAGGATACAACAGCTCAGCTTATTGACTGTTACTTCACTCAGATCTACACAATCGAATGAAACAGAAACTTCACACACACCTTCAAATATTGCCCAGAAACTTATATAAGAAAAAGATAGTTGATATCAGATTGTATATCTCTATACTGAAAATATGCATATATATATATATATATATATATATATATATATATAATATATGTGTTTAATAGGCTGTAATTACTTATATATTTAATTGGATAATAACTTAAAATATGGCTGTTGGAATACTAGCCGTTAGAAGTTTTTGGTATTTAGCAACTGAAATTTTAATATAGAAGTAATGACAGAAAATAATTAAACAAAATATTAAAAAGTGGGTTTAATACTAATATATATACCAATGCTATTAACACATAATTTAGGGATAATATATTGTGACAATTGGATTGATAGTAAAATATATTTAATGTTAGAAATCACTGATAATTTAATGACTAGATCATTTTGTCCCCAAATTATATTCTTAAATTTTGAATTTTTGTTATTTCAAATTCTTATCTTGTTCTTGTTAACTGGTATATTTGAAACCCTTAGTTGGACCACACATCTTTTGGTACATAGACATTTTATTAAATTTGAAAATTGGGGATGTGCAATGAGAACCAAAATACATATGAAAGCAGAGAAACCATGCATGTTGCTTTTTCAGCTATAGCAGGTAGAGTCAGGGCTGAACACTATGAGAAAACCCATTTCAAAGTCGTTGAAATTCTGGTATTTGCTTCATCCACTTCTATCTAACGATGAACTGTTTGGTCAAATATAAATATATTCAAATTCAATATTTATAGAAATCTGTCCCCACCCAGAGGTCAAACCACTTGCCTTACAGGTTTTACCTTTCCTGCATTGATCAATTATTGCTCTAGAAGGACACAAACAATTATCCATGATCTGTAGTGTCAATGATAAATATGTAAGCAAGCATTAATTTGGTAATAAGGGTCGTAGTTTTTTGAACTCATGGTTACAACCCGGTATTGAATTAGTTGAACTTGAGTTTATGCGGTTATCAGGACTCAAAATCTGCACGTTTCCGTCACAACACTAGTTCAATCAAAATAAATGTGTCATTTAACATTAAGAATGCCATTGTTAGACATACGATATGTATGACAATAGAAAATTGTCCCAATCACGTACGACAATGTAAACATTAAATGGATGTAATCACCTACAAATTATATATTATAATTAAAACCCTACATGACATATCACTGAAAGGATAAACATAATCCTTTGTTCCCATGTTTGGTGTCCGAAAGACAAGTCAATCTCCTAGATTACAGCATTAGGGTTTAAATATATTAACCAGACTAATGGAGGGTTTAAGAAACACCAACCAGATATGATCTGCTAGTAAAATTTGATACGTGTCTGGTTTATTAGAAGTCCATTAAGATTAAAAATACAGCCAAACATGGTCTTCCCGTTTTTGTTGTGGCTGTGGCGTCGTCTCCATAGATCTATACATAATATTTTTTAGGAGAAGACAATGAAACAGTTCGTCATCAAAAATATAATTTTAGGGTTTGCTTCGAGAAAATACTGATTAAGGTAATTACTTGTCACAAATCTAGGGTTTGCTTGTGCTGGGCTTGCCGCCCTAAATAGCCCCCACGTCATTCTAGTTGACTTCTCTCGTATTATTATATAGACTGGATATATGTGAATGCCGTTAAATTCCTTGTTTGATCAGGTGTTCAATTGCTCCAACAAACTTTGAATAACACTGCATGCATGGTTTTCTTAATATGGTCTGCCCCAACAAGTGTGTGTGTGTGTGTTGGGGGGGGGGGGGGGGGAGGGGGGAGGGGTGGGTGAGGAGGGACACATGGGTGGTTCCCAAAAGTATATGTTTAGCTTTATTTTTAGTTCACCAACTCTCAATAATTTAATTTTGGTCCTTAGAATTTTTATTTTTGTTGTAAGTAAATTTTGAAGAGCATGCTTAGTTTAGCCTTATGGTGGGTTTTGAAATTGTATATCTGTCTTTTTTTATATAAGGTTTATTTTTTTAAAAAAAATTTAACAAGTCTAATTGCTAAGTTTTGTCTAAATAATTAACACACACAAGTTATGTGCATGTCTTTTGATTATAATTATCAAGTGTCGATTTTCGTGAATTTTTAGATGAAAGTCAAACACGTTAGAAGTCGAGTGATTACAGAATAACTAAATGCATACTATAAGAACCATCGGGGTTTATGTGTGTGTACATACATGCATGTTTGTATGTATTGGATAAGACAGTGTTACGAGACAAAAGTATCTTAATAGCTCTTTTGAGTTATGTTATAATTTTTTGGGCTAAATTATAACTAAATATAGTAAGTTACGACAAAAAAAAGAAGTTAGAATCAATTCCAAACCACCTCATTTTGTTATAATCTTATCAAACAAAGTTATAATCTCATGTTTTTTTTTTTAAAGAAAAAAAATAAGTACAAATATCAAAGTAATTTTTTGTACCGTATTCTTACCCATATATATACTCATATATATATATATGAGTATATATATATATAGACATAGTCCATATTATTTATGTCTTAGTTCTGATAAGTAAGCCATGCACGTGGATGGACTATGCTCTTTACTAATCTATGCAATCCATAAACAGTTGTTTGATCTTTGTAGATGTATATCTTATGCATAGAAGTTATACTATAATGGTTGATAAGCTGCCTCGAGCATTATATTATGAAGAGATTTACCTTTGAGCTTATAACATATTATACACTATGTAGGGCAGTCCGGACACGTGGTCAAGCTTCATGCATGTACATTGTATAGGTGCATGATGACATCACACGTATTAGTGGATCGGGTAGTAATATGCTTACTAAAATTTTTATCAAAAAGTGAATTAACCTTGATTTAGTTCAATGAGTCATAAATGTCGCTTTATCAAAAAGTGAATTAACCCTGATTTAGTTCAATGAGTCATAAATGTCGCTTGGGCAGCCTAACTTACGGCTCAAATTTTGACAATCATTTAGGGTCCGATTATGAGATATTTATCTCTCGTGAATATCCTAGTCTCGGCGTGAATAGTCTGTCTTTGATCAGAATTGATTTTTATTTTTTATTTATTTTTGAAAAAAATATAAATATATATTTTACCTTTATATATATATATATATATATATATATATATATATATATATATATATATATGAAATTAATGTATACATAATATGTAATTCATAAATATGATATCTATATAATAAAAAACACAGGAAGTTAAATTTTATTCTCTAGACATTCCCCTCCCCCAAAACCATCACATCACTCATTTCTATCACATGTTCAATCATTTAATATTTGACTAATTTGTAGTTTAACATAATTTTTATTTCATATATTATCCATACACGATAATATATATATGTTGAGAAAATTTTATCGAATTATGTATTTTAAAAAAAAATTGTCAATATTTTTAAAAAAATAATGGATAAAAATAAAATTTGAATGATGTAATCAAAAAAATTAAGGAAAGAAAAATTATTATTTACTATAGTGAGATCGATTTTTTGGAGCTTGAATTTTATGTTTTATCGTGTCTTCAAGTACGGATTATGACTAGTATGTATATATCAGATGATATATAGACAAATAACATAATTTCAACGCACATAATTAATTTTTCATTCACTTTTTTTTTTTTTTAATTTTGGAAGGATTGATTTTGATGAGTTGGAAGAAAAACTAATTTATCCACTTTTCTATTATTTATATTTTTTTTTTTATCAAAAATGATGTTTTATCTATCACTCTAACTTTTATCGTAACAAACAAAATATAAGGCTTCTCAATGGGCCACCTCCAGTTGGGCCAATTATCTCCCGACCACATGGACAAAACAAACTCAGCCGAAGAAAGATAACACTAGTTATGTTAGGCCCTTGCTAGGGAGTACTTGACCCAATAGGTGAGTTGGGCTTATGAGTTAGGATATATCTTGGAAAATAGATAGAAAATTCAAACGAACATTATTCGGCTCATTCTTTCCTAATGCATTTGAACATGTTTAGAACAGTGGATGTGGGCTATCACATATTCTGAGTCAATGGCGTCCTTTATTGTTATTGAGAATGATGAGATTTTGGATATGGGTGGTCATAATCAAAAGTCAAATAAGTCCAAGAGACCCCTATGTGCACAATGGCCTAAATGAATCGCAGCAGCTTGTTTATGACAAGAGTAGGATAGACCACATCCGAAGGGGGGAGCCCAATGAGTACTAGAAGGCTTAAAGTCCAGCCCAGCCATAGTCCAGCTCAGCAGAAGGTCAGCTCGGGGTAAGTAAGCTCGGCTCAGCAACTCCCAAACCGACACATGGATAAATATAGCCGTTATGGAACTCAAAAGGCGCCGGGAGATAGTGCTGATGAGTAATGGCTCGGGAGAGCCGAGCACACAGGTTGGGACCAGCATTTAAGAATATATGATTGCTCATTACTGAAAAGTTGAGTGACTGTGACAGGGCTATTAATGAGTCTCTGCATCCTCGAGACCCAAATTCACAGTCATAATTGCAAAGCATTAATGGTCATTGCGCCGACCAGATGTCATCGAAAAACCTCGAGATATTGTTCCCCGAGCATTAAACATTCGGGAGTAGGTGTCAAGTGCCGATCAGATGGACTCAAATGACCGGGGATAGGGTCATAAGTGCTCGGCATGTCCTGAGCAGTCATCTTATCACCCGAGTAAACCAATCATGAGAATCTGAGTGGAGAGCATTCATTGTGCATGAATAAGAGTGCAAACCATTAAATGTTGAGATGAGACTCTAAATCCTCGCACTCATTGTTAGTCCAGGTATAAATACTCTTTAGAAAGATGAACAAAGGTACGCGCAAAACTAAATTGAGAAAAAAAAACACTGTGGTAATGCCTCTCACGCCTACTGACTTAAGCTTCGGAGGGGATAAGCCGGGTGTTCACCCGACCCCCTTTTCTAATCTCTTGATTGTTTCAGGTTCATCATCGAGAGGGTCGCTATCTCTATTCATTGTAGGAAATCATCCTGGGCAACATACAACTCCCAAGAGTAGAAGACTCATTTACAGTGGACGTTACCTCAGTCTTTAGGCTAAGACCTCGGTTCTGGACTTGGGCCAATAATTCTGAGCACCATCAGTTTGGCGCCGTCTGTGGAAAACGGTTTTCATTGTTTCCCACAGATTTTCCTCTCATGTCTGTTAGTTTGATGGTTTCTATCCGAAATATGAATAAATCTCATGCCAATCCACAAGTCCATCAGAACCCGCCAGAGAACATCCCCGCCCCCGCGGCCGACGTTGAAATTCATCTTTCGGCAGTAGATCCGCCTACACTCAATGAGTTGGAATCTTACCGATGAACCATCGTGCAACTTATAAAGCAGAATCAAGATTTGTTAGCATGGATTCAGTCTCACCACCTCCTGCAGGTTCCGACGATGCATCACGAACCTCCTTCACCCCCACCACCAGTACAACATGACGTTTCTCCTCAGGACCGTCAGGCGCCACTCAACGGAGTCACAGAGCTCCATGAGCACAGAACGCGCAGACGACAAAGCCCACAGTAGGGCTTGTCCCGTTCACGAGATGACAGACCCTTTCCCCCGCTAGACCTCATGGATCACTTTTTGGAGCAAAGACTTCGCGAGATTCAAGGTCAGAATATCTGAAAAATTCATGACCTTGAAAAACAACTTCACTGTGTTTTTCAATGTTGAAAAATTGACCTCCTATCAAATTTTCAACCGAATAGTGAACAAACTTGTTCATGTTTGTCATCTTTGAAATTGACTCTAATACCAGATATAGAATCTCAAAAAAATATGAAGCACTCAAAATAATCTCACACTCAAAATTAATCAAAACAACAAAAAATCAAGAACCAAAAAAAAACTGAAGATGACAAAGATAGGACGGCCTCAAAGGTTGTGCCGAAATTTTTTTTCAAACCAAAAGCTTCTGTCACTATTCCAGTAGAAGAACAATCATGACGAAAGACTAATAATAATAAAAAAAATTCTAATTTTAATCAATTTATATTAAACTACACTAAACTAATTAGAATACTTTATGGATCACAATTTTTAAATTCATTGAAACTCTAATTGTAAATTAATACTAAATAAAAAAAATAAAACACTTGAAGAGTTTGGGTCAAACTTTAACACAGTATGCCACACATGCCTCAAATAGGTTTGATTCTGGAGTACATGTTAGGGAAAATAATCTTTAAAATAAAGTGTTTAAAAACTAGTGCTATAACCTAAAAAAAAGTGATAAACTCTAATGTATAGTGTTAATGATAAAGTTTCGATGATTAATAGTTCGATGTTCTTTAAGTTTTTCGAGCTTTAGACTTATCTTAAATTGGCTATAAGAGGCAGAATTTAACTCGAGGTTAGATTTTTGTTTAAACATGACTTAATGTCTAAAATATTGGAATTGGAGCCCAGACTCTGAATAAAATCCAAAAACAAAATACATACCCAATGACACTGAAACCCGCAATCAATTGATTAAAGTTCAGCAGGTTTGAGACTATTGATGGTTGTTTGACTGATTTTTAAGATAGGGATTGGATTGAATTTATGAAATTTTTTTAAATTCAACCCTTAGATTTTGTCCATGAGATTAAACAATGTACCATATTCAATTTCATATTTGGTAAGTGGATACAAATATACATGAGACTAATGAATTAATTGTGATATTTGCAATGAAATTGCCTAAACTCACCCAAACCCACCCATCCTACGAATTTGTTGAAACCTTATGTGTGAGTTTTATTTGCCGGTTTATTATGGGCTGAAATTCAAATCTGGAACTTAAAATCTACAACCAAACAAAGAATAAAATGGTGCATTAGACTATTTTGACAAAACTCACTATGAATTTCACTTAAAGTCATGAACCAAACATGCCCTTCTGGTGAGCAAGACAATGTTTGGCTTTGACTTGAATATAAATGGGTTTAAAATTTGTATTATATTTAACTTATTTATGATTTGAAAAAACTTGAAGAAGTTAAAATTGAGTCAAATCAAACTTTAGTTTTTGACTGTCTAATGTTTGATAGAGTTCACTATGGTAATAAAATTTTGGTATCATATTGAAATTTATCACATTTATGATAATTTTTGTCACATTTGTGTATATTTTTATTATTATTGTGGTACTCAAAAAAATAATAAAAATATTCATAAAAATATTCATAAAGATAATAAAAATATTCATAAAGTGATAAATCACCCACAAAGTAATAAATTTTTTTTTGTACTTAAGAAAAATGTTAAAAATAATTATCATAAATGTAATAAAAATAGCTATAATAATAGTAAAATCATTCACAAAAGTGATAAATTAACAATAACAATAATAAATTTTTTACTTATAAAATAATCGACAAAAATTATAAAAATATTTTTTAAAATAATAAATTTTTGAAGAAAAATATCAAATTTTTTTTTTTTGACGGTATCGTTGTCAACTCCTTGGGGGGCGGGGGCGGAAAAAAGGCTGCCAGTCTTTTTTTCTTTTAATAGCATGGTTCGGTGCAAGATCTGTTTGGATACAGTGCATCAGAAGTGTGGCTGAACAAGGCCAACGATGCAAACAAGTACCAATAATAGAGGACTGTCTCCCACCCATACCTATTCTTGAAATGGACGTACTTATCCTAGATATCTAGTTTACTTCGACCATAGACCTTATCGTATCTAGTATTTAGGGATGGCAGAAAATTGAAATGGAGTGTAGTCTCTATCTCTGTACTCGTTTGAAAAAAATTTATTTATCCTCATTAATGGATATAGTTTTTATTTTCATTACCGTCCGCCGGTAAATTTGTAATCCCCGCCCCCGCCCCCGCCCCGTCCTCACCGTAACCCCCCGCCTAAGCCCAAGCCTAACATAATCTAATATTGTAAATAATTCAAAAAATCAAAAAAATTGTAGGTAACTAACTGAAAATTACAGCATAATTTTTCTCATCAATAAGGACTAGTATTTGATATACTGAATAAACAAGAAGTCTATTAGCACTTTCAAGCAAAAAATATATCCAACAATTTTCAAAGAGCAAAAATCACGTTCAAGTAAAATAAATTAAAAAATCAGCAAAAACCATATCTAACACTATAATCAGAATTCAAAGAAAATCATATTCAAGTAACATAAAAATAGAAAATTCAGAATATTGCATATCTAACACAGAAAATCAGATGTAACACATGAAAATTGCAGATCTAACACCAAAAAAAATAAATTAGAACAGACAATATCTAAAAACCTCGTATTTAACACACCATAGATCCGGAATAAAAATCCTCAATAGCTAACACAACATAGACCATTAGATCTAACAAAATCCATCACAAATCGAACAAAAAGGATCACAGATCTAACAAAAGCCATAAAAAAGAACACAAAGATAATAGATCTTATCTTATTGGACAAAGAAAAAAAAGTGGACAACTGATTTTGAAATTAATTTTATAGGTGGGTGAGAATGAGATTGAGGTTTATAAACCCCGCCTAGCGGGGGCGGGGCAGGGGTAAGTGTCAGTCAATCCCCGCCTCCATCCCCGTGCGAGTTTATATGGGTATCTCCGTATACGTCCATCGTCCAATACGAATGGTCCATCCCCGGTTCAAACGGGGCGGGTTTGGACGAATACTTTTTTTCTCCGGTCCACTGCCATCCCTATCTAGTCTATCCAAGCCTAAGTCAACATAATTTAAAATTCTAAATAAATTTAAAATTTTAAATAATCCAACATAATTATAGAATATCATAACATAGTTAAAAGTTTGTCATTTACAACATAATTAAAACCTTATCTACAACAGAATCTAATATAATATAATTAAAAATTTATCTCCCTTGTAAAATCTAACACAATATCATGCAACACAACATAACGTAACATAACATAATCTAACATAAAAAAAATATAAAAACACAAAAGTTTACACTTTTACAAGTCAAAACCATGAAAACAATCAAAAAATAAAACAATTTCTAAAAAAAAAAATCATTCAAAAATACGTAGATTTGTATTCAGAGCAACATATATATATATAACGGGTAAATCGGGGCGGGGAGGGGCAGGGCATAGGCGGGGTGGGGGTAAGTGTCAGTCCATTCTCACCTTCATCCCCACATGGGTTTATACGGTTATCCCCGTATACGTCCCCTGTTCAATACGTATGGTTCATCTCCAGTCCAAACAGGGCGGGTTTGGATGAATATCAATTTTTACTCGATCCACTATCATCCCTAGGGGTACTTGGTAAGATGAGTTTTAAAAAAATAATTTAAAGCATTCTTAAATTTTATATTTGAATTGAAAATTTAATTATGGGTTCCCAAATTCACCCTGTAGCTGGGCCGAATATTCAATCCATAATATGAGTTTCGTCAAACCTAGGAGGGTGGGTTTGAGAATATGGGTTAATAGATTAAAGATGTAAAAGATAATTGTATCCTATTATATGGGTATGAATTGAATTGATTAAGGGTAAAATAGTCATTTATAAGACAAATAATTGTTAATAATTATGATATATCTATATAGGTATGAACCGAATTCAATGTCGAATTCCATCTTTATAAAGAAGAGTTTGAGTTTAGAAAAATTTGGGGAAGTCAATCCAAACCCTTCTAAAAAATCCATCCAAACAAACCCTTATCCTACATACCACCAATATTATACACACCAAAATTGTGCCCCCTGTATTCATGGGATACGTGGGTCTCATAACTTATAAGATAACTACATATGATTTGGTGTACATTTTTTAATACACATAATTTTATCATAACAGTTACTCAATAATTTAGTTTGACCATAAACATACGATTAAAATGAGTATATACATAAATATTTATTTATTCTTAAGAGTATCTCTAATTTTAATTTTTATTTAAATTCAAATTTAAATTTAAATTTTGATAAAAAAAAATCTTAAAAATTTTATTCAAAAAATCTAAATGTTGTTTCGGGCCATACCTCAACCTTATAAATGTAGATATCAATGAAATACATTATATGCGTCACATGGCTGCTAATCAGAAGGTGACCGTGCTTGAGCATTGCAGCGTCGCCCCACCGCCGGGCACGGTGGTGGAAAAGTCGCTGCCGCTCACTTTCTTCGACATACTTTGGCTACCTTTCTCCCACATCCAACGCCTCATCTTCTACGAATTCCCTTGTTCCAAAGCCCATTTCATGGAAACCCTCATTCCTAACCTCAAAGACTCTCTCTCCCTCGCTCTCAAACACTTCTTCCCACTTGCCGGTAACTTGGTGTTTTCTTCAAGTTCTAGCAAGCCTCAAATTCGATACCGGGAGGGCGACTCCGTTTCACTAACCTTTTCTGAGTCGGAGTCGTTCTATGATTTCATTGATCTTGTAGGGAATCATCCAAGAAAGGCCATCGATTTTCACCCTTTTGTTCCTCAATTTCCACTAGTTACTAAATCATCAGATTCTATAAGAGTCCCAGTGCTCTCTCTCCAAGTTACATTATTTCCAAACAAGGGCCTGTGTGTGGGATTGACCAATCACCATGCTGTTGGTGATGCAAACTCCATTTTCAATTTCATGAAGGCATGGGCTTTGATTACTAGGTGTGGTGGAGATGGTCCATTTCTAGCAGGTGGGTCCCAACCTATATTTGATAGGACTTTGATCAAAGACCCGAAAGGGTTAGACTCCATTTTTCTGAGTCAACGGGGAACAACCACACTAGAGCAACAACTTCCCACCAACAGTGATAAGTTTAGAGCTACCTTTATAATGAGCAGGACCGATATCCAGAGATTAAAAAGCTTGGTCATGGCCAAAAGACCAGGATTGGTTCATGTATCAACTTTTACAGTAATATGTGCTTATATATGGGCATGTATGGTGAAATCAAAAGCTGCAATTGGGGAGGAGGGTGATGAAGATGAACCCTATCACTTCATATGTGCGGGAGACACTCGGGCCCGTTTGGATCCACCTATTCCAGCAACTTACTTTGGTATTATTGAAATTGATCAGTTAGAATATTTTTTTTATTTTGTTATTAAGTATCTAGACGGAGCCGATTATTCTCTCGAATTTAGCGATTGACCACCATGACTTTAGGAATATGTTTCTTAAAAGGACAATGGTGGCTCTTTTGAGCCTAGCGATTGGTCACCGTAGCTTAAATTGAGTTAAAATATGTCCCTTAAAAACAAAAGTTACTAGATGATGTGAGAACTTAGCGATTGACCACTGTAACTTTAGGAACATGTTTCTTAAAAGGACAAGGGTGACTCTCTTGAACTTAGCGAAACTTAGCGATTGACCACCTTAACTTTAGGAACATGTTTCTTAAAATGACAAGGGTGACTCTCTTGAATTTAGCGATTGGTCACCGTGGCTTAAACTGAGTTAAAATATGTCCCTTAAAAATAAAAGTGACTAGATAATATAAGAAATAATTGAACCTGAGATATCTAGGTTACCAGAAGTCAGATCCAACCACTACACAACACTTAAATGTTTAAACTCACCCTCATAGTGAAAACATAACTCCTATCCAAATAATCAAGTTTATTTTCTGGCAGGTAACTGCGTAGTAGCAGCTTGCATTGCAACTGTAAACTGTAAGAAACTAGTGGGAGACGAAGGTTTCATATTTGCAGCGGAGGCGATCGGAGAGGACATTCGTGAGAGGTTGTACAATGAAGAGGGAGTGTTGAAAGATGCAGAAAATTGGCTGTCGGACCCGGAAGAAATTAACTGGGAGAGAACTGTTGGGGTAGCTGGGTCTCCCAAGTTCAACTACTATGATATGGATTTTGGGTGGGAAAAGCCCAAGAAGTTCGAATTTGTGTCTATAGATATTACTGGAGCAATGTCCTTAAATGGTTGCAGAGATTTAGATGGAGGCATAGAGGTTGGCTTGTCCTTGCCTAAGGCTCAAATGGATGCTTTTGCTACTATTTTTGCTGGAGGTCTCTAAATTTTATAAGCATCAAGGATGGTTGTTGGAATACAAATAATATATAGAAGGTCCTATTAAGTTCACTCTGGTCATCTGAATTGAGAGCAGTGGTAGAAGGATTCCTGTTATATTTGATTGTACAATCCACTTGCTTTTGTGATCCCTTTTTTATTTTTTGGTATTTTTTTTTTTTTGCAACACGTTGTTTGATTTGTATTTATTTCTACTTGTATTGGTATTGAACAATTTATAATATTTATTTTTACTTTGACGTCATGGATCAATATGCCATATATATAAATTTGATGCTCTTAATGACGCTTTCACTCTCAATTTATTTTGAAATTTCTCACTTTTGAACTCTCGTTTTGGCTCACGCTCCCTGTGGGATCCTGTCATACATTGCATTACATTTAAATAAAATTGGGCGTCAACATATAATTTCAAAAATTGTTAGAAGTACGTTAAGTGATAATTTAGAGTATTAAAGTTTCGTTGAAAAAAATAGAATACATTATACATATATAATAAGTAATAAATGAGAAGTGAAATGCAATAAAATATAAAGAAGAGACTAGGTGAACAAATGATCATCACACATAAAATAAGGTGATTTGTTTTACAACGAAATTGAATGAGCTTGGGCAGGGCCACGTTCCTTTGATGACTAAAGTACAAGTGAGTGCTGGTGTGTTTAATGGTTAGCAAAGCATGATAAGGGAAAAGACAAGTGAGTGGGTAGGTGGCATTATAGGGTGGAGGCATGTGTTTTACATGCCGGAGTTGTTATATGATATGTGTTGTGTGAGTAACAAACGGACAAAAAAATAGGAAAACAAAAAGGAGTGCAGCCAAAAGTCAAGGAAAGAATAAGAAGGGTAGTTTGGCATGGGACGAACGACTGGAATATGTTTGAAGTTGACTAAAAATTTGTGACTAATAAAAAAAAAAATCAACTTAGTGCCTTAACAAACAAATGAACATAACGCTTCACATAAAAATCCGATTTCAGCCCATAACTTATGATTAGGAAGCTTAGCAAGTCTATGTTACAATTAATTTGATTTTGTGTCAATTTGGTAAGGATGGAGCATTATTTTTGGTAAAGCCGTTTGATGGATTCGTAAGTTATTTAAACGCATCTTATGTGTTCGAGGAAATGTTTGAGTGAATTGAATGAACGGAAATGGGGCTTAAGTGATCCGAACTTATTTGATTTGAATGTGGTATGAAATAAATTAGATTGGCTTGGATTAATGAAACAAAATATTAAAAAATTCGGATATAAGGTGTATTGGACAACTTTGACATCATTTAGTATGAATAAAACTTTTTGTAGAAAACTCGGATTGACGCACTATCAATTTTGTTATAAATTAGACTTAGAAACCTTTCTAATGGTATATGATAGAACATCATATTGTTCATGTATAAATTCAGTTTTTAGTTTAAAGATAACTAAAATTAATCCACTAATCAAATTTGATAACTTGTTAGGAAATAATTAAAACATGATCTATTGGAGCTTGTTTTGAGTTTGACTCACAATAATGCTCCGTTTGGTATGAAGGATGGAAAGTAGGAATGATGGAAAGTAGGAGGGATTAGGGGTGCAACTCGGGCGGATTGGGCGGGTTAGACAGTCAACCCTAGTTCAACCCTAGGTATATAATCTTCAACTCTAACCCTAACCCTAACCCTACATCGGGTTGAGAAACTCAACCCGAGCACTGCCCGAGTTTAATTCGGGCGGGCTCGAGTTGAATTCGGGTTCACTGCAAGAGAGACAGAGAGAGGGGGAAATAATTAAAAATTCATAAAACAATCCATATATTTCATTCATAACAGTGTACGATTATTGATCATCTGCTTTCACACCAAAAAACTAGTGATCTCAAAGCACAATCCTAGAAAACATAGAAATTAGACCCATAAAAACTTTAAACTTAAAATATCACACTATCACCACTGATCACGCATAACAGAGTAGCAAGCAACAAGAAATAGAGGACGATGGAGTAAAAATGAAAAAAAGTGCTAATGCTTTATATATATAAAATTATTTTTTAATTTGTCGGGTTCGGGTTGAAATCGGGTTGCCGATGCCTCAACCCGAGCCCGGCCCAAATTGAATTCGGGTTGAGGTTTTTTGACCCAAGCCCAACCCAAGTATTAAAAACCCTAGCCCAAGCCCTAATTTTTTCGGGTTGAAATCGGGTTGCCCAACCCAAGTTGCACCCCTAGGAGGGATACGCTTTCTATCCTTCAAAGAAGGAAAGTAGGAATGATACACTTTCCTTCCTTTGTGTTTGGTTGGATGGATGGAAAATAAAAATGACTATTTTTTTTTTTTTGTGTTGACTAAGATTAGAGGTGACAATCGAGTCGTGTCGTGTCAAATTCGTGTTAAGTCATTACGGATTTGTGTCGAACATTAATCAAATCTAATTCAACTCATTTAACTAATTGTGTCATATCGAGTTGCAAGTTGAACTGTTTATTTTTATTTTTTAATTTTTTTATATTTTTATATTTTTTTAATTTTTTTTAATTTTTTTTAATTTTTTTAATTTTTTAAATTTTTTAAATTTTTTAAATTTTTTAAATTTTTTTAAATTTTTTAAATTTTTTTAAATTTTTTTATTTTAAAATTTATTTTAAATTTTTTAAAAAATATATATATATAAATACATATTTTATCATTATATTTTTATATGAAATTAATGTATATATAATATATGTATATATTAACAGATATATCTATATAATAAAATAGCTTGCAATTCAAATCTCAAAAGATAAACAAAATTGACAACCCACCACTTTCAGAGGAGAGAGAGAAGTGTGAGAACACTGAATTTTTCAACCTGTTGATCGGTTTTTCAGAAGTGTTCGATTTGAATTTTCAGATCTAAGTTTCAGCCACCATTTTCAGAACTGAGTTTCACACTATCAATGCAGGTGATCTGAATTGGTGAGATACTCAGCAAGGCAATCGATCTCAGCAAGGCGAAGTATCGAATGTAAGTCTGCTCTTCTCTCTCTCTCCATTTGCCCTAATTGTAGCCCTAAATCAACGAAGGACTCACCGAGAATCGAACAACTCACCGAGAATTTGAGTGAGCGAGAGCGAGCGAGAGGACTCTCTGTATTCAGTTTGTGCTCCTCTCTCTCTCTCTCTCTCTCTCTCTCTCTCTGTATTCAGTCAAATACTCCAATTGTAGCTCATTTGCCCCAATTGTATTATTTCAAATTGCCTCCCATTTTAGCCCTAACTCAAATCGAACGACTCCAGTTCTTTTGATCTTCCTTGCTAGCAGAAAATTGACGCGATCTCAGGCAAGGCAATCGAATGTAAGTCTTCTCTTCTCTCTCTCTCTAACCTCATAAGTTGCAGAAACGTCGAATTTTAAGTTCCTTCTTGCTTTTTTCAATTTGGGTTTGTAATGAAAATTTCAGCACAGATAATATATTCATTGATTGACATCACTTCATTTGTCATTTTTTTTAGCAATTATCTGCAGAAAATTAATAGGTTCAAAATTATTGTGCGAAAATTATGGTAAGTCCAAATAATCATATTTGATTTGGTTTAGTTACTGTGGTATTCAAGCTGAGGGATGAGAAGAACCCATTATGCTCACTGATCACCAACTTTGTCACTCGGATTCTGTTTCTTTTGTTTTTAATTTTGAGAAATAAAACTTGCCAATACTCAAAAATTTTATGCAATTGTTAACTTATTTCTCAATCTCATTAACTTTTCAAGAATCCTGAAATGAGTCCACCTCTGTCTCTCTCTCTCTCTCTCATAAGTGAGGTTGCCTGTGAGGTTGTTTCTGCAACTTATATGGGTGGAGGGCGGGTGTGGCAATGTGGGGAGTTGCCCTCACTGCATTTCAAAAGAACTATGGGCTATTTAGAATTTACAAATTTATAAGAAGTTTCAGTGGTTATGTAATGTGGATTGTGGTTTGTTTGATTATATTTTGTTTGAGTATTAAAATGGATGCTTTTGGTTATGGTGGGCTGAGCACTATATGTGGTGGGGGCGTTGACAAATAAGTATTGTATTGTTTTTGTAAAGTTTTGGGTTGTGGAAGAGAGAGGGAAGGGGGGGAGTGGAGTTTCGTAGCTGTTTAATTATTCCTTTTTGCGGTCTCTCATGTGGAATTTTATTCGGTGAAACTTTTGATGGGTTTTCAATTATTCGTAGAAATATAATTACATCGTTTGTTTATGTGAAATTTTTTGAGATTATATACTATTTTGTTGCATTAGATTCTTTTAATCAGGCTTGGATGACAATATCCGTTATTGTATTGAATTACAGGAAATATTCTGACCGTTACTAGGGAAGTTTTCAAATTTTGGAAAAATGTAATTGACATACATCTTCAATTTACATTGAAGTCTCTATCCCAGTTCAGAACTGTGTTTTGGTTGGGAAATTGAGAAATTCGGACTGACTTAAGTTGGCAGCAAATGTGCTGAAGTGGCAGTTGGTGTTATTGTTTCTATGGTTTATGGTTTCTTGATTGTTTTGGAAACTTTAAATAAATAATTTCGAGATTATAAATCTCTTATACTACCATCGATATGGACGGAGTGGAGGGTGTTGAGAATGAAGGGTTAAGCATGTGGGGTTGAGTTTGAATAAGAAAAGAAGTAATAGCAGTAGTCGTAGCTGAGAAATGCTGATTCTCGATATGTCCAGCTGCATCCTTGCTTCTTCGTTTTCTTCTTCTGGAGTTGTATGCATTATACTATTTGGTGATAGTATAATGATTTTCTCTGGTGGTATTAAATCCTTTAATTGTTTGATGGTTGTGTTGGTTCAACAGTTGGTTGTTGTTACTTAATTAAAGCAATTTCATGGTTGAGCTTTGATTATTTGCAACAAAAATGATTAATTAGGTCTAATGACTAATCTAATTGGCCTGTCTTAGTTTTTTCAAGACTGTCCTCTTGCGGGCTTACATTATAGAAATAAAAATGTATCAAATTTTCAAATAAACCTTTTTAAATCAAACTTTTTCGATCCAAATTCAATAAACATATAATAGCAATTGCATGAGTTGCCCACATTATTCACCAAATGGACATAGTAGTAGAGTATAGAACATACTTCTACGCATGAGAACCCAAAAGTAGATGTTAACAGCGATTTGAGAAAAGTGCGTTTTATTTGCTAGTTGTTGCCTTGCGACCATGTTTTGCGAATGGTAACATACTTCTAGCTATGTTCCATTATGTATCGTTTAACTGTATTTGCCAATGAATTTTTTTGGTTTAACATTTTAAGATTAAACTATAGTCGACATGGTATCTTTTCAATGTCTACTGCCCATTATGGTGTTATAGCTTTTCAAACCATATCCTCCACTTTCTATTTGCGAATCGTTGCGACTTGAGTTCATTACACAATTTGTTTTTATTTATTCCTTGCAGATTGGTTTTGGAGTAAATTAATTGTAAAAACAATGTCAACATAATTTTTTGACTGTCACAAAAGTTTACTATTGTTTTTTATTAATTGCCATTTCACCTATTCATTTTTTTAACAGAGATGACCTTAGTTGTGTGGTTTGTAATTTATATTTAATTACTATTCCTAGCTTTTGTATGTAATTTTGGGGATTGAATTCCTTGATATTAGTTTTGTTTGCAAATTGTAGTGATTAAATGCGAATTTTAAAAAGGTTTTGTTATTTTGTTGGGAATTTGATGGGATGCAATATTGAGGGGAATTGAATGCGACTTGATGCCAATTGTTTGATTTTATTTGGTACATTTGTTTGCTCTTTTGGTTATGTAAGGGGTGGTGCAGAGGGTTTATAGCCTTGATTGTTATGTTTGCCTAATATTTTATGAAATTGTGTTTATAGCCTTGACTGTTACACAATGGACAACGTTACCATTTTTGGCCATGTAAGTAACTTATTCTATAAATTTCATTCTAAACATCTCTTATTTGTTTATATAAAAAATATTTCAATACTTAGTACTTTGTTTTCACCTATCTTATTACAGATGGATACGGACCTAGACCACACAGTAAGTTAATGTTTTTCTCACTTTTCTTATTGCTTATCTTACTTTTTAATAGTCAGTTTAACTCCAGAGTGTCGTTGAAATTGTAGGTTCGTTTGCTTCGACAAAATAACATATCTGTTGTTGTCCGTAGTGAACGTGATCTTAATCGTCTTAACATTGAGAAGGAGGTACCACATCACACTATTTTTATTGTATTGTTATTAATGTCTTTTGTTATTAATTATTTTTAACTTATCTACATTCTTAAAGGAAAAAAGAAAAGTTTGCGATGGCGAATGCTAGCTCAAAAGGAAAAGGAAAGGCAACCTGTTCTGGCAAAAGAAAGGAAAATACAGAGATCCAAGTGGTATGATTAATCAATTGCTTACACAATCATAGTTGTAATTGTTAAGAAATTATTTAGCATTCACGAAAATACATATATATTTTTTTCCTTTTTATTTTAGGAAACCAATGATAATGTTATATCAAAATGTCAATTTGCACAACGTGCACGAAGGGAACGAGAGAGATTGGAACGCCCACCCATTCAACCTAGAAATAATATAGGCGTTGTGATCCACGATGATTGTGACGTTAATCGCCTTGACATAGTTGAGGTAGTACCATGTCTTATCTTTTTCGTGTATTGTGATTAATTTTTTAACGAATATGATTTTTTGTTTATCTGTTTGGTATTTTGAAGGGGGGAATAAAATCTAACTTGGTGGCGAATGTGAGCTCTAAAGGAAAAGAAAAAATAAGTTGTTCTTGCAAAGGGAAGGAAAATATAGAGTGCCAAAGGGTATGATTCATCAATTGCCTTTGCATTAAATAAATATATTTGTTAAATTACTTATTTTTTATCGTTTACAACAATATTATTATTTTTATTTATATTTTTAGGCAACCAATGATGTTATTATGTCAAAACGTCAATTGGCACAACTTGCACGTTGGGAACGATATAGATCAGTACATTCATCCATCCAGCCTATATTTTTTCCTTCTTTAACTCCAAACCGTCGTCATCAAGCTCAATTAGAGCTAGCTACAATTAAAAGATCGCGCATTGAATCCATGTCTACGGAACTTCTTGAGTTTTCGAGAAAATGCACTATGCAACCAAATGTATTGGGGTCATCGTCTGTGACCACTATGCTCCAAGGATTACATCCACAAAGCGTTGAAGTTTGTAGCACAATGCAATTAGAACCACTCTCTGGGTGTTCCATAGAGATTTCTGCTCTTGCAGTTGAAAGAATTGTGCCGATCAATGAATTGGGGTCATCGTCTGTAATTCCAATGATTAATGAAATACATCAACGAAATTGTGGCGAAGGTACCTCGGCACAATCGGAAATCCATGATCTTGCAGATGAACGCATTGTACTAAAAAATGTATCGTGCCCATCGTCTGCGACGATCATGCTCCAAGAAATGGCAAACCTGAATAGCGACACCACGGTGCAAGCAGAATCACCCTCTAGGTAGGTGTAATAATTTAGGATATTTTACACTTATGTACTTGAACTATACAAAACAAAACATCGAGTATGTAGTTTTTAACTTAGTCGTTTAAATCTGATCTATGTAGTGCCTGTGAATTAGACGAAATTGCATCTATGAGTTTTGGAGTTGTTTCTCGAAAACATGTATCTGAAGAACGACATTCACTTGGGGATATGACTGTAGAATGTCCTCATTGTTCAGCCTTGCATTGGAGGGATGAAAAGTTAGTTTCAAATTCATCACATATTTTATTTGGAACATGATGTTTGCAAGGAAAGATTAGACTACCTCCACTTATTACACCTCCTTCAGCAATTAAGGAGTTGTATGATGGTGATGATCATAAATCGAAATCTTTTCGGCAATATATACGAGAGTACAATGCAACTAATGCATTTATGAGTCTTGGTGCTACACTGGATTCAAGATTATTAGTTGGAAGGGGTCCGACATCATTCATTATCCATGGAGAATTACGCTATCGAACTGGATCGCTCATACCACAACCAAATCACGAGCTAGTGTACAGTCAACTATACATTTATGATCCTACTGCAGCTTTAGATGTTCGTAGTCATAGAAATCCTCATTTGCAAAGGGATGTTCTAAAAATAATCCAAGACTGTTTGTTGCATGTAAATCCATTCCCATATGAATTTCAGCAAACTTATGAGATTTTAAGTAAATCAGAATTGGTTGGTCAAAATTTGCCTGCTTATCTTCGTTATAATCCAGCATCAGATCGACGACGATATAATCTCCCTATAGCAGATGAGCTTGCAGTTATATTACCCGGAGATGGAACTGAGTCAAGTGGAATGAGAGATATTGTTTTACATTTGAGAGGAAATAATGAGTTGATGCAGATAAATGAGTGTCACCCAGCATATTTACCACTGCATTATGTGTTACTGTTTCCTCACGGTGAGCTTGGATGAGAACCTGAGTTGAGGCAGTGGGACAGTTCAGTTGGCAGACCCTCAATTAATCGATTGACTCAGTTGCAATATTATAGTTATCGTTTGTTTCAACGTCCCACTGAATATTCTAGACTTTTGATGGGTGGAAAATTTTTTCAGGAGTTTTTAGTAGATGCATGGGCTGCAACTGAACAAAATCGATTGACATACTATAAGCTTAATCAATCAAAACTTCGTGCAAAACTTTATAAAGGTCTTACAGATATTAGTGCAGATGAGCTGGGTCCTGAACAAATTGGGTGGCGAATGATTTTGCCATCTTCTTTCACTGGCAGTGCAAGACATATGTTTGAAATCTTTCAAGATTCCATGGCTATTACACGGTACAATCAACACCCAGATATCTTTCTTACAATGACTGCAAATCCCAACTGGCCTGAAATTTCTTCAGCTTTGTTACCACATCAAGCAGTATTAGACCGTCCTAATTTGGTTGCCCGAGTTTTTGAGTTAAAGAGGAGATTTTTGATGAAAGAGATAGAAACAAAACAATTATTTGGAAAAAAGGTTGCACATGTTTTTACAATCGAATTTCAAAAAAGGTGTTTGCCACATATGCATGCACTTTTATTTCTTCATGGCCCGGACAAAATTCAATCTTGCGCTCAGGTAGACAATGTGGTATGTGCTGAATTTCTTGATCCGGATGATGACTCTGTTCTATTTGATACAATCAAGAGTTGTATGATACATGGACCATGTGGTGCTCGAAATCCACACGCATCATGTATGGAAAATGGTGTTTGCATTAGGAAGTATTCTCGAACATTTGTAGAATCAACATATATGGATGAAGATGGATATCCTGTCTATCGTCGCCGTAATAATGGTCGCGTGTATATAATGAGGGGGGGACAACAAGTTGATAATAGAGATGTCGTACCATACAATCTGTATCTTTCGAAAATGTTCAACTGTCATATCAATGTGGAAGTTTGTGCAGGAATAAGATGCTTGAAGTACATTCACAAGTATATTTACAAAGGTCATGATCGTACAACTATGGTACTGGGAGGAGGAAATGAAATTCAACAATATCTTGATGCACGGTATATTGCACTGCCAGAAGCTGCTTGGCGATTATTTGGTAATCCTTTGCATGAAAAGATTCCAACTGTTGTACGTTTGAAACTTCATTTACCTGAGATGCATCGTGTTGTTTATAATCCGATAGAATCACTTGATACAATCATTTCTAAAGGTGCACAACAGGATACAACTCTGACAGGTTTTTTTGAATGTTGTCGTTTAAATGAATCTGCACGTGCGTTAACCTACCAAGAGTTTCCTCAAAAATTTGTTTGGAATAAAAAAACACATAAATGGACACCTAGACAAAGGGGGTACGCAATTGGTATAATGTACTTTGCAAGCCCAAATTCAGGTGAACGTTTTTATCTGTGTTTGTTACTCACTGTAGTCAAAAGACCAACATCATTTGATAACTTACGCACGATAAATAATGTTATGCACGATACTTTTAAATCGGCATGCGTTGCAAGAGGACTTCTAGAAGATGATGGAGATTGGATACAATGTATGCAAGAAGCTTCAATTATGCAAACAGGACACCAGTTGAGGAGACTATTCAGTATTATTCTCATAGAATGCTTTCCGTTGCATCCACTTGAGTTATGGAATCAATTCTCAATGTATTTATGTGATGACCTTAGCCACAAGATTCGTATAATGTTTGGCATTTCAACTCCTAATCAAGATCAAATTGAAGATTATGGTTTATATTTGCTGAATCAGATGCTCCATGAGTCAGGCAAGAGTTTATTGTACTTTCCACCCATGCCACAATCGACGGGAAATTGGAACGCGATAATTGGTAACCGACTTTTGTTTGAGCATCAACAATTTCAGAATGAAGCGCAGCAACCGAGTGCACAAAATAATGTCGATTGCCTTAACGATGCACAACGTACTGCTTATACTGCAATCACTTTATCAGTAATTGAAAATAAAGGAGTTACTTTCTTCTTGAGTGGGGGTGTCGGAACAGGGAAAACGTTTCTATATAATACAATTGCAACAAAAATGCGCAGCCTTGGACATATTGTCGTTACTGTAGCTTCATCCGGTATTTGCATCTTTGTTATTAATGGGAGGTCGTACAGCACATTCAACATTTTGCATTCCCTTGAGTGTGCTTGAGGATTCGATTTGTGGGTTTACCAAGCAATCGAAACATGCAGAATTGTTCAGATCAACTAAACTAATAATATGGGATGAAGTTTCAATGCAGCATAGATATTGTGTTGAGACAGTGGATCAGTACGCTTCAGGATATTTGTGATAATCAAAAGCCATTTGGAGGTATCACGGTTGTTCTTGGTGGAGATTTTTGACAAATCTTGCCAATTATATCGAAAGGAGTTCGTGAACAATTTGTAGGTGCATCATTGAGACGATCTGTATTATGGAGGAATATACATGTTCTAACTTTGGAGTTAAACATGCGCTTAACTAACGTAGATTCTGGAAATGCTGAATTTGCCAAGTTTTTAATGGAGGTAATATTTCATTGATCATTAATTTTATGAAATGTTATTTTTGAAATTAGTATTTGTTACTCTTCTCTAATTGTACTTATAATTTTTAGGTTGGGACCAATCCACAAGAAATCGTAGAACTTCCATCAACAATACACAAGTGTCGTAGTCTGCAAGAATTGATAGATAGAATTTATCCACATTTGGATATGGTTGGTGTAGTGACCTCGGACTTCCTAACTGAGCGTACAATTCTTTCTGCAAGGAATGATAATGTATGTGAAATAAATGATGTAGTATTGAATATTTCACCGGGAAAGACAATTACATATTTAGCTGCAGATAAAATGGTTGATAGTGATGAAGTTGATCGCTCCATCACGAATCGATATCCTAATGAGTGTTTAAACTCTCTAAATCCTCCAGGATTACCACCATTTAAGTTAGATTTGAAAGTGGGTTGTCCAATAATGCTGTTGAGGAATATAGCGCCGAAAGATGGGCTTTGTAATGGTACACGATTGATGGTTGTCCGATGTGCTACGCGTGTAATTGAAGCTCAGATTTTAAATGGAGATAAAATTGGCAATTTGGTCTTCATTCCAAGAATATCTTTGACACCAACATCTTCAGAATTGCCTTTTCAGATGACAAGGCGACAATTTCCTGTCCGATTGACATACACTATGACAATCAATAAATCTCAAGGACAGTCTTTGAAATTCGTTGGGGTTGATTTGCGTACACCAGTGTTTAGCCATGGACATTTGTATGTGGCGTTATCCAGATGCACATCTTCTGATCGTATAAGTGTCCTTCTTCCTGAAGATGGATGTAATTGCACAACAAATATCGTTTATCCTGAAGTTTTGTTATAGCGTTTCGTATTCATTGGTAAATAAATGGTACCATTTAGTTCAAAATGTACTTCTATAAAATATTCAACTAATTAACATGATTAATGCTTAACTTTATAGTACAATTCAATCTTTGTAGGATTGGTCTGAAATTTCAAGAGAGATGAAAAAAATAAATACAACTCAGCTTCTACGATGGAGATACACTAATGAGGTAACATAAATCTTATATTGTTGCAATTAAGTATACAATTTTTTTATATATTTGACTAATATTTTTTTTCTCTCTTTTTAAAAAATTAGGTGGTTGTACAATCACCTAACTTGCGGTATCGCATACGTATTGATACACAGACATTCAGGATAGTGATGCAGAATAAGTACAATCACAAATGAATCGTGCAATTACAGATTGGGTTCGATGTACTTAATTGTTCTCATACTATGATATTTTTGACTAGAATTCAGTTTATTGCTTTTTGTTTCAATTTTGTTGCCAAAGAAAATGTGGGCTTGAGAGTTTTGAGGTAGGAGAGAGAAAGGAGAGGTGAGGGGGATTGGTTTTAATTACTTTAATTACTTCAAATGCAATAGTTCTTCAATAGTTTGTTGGGTACACTTTCAATGTCTGGAACTTATTGGAATTCAAGTTACTTAAAGAACTAATGTTATTTTCGAGCAATTTTTTAGACAGCCTCTTGGATGTTTTGATGCTTCGTAATTTCTTTTATACCTATTTCTATGGTGTGCATTTGTATTTGAAAAATAATAAGTTATATGCCAGATCAAGTTGATTGAGAATGAGGATTTGCACTTTAACCATATGAAGAGAGTGGTTATTTGATATCAAAAAACGTTCTTTTATTTGATATGTATTTTAATTAATTTTTTTTTACTACTATGGACAAATTAATAATATGTAATGAGTAATAGCTTTTTAAGGTAAGATGAGAAAATATGTAAACTGTGTATATGTTTAAATTTTTTGAGTTATGTTTTTGGAGGTAATTTTCTACATTTTTTATATATTCATCGGTTCTAGATATTTATTGTTATCATTATGTGCACCGTTTTTTTCTTTTGCTAATTCTCATTTTTTTTAATTGATTTTTTTTCGTCGTACAGTGCTTTCAGGCACGGGTAATAACTAGTTTATATAATAAAGTAGCTTACAATTCAAATCTCAAAAGATAAACAAAATGACTTTTGCTATTCGCGGTTGAGATCACTTTAAATTTTACTTTAATGTTAATCTAACGGCTAATATTAACACCATAAATTTAATAGGAAAAATAGGGCCCTAAGGGTGTGTTTGGAGTGACTTTTTAAAAGTACTTCTAGAAATTATTTTTCATAAATACTTTAAAAAAAAAATAGTGTTTGAAACCGCCCCACCACTACCTCCACCGCCACCACCACCACCACCGTCGCCATTACCGCTGTCGCCGGTTCCGCCGCCACCACCACCACCGCCGTCACCACCACCACCACCGCCGTCACCACCACCACCACCGCCGTCACCACCACCACCACCGTCGCCACCACCACCCCTACCGCCACCACCACTGCCATCGCCGCCGCCGTCGCCACCACCATCGCCACCCCCGCCACCGCCACCATCACCACCATCGTCGCCGCACCACCACCACCATCGCCGCCACCACCACCCCCACCACTGCCGCCTTCGCCACCACCACTGCCGTCGCCGTCGCCGCCACCACTACCACCATCACCACCACCGTCATCGTCATCGCTGCCCCCACCACCACCACCACCACCAACATCGACACCATCACCACCACCGCCATCACCACCGCCACCGCCACCGCCCCCACAACTGCCGTCGTTGCCACCACTACCACCATTGTCACCGCAGCCGCCACCACCACCACTACTACTGCCGCCGTCGCCGCCACCACCACCACCACCGCCATCGTCATCGCAGCCACCACCACCCCCACCAACATCGCCACCACCACCGCCATCGATGCCATCACCGCCGCCGCCACCACGGTCATTGCCACCCACCACAACCATCCCCGTCTCCTACCACCACCACCTCTCACCCCTACTACAACCGATGTTTAAATTCATTTATTTCTCCTCTATGTTTGTGATTTGATTTTGGATATGAATACAAATATGTTTATTGTTTACCATTTTTTATTACGCTGTGCCTTCAGGCACAGGCAATAACTAGTAGATAAATAAGATACATCTCAACACAAATAATTAACTTTCCATCCACTTTCCTTCCGATTTTGGAGGGATTGATTTTGGTGAGTTGAAAGAAAAGTTAATCCATCCACTTTTCCATCATTCCTACTTTCCTTCCTTACCAAATATGATGTTTTATCTATCTCTCTCACTTTCCATCCTTCCAACTTTTCATCCTTTCATTTTTTTTATCGTACCAAACGGAGCATAAAAGTTTTTTTTTATAGGAAAAGGTAAAATTGTGTATAATTAGCTGCTAACCAACAATACCATCCGAGTGATTGATTGGGATTTTTCTTTCTGTATCACAGTGAAGAGGGTCTGACTCAACTTATATTTTCGATGTTTTTTAAGTTTTTCGAGCTTTAGGCTCAACTTAAATTATTTATGAGAGGGTTAGGTTGTGTTTGATAAAACTGAAAGTTGAATATTAAAAATTGAATGTTGAAATTTAAGTACTTAATATTGAATTTTTAATTCGTGGACTGTTTGATATGCACTAAAATTTAGGTACTAAATTGAAATAAGCTGTTTGATAATTACACAGAGCTGACATTTAAAAACAAATTATTTTCCAGTTTTATCTTTACACTCCTTACTTTAAAAGTATTTATAAAATATCTATTTATCTAATAAAAAACCACAATATATCATAACATAAATCATAATCACTATTATCACATTGTACTCTAAAATTAAAAAATATGGTAATAAAATTAATTCAAGATAAATTGATCACTGAAAAGTAGTCACACTACAATAATTTGTTAATCTAATCACTCATAATTATTGAATTGATAGTAGATCCTAATATCTGTTGAGACTTGTAGTCAATTCAATGATTGTAATAAATTAAATCAACAAATTAAGTCTAAATAATATTATTAGAGGGATATCAAGTAGTCTCCCTATTTCTCTTCCCACTACCTCTTTCTTAACTCTGATAACTGTATGCACGTGTAAGTATAAAGGGTTGTAGATGAAAAATGTACTGAGAAGTGAGTACACAAGAGAGAGAGAGAGAGAGAGAGAGAGAGAGAGAGAGAGAGAGAGAGAGAATCAGTGAAATAAAATATAGCCAAGTTGCAGTTGAAAGAGGACGAGGCTACTAGAAATGACTTGAAGTTATGAGAAAGAAAGAAAAGAGGTAGGACGTTGTAGAGAAAAGCACCAGCAAAAGGATCTGACAAGACAAAAAACATTTTGGGACAAAGTTGTCCATACTAATAAAGTTTTAAAACGCCAATTTGTTTAGCATGTTCAGCGATTAGATTAAGTCCCGTTTGACTTAAAAATCTAGGCCATTTTAAGTGAAACTTAATTCAAAAATCACTAAATATGTTAAGTTTTAAGTGCTAAATTCAGTCATCAAATAGCTCCTTAGTGTAGCTCGAGTTTAGATTTTTGCTCAAACATTATTCAATGTCTAAAATATTGAGTTGGAATTGTAGCCATCGAATAAATCCAAAAATAAAATACATACCCAACGACACTGTACAAATTATTCAAAATCAAGCAATCATTCACATATTGGAATTGATCAATGTTGAAAAAATGGTTATGAAAAATAAATTAAAATAGGACTCACAGGTCGAAATTAGCGGGATCATGATTTAATTATTTGTTCAGAACCATTAATATTTGAATGAGAAATTATGTTTTAAAAATAATCAATTTTATTGGTATAATAGACTAAATTTTTGAATTTGGAATTGAATCAAAAATAGATCAGATCGAAATAGTGGACGAAACAACATCGGAGATCAAAGGTGGGGCCCAAGGCTTTGGCGCCTTGGCTTGGGGCGCCCCCTCCTGCGGTCGCCTCGCTTTGTCTCGTCTCGTCTCTCCTCATCTCGTAGTCTGCTGTCTTCGACTTCAAGTGCATGACTCAACCGTGTTTTTAATTAATTTTTAAATTACGTGTCACATGTAATTGTAGTCGTCTAGAGTGTGTATCTGAACAGGTGTGACGAGTGGTGGCGTCCTTTGCCTATTCAGGTTAATTGAATAGGTGCCTAGAGTCTATAAATAGGCGACCCCTACTGTCATTTGAAAATACGAAAAATACCGAAACACTGAAATTCAGGAACAATTCTTCTGACTTTCATACTTCTCTCCTTCTGCATGCATATTATTGCATTGTTGTTCTTCTTCGTTGGTTCAAATATAAGGCACAAAGTTGTGATCGCTGGAATCTTGGAGATTGAAGTGTTGCTTCTTCAAGAACGTAAATTCATTTTATCTTAAAAGACAATTGTTCATCAACCTTGAGCATCAACAGGGAGCAAATTGGTCTTAAAGAGACTGTGGATGTTGGGCACAAATTTATTCTAGTTTTCTAGTTCTAATCGTTGCTGCTGTTCAGAGTCCATGTGAGTGCATTACTTTGTTTAAATAAATAGTAGGCTATTTGTTTTAGATTTGTAACAATTTTTGTAAGCTTTCTAAATCTAATTATATACACAATATTTTTGAATAACAATCAAAACGAAGGTGACGAAACTATTCAAGAAGATTAGCTAAATAAAAATATTCCTTATTAAGTAAATGTAAATAATCCTCCAAGGAAGATTGGATCAAAACTCATATGAGTTTTATGCATCTTCACTATATATCTCAAGTTTTTAAGGTAAAAATACCTAACAAACTGCAAACTTGGTAAAGTTTAAAGTGCACAAATTATGAATTTTTATAAAAACATGATTTGGTCCAATTAAAAGCTTTCAAATAGTTTCAATCCATGTGCTTATGGGATGGAAACTTAACAGCGACCATCAAGAGGCGGGTTCAAATAGCTTCGATCATGGTATTTGTGATTGATCATGAGTTTCTTTTGAGTAATTATAATCTCTCTTTTATAATGTTTCATTTTAGTATAAGCAATTGTAACCTTCAAAAAAACACCAAAACGTAGACTTTTTGTAACATTTGGTGTTCCTTAGGTGACACTCACATATAGCTAATTATACCAATAGTTTTGCCTTTTAAGATGGTCCATGGAAGCAAGGGCGGAGGCAATTATGGTCCAGGGTGGGTAAGTGCCCCCCTCAAAAAAAAAAAAAAATTATTACTTAAGTATGTATATTATATATTTGTATAATATATTAGTGAAAATTAATTGAGACTGAATACTCCTTAAGGGACTTATAATGACTTGAGTCCGTCAAGAAAACTTATTTAGTGATAAGTCCGTTTTTATCTTAATAATAAGGAGTTAAGTCCACTATTTTTTTAAAACTCTAAAATGCCATTCTTATAATGTTTCAATAGTATTAGACATTAATTCTGTTTTCCAATTGGGAAACACTCATATTCTTTACCCCTTAATTATATCCTTAATTGGCAACAAAAAAAAAATTATATTCTTAATTCACGCTCATAAAATTTGACTATAAAATTTAAAATTCAAATTCATGATTCATATTATTCTAGTTGTTCTCCAACAATTCTGAGTTTTTTCTTCTCCAAAATGAACGAAGATGTTGCCGCCGAAGCTCCAACCGCTCTTTCCGTCCATACATCTCCGCCTCCATCAGTGCATCTAGTTTCGCTACCACCGTTAACAATGGTTACTCCCCCGAACGAAACCCTAACCAAAGTATTAATTCCTTCTCCTCCTATAGTAGTAGTAATAGTCGCAGCTACTCTTCCACTCGACCTCTTAAAAACTCTCGCCGCTTCTCACTCTCATCCCAATTTTCACTTCTTATAATGGATCTATCATTCGATGTTGTGGTTTCTAGTTGGTTGATCGGTGAGATTTTGATTTAGGTCTCCATTTAGTTGGTTGTGTATTTTTGTGAAGAAGACGAAGTTGTGTCGGTACAATTTCTTTTCTATGTTACTATCTTTGTTTTGTTATGCTTGTGCATGTTACTACTTTTTTTTCATGTTATTATTTTTTATTGAACATGTTACTATTTTTTTTATAAGCATGTTATTGTTTGTATTGAATGTTACTATTTCTCCGAAAATATCAATATTCAATGTTATTATTTTTTATTGAGTATGTTACTATTGTTTTTTTTCAAATATTAATATACAATGTTATTATTTTTTATTTTTGAATGTTACTATGTTTTTGTGTTTAAATGATACTATTTTTTGTGTTTAAATTGTACTATTTTTTGTATTTGAATGTTACTATTTTTTGTTTTTAATGTTAATATTAAATATTACTATTTTTTTGAAATATCAATATTCAATGGTATTATTTTTTATTGAATATGTTACTACTGTTATTTTTTTAAATATTAATATACAATATTAATATTTTTTATTTTTGTATGATACTTTTTTTTTTTTTTTTTTGTATTTGAATGTTTCTATTTTTTATTTTTAATGTTATTATATATATATGAGAGAGATATAGTCCTAACATATAAATGGATATTGATAGATATGAGAAAAAAAAAATTTTAATGTTAGTTAAACTCCTAAAATTTAAGAATTTTTAGTTTTACTTTACTTTTTAAAGGGAATGAATAGTTTGGTAAAATTGATAAAAAATGGACTTCATAACAAATAAGTTTCTTTGACGAATTTAAGTCAAAATAAGTCTATATAGGGAGACCGGCCTTCAAATTTTCCAATATATTATTTGTGCCCACTCAAAATCAAAGACAAAAATATTAGGCCCACCGTTATAATATAACGAATATGTATTTTAAGTATTTTTTCAATATTTTTAATTATGCCCACCTATTTTTTTAGCACATCAATTAATGTACACTTATATCAAATGAATAATTTTAATTATGTCCACCCTATCTTTTTTTTTGCACATCAACTAGTGTATACTTATATCAAATGAATATGAATTTTTTAACACATTTTGAATAGGTTTTGTACCTATCTAGATAAATTTTGAATATATTAGAATTATTTTATACTTTTTAAGACTAAAAAGACATGATATACATATTCACTAGTTTACTTGTGATTTTGACATTTTTTTTGCTAATTATGGTAGAAATTATAGAGTGCACATTAAACTGCATAATCGATCAAATGAGTTATAAATACCAAAGTGATAACATGATTGTGTATATAAAGAATAATCAATTCTAAATAATTTTAATTAGCCAATATTTTGTAAAACAAATGTTGTCATTTGTATATATTAGGCTACCAAATTTTGGTATGTTGGGTTTAATGAATTTTTAAGTATTGAATATGATGTAATTAAATAAATTATTATCATATTTCTATCAATTGTAACAAAAAAAAATAATTTTTTAAAATATTTGTGCCCACTCTGACACAATTTTATGTCTCTGCCGTGCAAACTTTGATTAGGACCAAGTTAAGCTTTTGTAGACCCCAATGTATTAGGGTTTTAAAACAGCTTAATATATAGTACAACCACATGGCTATGAGAAGACACAGTTTTGGTCTCACAAAGAGGCGACACTAGTATTTTTTAGGGGTGTAATTTGGGCGGGCTAACCCGAGTTCAACCCGAAAAAATTAGGGTTTGGGTTAGGGATTTTAATACCTGGGTTGGGTTTGGGTAAAAAAACCTCAACCCGAATTCAATTTGGATTGGGCTTGGGTTGAGCCACCGGGTTCACGGGTTGAACCCGAATATTAAAATCGGGCTCAACCCGATTTAATAATTGGGTTCAACCCGAATTAATGCCTCACTTTGGGATTCCATTCTTGGGGCATATAGTAACTATGACAATATGTCTATTGGAGAAATTGCAGTCAGACACCTATTTAATATAGAACCTAAGAAGTCAGTAAACTATGTGGTTTTAGCAAGCATGTATGTTGCAGCTGGATTGTGGGACAGTGCATCAGGTTTAGAACAACAAGTCTATTTTGGGCTAAACTCGAACTCAACCCGAATTGAACCCGTAAAGTAACCCGAAATCAGTCCGAAATCATTAACCCGAATTCAACCCGAGCCCGCCCGAATTAAACTCGGGCAGTGCTTGGGTTGAGTCCCTCAACCAGATGTAGGGTTAGGATTAGGGTTAGGGTTGAAGATTATATACCTAGGGTTGAGCTAGGGTTGACTGTCCAACCCGCCCGAGTTGCACCCCTAGTATTTTTAGGATCTAGTATTTAGGATTTCATTTGCTTGCCAAATTTGTCTTAATTTGATTCCTTCTGATAAATAATTAAGGGATGTGGGGAACATTTCCTAAATAATTTTTGTTATTTGGCACTTGATGTGGATAACATTTCCCTAAATAATAGCTAGCAGCTATATGATTTAGTACACTATCTAAGATTATAATTTTTTTGAGGTCAAGTTTTAATTTTTGGTGGGGCTATTTCCACCCTACAAATCTCCATTTCCACCCTATTTAATTTTTCATTATTAAACTACTAAACTCATTCCTTTTATATCCACTCCATTAATAACTAAGTTCATCCCATGCTACATATGCTCGCTTTAATAAGTAAACTCACTTTATATTTTGACATAATTAGAGTTTCATTCTCTATCTCATCTCATGCACTCACAAAAATATTTTTTTGATATAAATTTTTTTAATGAGATACATGTTAGTATTACTTCTCAATTTAATTTTATATTTGATTTGATGCTTGTTTTATGAATTTTCATTATTTTTGATATATTTTGATATCTCTGTCAAGTTTAATAATTTTTTATTTAAAAATTATATGCATGTATATATATGTATGCTTTCATATTATTTGTTCTTTTTTATCTTGTTAAGGTTTTGAATATATACTTGTTATTTTTTTTCTTGTTCGATTTTGTGTCTGTGCTTAATGTTTATTTTTTTTTCATATTCAGTTTTGCGTCTTATAGTTTTGTTTGTTCTTTGCTTGATTTTTTTTCCTTCTTGTTTCGGTTTGCTTTTTTTTTTCTATTTTTTCCTTATTTAGTTCTTTTATTTTTTTCTTCTTTCAATCTGCTTCTTTCTCTTTTCTTTTTTTCTTGTTTCGGCATGCATGTTTTCTTTAACTTGTTTTGTTTTTTGTTATTTTTTTTTTATTTCGTAAATATATTTATGCATTAAAGTTAATTGTCTTCTTTCATTAATTTTTTCTTACAATGACTTCTTTCATTAAGGGGGTATACATAAAACGAGTGAGATTAACTATTTTTTTTGGGAGGGGGAAGGGGAAGGGAAAGGGGAAGGGGGAGGGGGACAAATGAGATTAACTATTAATGTAGTATTTCAACAAATAAGGGCTTCCACTGTCTTTCCATCCAAGCAACTCCTATGCTCATCAATGACACGTCCACCTGTACTAAAAGCAGATTCGGATGCTACAGTCGACATAGGAACTGTTAGTATATCACGAGCCATGGTGGAAAGAATTGGAAACCTACTTTCATATCCTTTCCACCAGGTCAAAATATCAAAATCGGGATCTTCAACACTTACCATTGGAGCATTGTAATATTGCTGAAGTTCAGTTAACCCCCTAGATGTTGAAATACCTCCTCTGTTCAAAATTGAAGCTAGCATAGATATTTTACCTTTACCTTTACTACTACCAACAATATCACTAGAAGCTGATGGGGGATTAAGTGTACCACTATTCCCAAATGTTACACTATATTCATTAAAAAAAATTTCAAAATAATATTTTATTTTATTCATGTGGTTCATGTGCTCATCATTTAAGTTAGCACCATATAAAGACAAAAACACTTGTAAGGCCAAATTCTTTAAATCGAGGGTCAATTAACATACCAAAACCAATAAGTATAGGAAGTGGTGAAAAATATTTATTAAATTTAGATTGCATATTATGTAAAATAGTAGAAAATTCGGGTTCATTACTATATAGTTCAAAAAGATCACTGATACTAACTATATGAACATAGGCAAGTGTAATAGTTGGATAATAATTACCAGATAAAGCCATAGTTGATTCATAAAAAACTTTTAAAAAATCTTTCATTTTATCAGTGACATCCCATTCCTCTTCGGTGGGACGCGATAATGAACCGGTGATATCTATACTAACATAGTCATTTAAGGTAGCTTTATATTTAACTGCCACATCTAGCATTTTATAGGTGGAGTTCCACCTATGTTGTACATCATATGGTATTTTTTTGCATTTTAAAGTATTCTTTTTACACATAGTTCCAAATGTTCTAAGTCTATTTTCAGAACCTATTATATGATAAATAATATATCTAACTTTATCAATTATATATCTAATATCATGGAGACCACTTTGTACTATGAGATTTATGATATGACACATACATCTCATATGAAAAAAACTACCTTCACATGGTAAAGTTAAATAACATTTTAAATGACTTATAGTCCCACTATTATTTGTTGCATTATCTAAAGTAATAGTAAAAATCTTATCTTGAATATGATAAATTTGTAACTGATTATAAATACTTCAAAAATAACTTGTGCACTATGATTATCTTCAATCCTTGTAAAAGTAATAATTCTTTTTTGCATAACCCAATTATCATCAATAAAATGAGCAGTTATACATAAATATCCTAATTGTTGGCAAGAAGTCCAAATATCAGAAGTCAAACAAATTTTACTTTTAAGATTACCAAAATAAGCAATTAAATTATTTTTTTCTTGTACATAATATTTAATAACATCTCTTTGACATGTTTGACGAGAAAACTTTCGGAATGAAAGATTAAAACCACTTTGTAACATTCTTTCAAATTCAGTATCATCTACAAGAACAAATGGAAGATTTCTTATAACAATCCATCTAACAATTGCTTTTCTAGCAAATTCAGGTTCATAACTAAAAGTGCTTAGTGTACCGGTACTAGCAGATTGTGATAACATTGTTTGTCTAATATCAGTTTGACCTCTTAATAAACATGCATTTAGATGTCTAGTTAAGTGACTAGTTCCATTTTTAGAGCCTCCAGCAAAATTTTTTTTATAATAATTACATATAGACTTTTCTGATGTAATGACCCCATTAGAATTCTTAATTTGGATTTTTTCAAAATGATCCCAAACCTTGGACTTTTTTCTTTTATTAGATGGTACATTCTCAGTAGAATTCATCTCAGGAGTTGAAAATAGATCATCCCCGTCACCCTCATTGATATTCTCATTATCATTAGACTCAAGAATTTCGTTATAAATAATATTTTGTGAATGAGATGAAGTCATTATTTAAATTAAACTATAAAAATAAAATAAATACTTAAATTATGTAAAAAAACTTTCTCACAAAATGTGACCACTTAACAATCTTGAGTATTTGAGACAGCTGAACACTTGAGAGTTGAGACTTCAAGACTTCAAAACACTTGAGCTTCAGAACACAGTGAACACTTGAGCTTCAGAACACAGTGACCACAGAACACTTGTGAGAATGAGAGTTTTTTTTTTTGCAATGAAATGTAAACAAATGACTGAGTGGGTTGAAATAAAATTACTCGCTTATTTATCATTAAAAAAAAATCGACCGTTGGCTCAATTAAATGACTGCATCTGCCTCTCTCTCAGACTTATAGCTGGTACTCATAATCACAGACTACAAATTTATTGTATCTGACTATCTCTCTGAAGTTGAAAAGACAATGCACATTGCACAGCATGGCCTATGAGGCTAGAAGTCTGACTGTTACACTGACCGGCTGAAATGGAGCCTCTGCACTGCAGTCTGCCTCATATTCAAAATTTTTCAAAACTTTACTCTCACCAACCCAAATAACTCTCACCAACCCAATATTCAAAGTCTGACTTTGAAATTTACTCTCACTTGACCAAAAAAAAAAATTAACTCTCACCTACCCAAATTAAAATCTCACCAACCATTCATTCAAATCTTTTTTTTTTTTTTTTTTAACAAAAGTGTCCACCTGACATTATGTACTGTTTCCAATGTCAACCTTCATAAATTGACTAAGGCTACATGATCATGCTAAAAAATAATTCTGACCGTTTATTTCAAATTGAATGGTCTGTAATCAGTAATTGAAAAAAGAATAAAATTATAAAATAAAAAATATAACGTGACGTATTTTTATTAGTCAAAAAATAAAAAAATATATATATTTTTATACCATAACACTCCTCTCATAAAGTATAGTGATTTTTCTGCATGCTGATGTCAATTTGGTCATGTATTCGAAGCATAATAAAGTATTTACCCTCATTCAACTGCCGGCCTTTAGGCATTGGGGAAGACATCAAAACAAAAAGATCATCTAATTAGTAAAATTAAAAGTTATAATTGTGTCGAATTTTGTGAGTTCGAGTTTGAATCGCGTTTATTTTTTTAAATAAGCTTAAAAATTTGTTCACCTCAAATTGAGTCCAAAACAAGTTGAATTTGAGTCGAGTTCAAGTAGTAGGAATATTTTACATATAAATGAGCCGAGTTTTATGAACTTGAGCTAGCCCACTACCCACCTCTTAACATAAACATATATGTTTGATAAAAAAAAAAAACATATATATAGGCGGGTATGGACTTTGGGTGGGCTTCGGGCGGGCTTCGGGCATGTGGACGGGTTATTGGGCCGGGTATTTGGGCGGGTTATTGGACCGGGCTTCGATTTCGGGCCAGGCTTCGGGCCGGGTAATGAGTTTAGGGGTAAACCCAAGCCCTTTCTTAAAAGATATTGGGCTCGGGCTCGGGCGGGCCAAAAATCGGGTCTATCGGACTTCGGGCCTATTTTTTCGGGCCGGGTAACAGGACCCATAGGTAATCCGGCCCATGAACGCTCCTAATTGCAACCAAAGGATGACTACGCCGACAGAGAGAGGGATTATCTTCGTCTTTTCTTTTTCTTTTTCTTTTTTTCTTTTTTTTTTTTTATGTTGTGGGCATGGTTCGGTGCCAAGATCTTTTTGGATGGAGCGTACCAGTGTGTGGCTGAGCAAGGCCATAGATGTAAACAATGGAAAAAGTTTGTTGCGCCCATACCAATGTTATGCAGACCAAAACTGTACCCTGGATTCGCTGGATCCTGTGGGTCTCAATAGATTAGTTTGACCATAAATGTACGATTACAATGAGTTGTATGGTTTGATTTCATTACTTTTAAAAATCTAAATGTTGTTTGGGGCCATACCTCAACCTTATAAATGTAGGTATCAGTGGAATATATCATGTGCCTCACATGGCTGCTAATCAGAAGGTGAATGTGCTTGAGCATTGCAGCGTCGGCCCACCGCCGGGGACGGCGGTGGAAAAGTCGCTGCCGCTCACTTTCTTCGACATACTTTGGCTATCTTTCTCCCACATGCAACGCCTCATCTTCTACGAATTCCCTTGTTCCAAAACCCATTTCATGGAAACCCTCATTCCTAAACTCAAAGACTCTCTCTCCCTCGCTCTCAAACACTTCTTCCCACTTGCCGGTCACTTGGTGTATTCCTCAAGTTCTAGCAAGCCTCAAATTCGATACGAGGAGGGCGACTCCGTTTCACTAACCTTTTCTGAGTCTAAGTCGTTCTCTGATTTCATTGATCTTATAGGGAATCATCCAAGAAAGGCCATGGATTTTCACCCTTTTGTTCCTCAATTGCCACTAGTTACTAAATCATCAGATTCTATAAGAGTCCCAGTTTTCTCTCTCCAAGTGACATTATTTCCAAACAAGGGCCTGTGTGTGGGATTGACTAATCACCATGCTGTTGGTGATGCAAACTCCATTTTCAATTTCATGAAGGCATGGGCTTTGATTACTAGGTGTGGTGGAGATGACCCATTTCTAGCAGCAGGGTCCCAACCTATATTTGATAGGACTTTGATCAAAGACCCAAAAGGGTTAGACTCCATTTTTCTGAGTCAACAGGGAACAACCACACTAGAGCAACAACTTCCCACCAACAGTGATAAGTTTAGAGCTACCTTTACAATGAGCAGGACCAATATCCAGAGATTAAAGAGCTTGGTCAAGGCCAAAAGACCAGGATTGGATCATGTATCAACTTTTACAGTAATATGTGCTTATATATGGGCTTGTATGGTGAAATCAAAAGCTGCAATTGGGGAGGAGGGTGATAAAGATGAACCATATCACTTCATGTGTGCGGGAGACACTCGGGCCCGTTTGGATCCACCTATTCCAGTAACTTACTTTGGTAATATTGAAATTGATCAGTTAGAATTTTATTTTTTTTAATTTTGTTTTTGGGTGTTTAGACTTGTGTCGACTATACTCTCGAGCCTATTGATTGACTACCATGACTTGAGCTAAATTAGAACATATCGGTGGCTCTCTCGAGTCCATATGAATTGAGTTAAAACATGTCCCTTAAAAGGATAAGGGTGACTCCCACCATAGCTTGAGGTGTGCTAGAACATATTCCTTAAAAGATAAGGGTGAATACCTGAAACCTCTATATTATTAATGACTAGATTCAACCACTACACCACTTTCAACTGTTTAAACTCACCCTCATAGTAAAACGTAACTCCTATCCAAATAATCAAAGTTTGTTTTCTGGCAGGTAACTGCATAGCAGCAGCTTGCATTGCAACTGTAAACTGTAAGAAACTAGTGGGAGACGAAGGTTTCATATTTGCAGCGGAGGCGATCGGAGAGGACATTCGTGAGAGGTTGTACAATGAAGAGGGAATGTTGAAAGATGCAGAAAATTGGCAGTCGTACGCGAAAGAAATTAACTGGGAGAGAACTGTTGGGGTAGCTGGGTCTCCCAGGTTCAACTACTATGATATTGATTTTGGGTGGGGAAAGCCCAAGAAGTTCGAATTTGTGTCTATAGATATTACAGGAGCAATGTCCTTAAATGTTTGCAGAGATTTAGATGGAGGCATAGAGGTTGGCTTGTCCTTGCCTAAGGCTCAAATGGATGCTTTTGCTACTATTTTTGCTGGAGATCTCTAAATTTTATAAGCATTAAGGATGGTTGTTAGAATACAAATAATATATAGAAGGGACTATTAAGTTCACTCTGGTCATCTGAATTGAGGGCTGTGGTAGAAGGATTCCTGTTATATTGATTAGATCGGAGGAACTAAGGATACTTCTTATAAGAGAAATATTACCCTCATCAAAGTGCACGTTTTTAAGTCTAATGGTTTTTGGATCCACTTGTTTTGGTGATTCCCTTTTATTTTTGGCTATTTTTTTTTTTTTTTGGTTTGATTTGTATTTATTTCTATTTGTATTGGTGTTGAACAATCTATAATATAAAACAAAACAGATCTCAAATAGATTCATCCAACAACTACTAACATTATTTTCATAATCATTAATATTACATCTTATTTTCAATTACGAATTATTTCTAATTTATTATAAATCACAATAAGTTGAATTTCCCTAGTTTATTATAAACCATGATAGGTTGAATTTGTGTCATGTTTATCCAGCAAAGACTTTTGGTACTGGATTACTCTTTACTGGTACAGTACCAATAAAATATGTGACTAGGAATTGTTCATGGAGAGGACAATAGATGATAAGTTTCGGTCAAATAGATAGTAACATCTCTCCAAATAGATTATAAGTTTCGGTCAAATAGAATGTAACATGGGGCCGCGACCTAACTTGAATTCGCAAAGTATACAATCCGCTTATCAAGTACTCAGTCCATTTAAACTGGGAGAGTCTATGGTACCGAATAGTGGTTTTTTGGTACCGTACCGCCTGGTTTGTGGTGGGCCAAGGCGGTTTTGTGGTGGGCCATGATGAATAAAAAAAAGGGGGCTGAAAAAGGCGGTTGAAAAACGGTGGTAAATCTATCTTAAGATGTGATAACCTTATCTCATATCTAGGTGGTACTTTTACCTTTATTACTTGTAACTTAACCTTAAATGGTTATAACTTCACATCTAAAAGTAGTAACCTAACTTTCAAATATTGTAATTTTATTTTTAATTGTTGTAACCTTACCTAAATAGTTATAACCTCACTTTCAAATGTAGTAATTTTGTATTTGCAAGTAGTAACGTTACATTTAATAGTCATGATCGATCTTGATTAATTAAAGATCGATCTCAATGCCAATTTTTTTTTTTTTTTTGTCATTCCACTCAATTAAGATCTATCATGATTATTTAGGATCTATCTCAATGCCAAATTTTTTTTTTTTTTTTGCTATTCCACTCAATTAAGATCAATCATGATTATCTAGGATCTATCCCAATGCAAATTTTTTTTTTTTTCCCATTCTACTCAATTAAGATCGATCTCAATGCCAAATTATTTTTTTTTACATTAAATTGACATGTAATTTTATGAAATTTTATGAATTTTAAATTTATAATTTTGAATGCTAATTTAATACAATTGAATGTCAATTTAATGTTATTTTTGATGAATTGAATGTTAGTTGGATAAAATAAAAAATAACATAAAATTAAATTAATTTTAATTTTATGAAATTTTTTTTGTAATTTTATGAAATTAAATTTTAATTTTGTCTAAATTAACATTCAAAATTATAAATTTAAAATTCATAAAATTAACATTAATTTAAAATTCATAAAATTAACATTAATTCATAAAATGTTAATTAATTTTATGAAATTACATGTCAATTTAATGTAACTAAATATAGGATCGGGACCAGTTCAGGAAAAAAAAAATTCGGCTAGTCGTGATCGATCCTATTTAATTGGAACCACAAGAAATTTAGTTTGGTCCCAATTTTTGGACCATCAAATGCATTAAGATCGATTTCATATAGTCATAATCGATCCTAATTAAGTGAAATCACAAAAAATAATAATAATAATAATTTGGCTTTGAGATCGATCTTAATTAATCATGATCGATCCTAATTGAGTTGAATAGCAAAAAAAAATTGGCATTGGGATCGATCTTAATTAATCATGATCGATCATACTATTCATTATTTTGATCTCAACAATGCAATGTATATCCTTTTAGGATCGATCTTTATTGTGTATGATCGATCCCAATTCCCCATTCCCCCATAGGAAATACGCTCCCCCCAGTATGGTTGTAACACAAGTAAAAGGAAAAAAAAAATTCGATCGATCATGTGAATGTACGATCGATCTTATTTATCCTTTCTTGTAATCTCACCCCTAAAAGGTTACCTCTTTTCAACTGAGAGAAGTAAGCTTACATTTATACATTGTAAGTGTTCTTTTTTAGTCGATAAACTTTCCTTTATTTTAATGGGTAATTTTACCTCTCTATGTAGTAACCTAACATTTTATGAATTAATGTTAATTTTATAAATTTTAAATTAATGTTAATTTTATAAATTTTAAATTTATAATTTTGAATGTTAATTTGGATAAAATTAAAAATTAATTTCATAAAATTACAAAAAAAATTTCATAAAATTAAAATTAATTTAATTTTATGTTATTTTTAATTTTTTATTTTATCCAACTAACACTCAATTCATCAAAAATAACATTAAATTGACATTCAATTGTATTAAATTAGCATTCAAAATTATAAATTTAAAATTCATAAAATTTCATAAAATTACCTGTCAATTTAATGTAAAAAAAAATAATTTGACATTGGGATCGATCTTAATTGAGTAGAATGACAAAAAATAAAAAATAAAAAAAAGTTTGGCATTGGGATAGATCCTAGATAATCATGATTGATCTTAATTGAGTGGAATAGCAAAAAAATAAAAAAAATTGGCATTGAGATAGATCCTAAATAATCATGATAGATCTTAATTGAGTGGAATGACAAAAAAAAAAAATTAGCATTGGGATAAATCTTTAATTAATCATGATCGATCATGACTATTAAATGTAACGTTACTACTTGCAAAAACAAAGTTATTACATTTGAAAGTGAGGTTATAACTATTTAGGTAAGATTACAACAATTAAAAATAAAATTACAATCTTTGAAAATCAGGTTACTACCTTTAGATGTGAAGTTATAATCATTTAAAGTTAAGTTACAAGTAATAAAGGTAAAAATACCACCTAAATGTGAGATAAAATTAGCAAAGGTGAATTTACCACCATTTTTCAGCCGCCTCTTTCGACCTCCTTTTTTTATTCATCTTGGCCCACCACAAAACCGCCTTGACCCACCGCAAACCAGGCGGTACGGTACCTAAAAACCACTATTCGGTACCACCCATTTAAAACTTTACTTCTTTTCAAAAGTGGTGGGCCTCATTAAATGGACTAACAACCGAAAACGGAGACCTGTCCTATTTTATAAGCTGTCTTCCATCCCACATGTTCATGTGCTGTCGATGTGGGATTGAACTTTGTAGTGATGTTTATAGCTCTGTTTTGATTCCACTTGTTGCTAGCCTGCCGATGTGGAATTGTAGTGAGACTTATAACTGTATTTTGATTCCACTTTGCAGCTAGGCTGATATCAAGAATTTGTAATAAATTTATATTGTCCTTTTCTTATTTCTTATACTTTGACATTATGGATCAATATGTCATATATATAAATTTAACGTTCTTAGTGACATTCCCGTTCTCAATTTTTTTTGAAATTTTTCATTTTCGCGCTCTCGCTTTGGTTCACGCTTCCGCTCTATGTGATCTAGGTTGTAATCTTAGCTTTAAATATGATCATTTTACCTCAACAGTTATAAAATGACCTCATATGGTTACAGGGGCGGAGCCAGATATCCATCTTAGTGGGGGCAAAAATATGAGCAAAAAACATAATCAAACGGTATTAAAAAAAAAAAAATTCAAACCTCCGTTAAAGACGATTGAATTAAGGGTTATTTTCAAATGAAGAATTCTTAAGTTAAAATATAAAAAAAATATTAAGATTTAACTATTACGTGAAAATCAAGAAATCAATATCAATCCAGACGATATTGTCTTTGATAAATATGTATGCGTAAGGGTATTTTACATTTATTTTACTCAATTAAAATATGTCTTCATAGATTAATTAAGAGAGCGAGTGAACCACTGACCTACCAAAAATAAAAACAACTAGAACACTATATAAATTTCTAAGAATTTATGGGGGCAACATATAAACTTTTGAATTTATGAGGGGCAACATTGCTTAAAGTTTTGAACCTATAGGACTTTTACTCAAAATTCAGTGGGGGCAATTGCCCCCAGCCCTTTACATGTAGCTCCGCCCCTGTATGGTTATAACATCATCTAAGGTGATTGAGTGTTAATTTAACAAAATTAAATATTATTTTTAAATTTTATAAAATTAAACATTAAGTATACAAAATAGTTATATTTTAAATCAGATAAAATTAAATATAAATTTGAGAAATGTAATTTTATTTTGGTGAAACTAGAGGTTAATTTGGTGTTAATTGAATGAAAGTTAATACTGAATTGATGGATTCACATGTTAATTTGATAAAATTGAATGTCAATGCAGTGTTAATTTGAAAAAATTAAATTTAAATTGATATAATTGAATGTTAAATTCATACAATTGAATCTTAATAAATAAAATTGAATGTCAATTTGGTGTTAACTTGATAAATTTTAAATTTATAATATTGAATGTCAATTTACTGTTATTTTGATGAAATTGAAAGTTAATTTCATAAAATTACAAGTCAATTTGATGTAATTGAATATAGGATCGAATCAATTCAAAAAAATTATATGATTGTCTAGTCATGATCGATCCTTCTAATTGGAACTTCCAGAATTTTTGTTTCAAATATTTTTTGGACCATCAAATGCATTAAGATCGATTCTATATAGTCATGATCGATCCTAATCTAATTGAGTGGAATCGTAGAAAAAAAAATGGTTTCATAAAAATTTAGATTAGGCATTGGGGTTAATCCCACTTAATCATGATCGATCATGACCATTGAGGTTAAGTTACATCTTTTAAAGTAAGGTTACTACTTGTAAAAACAAAGTTACAATCTCTTAAGGTAAGATCATCATTTTTTAAGGTAAAATTACTACCTTTAGAGAGAAGGTTAAAACCATTTATGATTAAATTACAGCCTATAGAGGTAAAGTTATCACCTTCAGGAGTGAGGTTATAACTTCTTGAGAGAATTTTACAATCTTTTAAGGTAAAACTACTATATTTAACGGTGATCTTATAACCATTTGAGATTAAATTATAACATGTAAAGGTAAAGTTATAACCTTTAGAGGTGAGATGAGATTGCAAACTTTTTAAATAAAGTTATAACTGTTTAAAGTAAAGTTATCACCTTCGAATGTGATGTTATAATCATTTGAGGTTAAGTTACAATCTGTATAGGTGAAATTACTAACGTTATAAGTTAGGTTACAACCCTTTGATGTAAGATTATAACATTTATGATAAAATTATTACCTTTAAATGTGAGACTACAACCATCTAAAGTTAAGGTATAAGTAATAGCGGTGAGGTCACCTTTAAGGTAATATGACTGGTGCATGAAAAAAAAAAAACATTTTTGGACCACACTTATTTGTTATATGTGACAAATTACTTGGAAAGCAAACTTGGAATATTATATTTGGTCGGCGTAAGTTTAGATATTCTTTAATTAAAAAATAAAATAAAATAGAATGATTATTTTTATTATTTGTGATTTCATACGCTTGGTCTTTGTGATATGACTTGTTTTATAGATTGGGTTCAGAAATACTAGGTCTTTCCGTATGTACCAAACCTTAGTGGTCGATTATGCCTGGTAGGTCCTTTTTTTCCCCCTTTAATCTCAATCTTTTTTTTTTTTTTTTTTCCCATTTAGCCATTTGAATGAATAATTTTAATTAAGTATCCATTAAGATATAAGTAGATCATATTCATTTAATTCCTCTAGCAACCTCAATCACACTTCATCTTTGTAAAGCTAAAAACCTGATCCTATTTGGAATTCAGAAGTACATCCATCAACCTGGAGAATATCCCAACCATCCATCATGAGTAGGAAATTAAAGGAATAGTTTTTAGAGGGGTTGAGTTTCTAAAATTCGAAATCTTAACCCTTTCCTTTCCTTGTTATACTTGGGCTCTTAACCCATGAATTTATTTGCATTAAAGCCCACCCTCCTAAACTTAGACAAAATTCCCCCCTTAAATAATTCAGAAAATCAAGTTTATGGTTATCAATGGTGGGTGTGATTAATATTTAACAAAGCTTTTGTGATTGGTGCCTGAAATGGGCCACAACTCCCTACTATATGTACAAAATCTGTGCTAGGTTCGGGTAAATGGTATTTGACACTCCAAAATGCTTGACTCGCACTCTTAAAGGTGCCGGGATATTATCTTTTTTTTTTGTTCAAAGATTAGGGGTGTTCGGGCCAACTTACGCAAAATTATCTTTCAAGGGTGTCTATAGTGATTTTTCAATAGGAAAAACGAAGTCGGTACACAAATATAAATTTATTTGAGTAAAATGGTAGTAATGGAAACTTATTGGGCATAAGTGCATTTTAATGAAAAAAAAAAACTAAAAAACTCATTCTACAAGAGTAACTCTTGCAACAATTGATTTTTGAAAACAATTATATCACAATCCCTCCTTATTTTTCAATTAACTTTCTTTGTATCAATTTTGTGCATCAATCATATGTATCATTTTGGTGTTTCTATTTGGGCTAATATTATGTTTATCAAGTTTCTTACTAAATTTTCTATCACAAATGATGTGGAATAATCTCAATCATTGAATATTAATGGGACCCACTTATTTGATGTAAAAATTATGACACATCACTTATACTCCGTTTGGTGGGAATGATAGAAAGTATGATGGATACAATTTCTATCTTTTAAGGAAGGAAAGTAAGAATGATACATTTTTCTTCCTTTGTGTTTGGTTGGATAGATGGAAAATAAAAATGATTAATTTTTTTTTTTTTTTTGTGCTGGCTAAGATTAGGGGTGATAATCGAGTCGTGTCGTATCAAATTCGTGTTGAGTCATTACGGGTTTGTGTCGAACATTAGTTAAACCTAACTCAACTCATTTAACTAATTATGTCGTGTCTAGTTACTAGTTAACCGGTTTATTTTATTTTTTATTTTTTTATTTTTTTTATTTTTATTTTTTATTTTTAAATTTATTTTTATATGAAATTAATGTATATATAGTATATGTATATATTAAAAGATATATAGACAAATAAGATACATCTCAACACAAATAATTAACTTTTCATCCACTTTCCTTCCGATTTTGGAGGGATTGATTTTAGTGAGTTAGAAGGAAAGTTAATTCATTCATTTTTCCATCCTTCCTACTTCCTTCCTTACTAAACATGATGTTTTATCTATCCCTTCCACTTTCCATCCTTCTAACTTTCTATTCTTCCATTTTTTCATCGTACCAAACGGAGCATTAGGATGGAAAACATGATAAGAAATCTCGGTCAGTATAATGGTGTTAATTTGTTTGATGTATCTCTTTCGTGTATCAATTTTGTGCACCAATTAAGTGTATCATTTTGGTGTTTCTTTTTTGATTTCACTGTGTATCTTTTTGGTGCATCTATTAGGTGTATCTATTTATTGTATCCATTTGTAATCACTGTGTGCAATGAATAATCGGTACAACTAGGTGTATCTATTTGGAGAAAGCAATGTTTGGAACCGAATCGGAAAACCACGTTTAGAGTCGTATTGTAATACCTTCAACTGGTTTGAAACAGAATCAAAAAGTCCATAACTGGAGACTATAGAAAAAAGTAACGTTTGAAAGCAATGGTTGAAAAATATAATGTAAATTGATTTAAGAATAAATTTTCAAAATTCAAATGAATGAAAAAATCAAATTAAATATTTACATATTTACAAAGAAAATAAATTATCAATGTGAGAGAGAGAGAGAAAATAAGGAGAGAAAGTAACGATGAGAGAAAATAGAGGGAGAAAGAGTGAAAGAGAGAACGAGTAACGAGGAGAGAAAATAGGAAGAGAGAGAGTGAAAAAATAAGAACAAATGTTTAAAATTTAAAGTGAATGATAAAATCAAATCAAATCTTTATATATTTTAAAAGAAATAAACTGTCAATCAGGTATAAATTATTTAAGGAAGGGTAATTAAGTAATACAGAAAAAAAAATTGAATTGTATACCTAATAACAAGAAATTTATGTATAAGTGAACTTAATAGAGTAAAAATTTTATTATTGAAGTCTTAGAAAATAAATTCACACCCAAATTTTTTTTTTTAATTTGAAGTGCCAAAATAGGGGCCAACAATAGGCGGGTTAAGTGGCCCATTGAGTTGGGCTAGCCTGCCCACAAATCTCAGCCCATGACCTATCCATTGAGCTGATTATAATGGGTATAATCAGCTTACTCGATGGGCCAAACCCAGGTGCATCTTAATCGAGCATAGTGGACCAAAAATTTGGTAGGCCGATGACGTTAGACCATGAGACTGGTTACAGACTAGGCCAACCCATAGTCTTGTTGAGAGTAGTGGGATAACGGGCCAGTACATAGGCCACAAACCATTATGAAAGTGCACTTCAGTCGCTGCAAACCGAGGGATAGGAGTACGATACCGAAATTTTTTGTGTTTTGTTAAAAATTATTATTTATAAATGTTAAGTTAAAATTTTTAAATATGAAATTAGAATTAATTAAAATTATCAATTATAAAATAAATTTATATTTATCAAAAAAAATTATTTCAATAATTTGTAATGATTAATAAAAATATTTAAATTATAAAAATCGAAATAAAAAATTTACACTATTATATTTTAATTAGATCAAAAACAGAAATATGATATTAAAAAATTATTTTTCAATATTATAATTCAACCCGACAAAAGAGAGGCCACAGGCCCAGCACATTTGGATTGGAACAGAGATGCCTGAGATGGGTCTTGAGTTGTAGGGTCAACCCCGATTTGCAACACCATGATTACTAACTTTTCGTATTGCTTTTTATGCCCAATTTCCAATGAAAATAACCTTTTGGGATCATTTCTTTCCCTTTAGAGATATCTATTCAGTATTTAAATCTAGTCCAAATTTAACCATTGGTAACTGTCAATACCATGTGGGTGGTCCATTTTGTTGAGACTAAAGAGATTAGTGTGTTTTTGGAGTCTGATTTTCTGGTTATGTGTATTAATTTTAGCACAACATGCCCTCTTCAAATAACATGAGTCATCCGAGTCCCCCCTATCACACATATACACAGAAAACTACATGTTGATTAGTTTAGTGACACCATCTAATCTTTATTATAACTTATAAAATATGGACATGTGTATTAATCACTACAAACGAGCTAATGTGACAGGACAGACCCACCCCTCAAATGGCAAAGGCCACAGTAAATAGCCAATAATCGTGGAGGTTAATTAGTTAGCACTGCGAAGGGACAAGACACGTCCTTCTCACCACGGACACGATAAATGATCTTTGTCCAAAATGTAAGAATAGCACCGCAAGTGTCTAAGAGCAACCTTCGTATGACCTAGCTAGTCTATCTCCCCACTGCAAAAGTAAATACATACCGAAGGGGTGGCTCCCCTTATTACACGTGTCATGTCATTAAATGATCTCACGTGAGGTTGACAGGACAAGGCACGTGACGAAGACGTTAGCTGCTCAAACGAATGAACTTAGCCGAACTGACTAACGAGTACGGTAAAATATCAAAAGAGTTCGGCTTGTACCAAATCGAGTTGATCAACTACTTCGGCAAACATTAAATGTGTCCGTCCATCATTATAGCCGAGCTGTTTGAAAAGATATACAGAATGATAGATATTCGCCTAAAGCTTAAGCATTCAGATAAGCGAATCAGCGAAATTGTTGAGATTAGAAGGAATTGCTGGAGAAAGATCAGCGACTTCCCAAACTGAATCACTAAATTAAATGAAGGTGTGCCACCTTGAACCAAAAACCTCGGAAACCCTAATGAGGTAATGATCTATAAGAGGCAGAAAGGAAAAAGGAGAAAGGTACGCTGAACTCTCCCAGTCTTCTTGCATCTTATTCAATTCCATTACTGACTTAAGTATCGGAGTGCCTTCGATCGATGCACTTCGATCTTGGGCAGTTTGTTCGTTTTGCAGAAGGGAGATTGGGAAGCTAAGTTCAGAAAACACTATCAGAAATATCAATTCATCGTTCCAGTAGGAGGTACTCATTTTTTACCTCTTACACATACAATAATCCTCAAGGTATACTTTTGGAATAAGACCCTAAGAAAACGTGCATTGGATGTCTATAGTGATAAAGTCAACTAATGATATATTGTTGCTCGACTAACTCAAGGGATCGAGAGGAGAGGTTCACACATTGGGATAAAGAAGCATGACCCTCCTTGAGGGAGAATTGAATAAAAGGAGTGCACGAGCAAAATTGTCAACCTCATACACAACTTCAAATATTTAGATTTCTAACAAGTCTCTTAGTGTATGGCTCACTACCCCATAAGTTGCACTTGACTGAGATGTGGGGAGACTCCCAATGTAATAGAGGTTAATAATCCAGATCAACATGTGGGATGATGAGACATATGAATAGGCAGGGACGGAGCCAAAATCTCTTTTCAATTGGGGCAATCATCGAGTTAAAGAGAAAGACTACACAATAATTATCTAAATTCGTTGCATCTAGTGAAGATGATTGTTTTTTCAAAATCTAAATCTCTTTTAATGTATGTCTTAGTAATCGAATTTGGATAATGATTGATTCAGTAATTTAAGTGAGTCATTGTAGAAAGAATAAAGATAACTAGAGACTAAAGAAAAAAATTATGAGATTACGTCTATATGAGCGAAGTTTGAGTCTAAGTTTTTAATTCATTAAAAAAATGAGTGGGGGTAAATTATTAAAAAAATTATTAAATTTTTAATTCATTAAAAATGAGGGGGCAATTTCCCCTACTGCCCCCACCCTGCCTCCGCCCATGTGAATGGGTGGCTAAAGAGGGTATCTAATATGACACTCTCTTGATAGACTCCTTGGTGTAGAAAAAATAGTAAGTATTTTAGTTTGGTCTAACTTAACTATTGAAAACCAAGGTAAAAAATTGGTCTGGCAGCATCAAAACCAGCTCTGGCATGATCTCCACGATAGTGTTAGGAAAGGTTAACACAGAAGTGAAAGCTGACAAAGACCAAAAACAAAAGATAAGGTTTAGAGAGGAAACAAAGCTCAAAAAGTTGAAAATAATAGTGCAAAAAGTTAGAGAGGAAAAGAGAAGTGGGGAGGTTGGGAGCTGTTAGCTTTTTTGCAAAGGACCTTTTTGTTGGAATTATTGTGTATGGTTGGCGCTTTATGTCCCTGTCTTTAACCTAATGCTAAATTTCTTTTTTTTTTTATTTATTTGAGAATATATTCTTTACCGATAGTTTGTAAATTAATTGTTTATAGACAGTTAATTAAAATTTAAGAATTATATAAATTTATTGAAAATTCTCAACATTGATTTGTGTGTATATATAACTACTGTATTTTGATTTGCTGCTTGTAAACAATTATTCATAGATTTGCCTGTAAAAAAATTATTTTTTCTTAAATATCATCCTTGTATTTCAATCGCTCATTTTTCTCTCTCATGGCCTCCACTATTTATATTCTTTCTTTAATAATCTACTTTGTTACAATTAGACTACGAGAGTGATGGTTGCACATGACGAGGCATGTGAAAAGATTTGATTACGGTACTGAAAAAAAAAATATTGATATCATATTTTTAAAATTTATTTGTGTGCATATTGATTAATCTCTTCTCCAGTTCGGTCAAAAGGTAAGTCAACTTCGTTGGGACTAGGATGTTCATTAAGAGATAAATTTCTCATGACTTAATCTTAAGAAATTACTAAAATTCGAATTTAAAAAATTTAAATTTATAATTTATCTTTATTACCATTTAAATTATCTCCAAGTTTTATTTATCATATGAGTTCATATGTGATACCCAATTTTCTCAATTGTGGGTGGTGGCATTTCTTTAAGTTATCAATAAATAAAAATACTTGTAAATTGGTTGGGTGCGTGAGCTGTCGCGCAGGACTCTTTGTCTGGGGCAAGGTACTTGGCCAATCGCTCCAGCCATGCAGATATGACTGCTTAAAAGAGTTCAACAAGGTAAAGTCAAATCTCTCTCTCTCTCTCTCTCTCTCTCTCTCTCTCTCTCGATGTATGCTTAGAGGGCACTGCACAAAACTTTTAGAATTTTGGCAAATTTAATTAATTGGAACTTTTCTTTATTTGGAGACCTAATAATATACAACAATCAGATTAGTTGTGGACTTCATCTAACATTGAAATTCACAATTAATTCAATAGTTGCATTAAAACCACATCATTAAATTTTTAAATAAGATTTTCAAATAAAGTCCCTATAACATTACTCATTTTAGAGAGTCCGATTCATATACTTAAATCCACAACATACATGCTTCCCATGGCTACTTGTCAAGAACCTAAGAACCTTTTCCTCTCTAGAGACATAATTGTCATAATTATGAATTATTAAATTAAAAGAATTGGTTTTTGTAATTGAGTTCTTCCACATTTTTTTATATGTAAATCGGTGACTCTCAAGTATTTCACTTCTCCTCCAATAACTTTTCATTTTGAAAGTTATGGAACCCATAAACTCATAGCTTTTTCACAATACATGATAGGATGGAGGTGATTTGGGTAAGGTATGAATGTAGAACTCCAACGGTATTTTACGTAGTAATAAGAATGAGTTATAAATTTAGATGTTTTGACTTTGAATTTTAGCAATTTTTTAGAGTTAGGTCATAAAAGATTTATCCCTTATGAATACTCTAGTCTCAGTGTGGATGATCTACCTTTGATCGGACCAGAGAGGGAATTAATCGAGGTGTTCGTAATGTGGTCTAGACACCCCTAACTATTGAACAAAAAAAAAATTGATACAACGATGTAGTTTCGTTGTAATCGTTGTATCGATACCAAGAGTTTATTTCTAATCGGACCGAAAAGAGAATTAATCGAGTCGTATATAAACTAGTTCAAACAACGTTGATCATTGAATAAAAAAAAACAAATTTTCGAAAAGAATTCAAGAACACATATCCCACTTGTGGATCGATCGTTCCACATTCTTTCGCCAAGAAATGTAAACAGAACCAACCCAACAGCCGAAAATAATGGAGACACAAGAAACTCTGTGTGTGGAATATCTATGATTCAAATGGGGACCCAATCACCTAACCAATTGACTTATTATATCATGGGTGTGATCAGACTCATCAGAGTGACACCAAGCTTTTGATTCATGCATTAAAACCTACTATGGTACGGAACACATCATTACCTATATGATAACCGGACCTTCCATATTCATATAAAGTGGTGGTAGGGTCCAACAGGCACACCCACAGCCTTACAAAACTGTATTAAGTAAATTTTTTGTTTATAATTAAAATTGATGTGAAAAATATAGTGTGTTGGTATTTCTCTACCAAAGTACTTCAATTGCTTAATGGTGATTAAAAAGACGGTGCGGATGGAATTTGGTTCCTAATGGCAATTATATACATACGAGACGAAACGCGGACAGTTTGTTACAAGAATTAAAATTTTATTTTGATATATTATTTAGTCACTTAGAAACTAAAAATTTATACATTTCGAAGTTGAAAAATCTCAAACTATTTCAAATATTTTAAAATATTTTTAACTATTGAAATTTTAATTCAATCACTGATTCGTTTGAATATCTTTAAAAATATAAACGTTTTAATTTTTTCAAAATAAATTTTTGATATTAGCTCATTTAGTGGTTTAGGTTAAGTAAATTTTAAAATAAATTACCCAAATAGCCCCCTAACATATAAAAATTACTTTTATTTTGTTCTTAAACTGAATATTGTTCAATTTGAGCTCTTCAAATAGGCATGGGTCAAAACAATCCCGACTATGATAACCTGTTTTTATTGAATTAGAAAAAAGATTAGTCGAGATACCCGTAAGTTAGCTTAGATAGGCTTGATTAAGGGTGTCAAACGTGTCGGGTTAAACGGGTGAAAAATATGTAAACATGTACACAACACGTTTAATAAATGGGTGAAAAATCTCAACACGAATACGAGTCGTTTAATAAACGTGTAACACGACATGACTCAATTAACCCGTTTAATTTTAAAAAAATTATATCAACAAATTTTAATGCTTCACTTTTTTTTACTGTCAATTGTACTTACCTTAAAAAAGAGGAATTTTTAACAAAATCTCATAAAAATCAGACTTGAAAGTTTAAAAAAAAAAGACAAGAGGTCATTGCCTTTTATAAACAACTCAGCCCTCCCCATCTCACCTTATTTGTCAATGTGGAACAAAAACAAAAAGCATTGGTTTGCCTTTATCTTTGAAGTGCTCCCTATCTCTCCTCCTTTGTTTTTGAACTACTACTTTACTTTTTTTTTTTGTATTGATTTTTTTACTTCTTTTTTCTTACTAATTTTTAAAAATAATTATTAATTTATTATTATATTAATTTTATTTAAATAGGTAAATGTGTGATAAACGGTTTGACAGGTCTCACCCGAACACGACCCGTTTATTAAACGTGTTTGGCGTGTCAACTCGTTTATCACCTAAACCCATTAAGATCTCACCAAAACCCGCTTAATTCGTGTCGATTCGTGTCAATTAATCGTGTCGTGTCGAATTTTGATAGCCCTAGGCCTGACTATTGAACCAAAAAAAAAATGCTAGCATTAATGGCAAGCAACTTGAACATGTGATAGAAACGAGTGATGTAATGCTTTTAAATGAAAAAATGTGTAAGAAATAAAAATTTAAATTGCTATGTATTTCATTATTTAGATATTTGTTTCATTGGAGTTTTCACTTGGTATTTGATTTTACCAGTGATGTAGTTCCTCTCTTGATGTTGGTATTGTGTTGAATGTGATTTACTTGAACTTTGGATTGTGGATCGAGGTTCTTATGCGCATATGACATAAGTATACGATTCTTGAGTTTGAATTTTAGTAATTCTTTAGAGTCAAGTTATGAAAAATTTATCTTTCATGAATACCTTAATTCTGGTGTGAAAAATCTGTCTTTGGCCAGATCGAAAAAATAATTCATTCAGGTACACATAAACTGGTCAGAACAGTCTTAAAAATTGAAGGAAAAAAAATGGCATAAGCATATGGAGGCATGTTGTTTTAATTTTTTTGTACTTCTAAAAATTTTGTAACAGTTACTAGCTTTTCATGATATGATTAGGAAAATTGTGTAGACATTGCTATTCTTTTGTAGTCATATTTTTTTAAAAAAATCTGCCAAATTATTTTTAAAAAAATGGGTTTAAATTCTTATACAATAATGCCAAAAGGGTTAGGGTTAGGGTTGGGGCAAATTGGATATTTTGAAATAAAAAACCTTAAACTAATAAAGTGGATATTGAGTACAATATTGCAAACAATTTTTTGCAGTGTGCAAATATAATTTGCTTCCCTACATTGCCCCTGCCTGTAATCAGTCACATGCCGAGCACATGCCACTTTCACATCAGCCAGAGAGCGACGGAGAATGAAAAAGAAAAGGACACAAGCTGCCAATTCCTTAGACAGCCTTTCCTTTCATCCTGTCTTCTTCTATGATGCCCTTTTTCCTCTCTCTCTCTCTTTACCCACGAATCTTTTTCCTTTCTCTCTGAGCCCACCCCGCCACTTTCCTCTCTGCTTTTCTCTCTCGAATTTGCGAATAAATCAAATTCATTTCGTGAACTTGGAGCGTCGCGCATAAATCGAGAGAGATCCCTCATCATCCTTTTAGTTCCCCCTCTCTTCAATCATCCTCAGCTCATTGTAGAGAGAGAACTCTTTCTCTTTCTCTTTCTCTTGGTTAAGCTCTTTCAAGTAAAAGCAAATCAGACCTTTCTTGAGTATCCTTTGAATCTCCTCCTCTTTGTTTACAAACAAACACTCTCATTATTTTCCCAGGAAAAAACACAGGGAAAATAACCCATTCACTCCTCAGATTTCCCTCGAAAAGGAAAAAGTTTCATTCAAAGTCAGCCTTCTCTTTTCCTTTCTCTAATTTCCAAGCAGTTTCTCTACTTTTTGGCCCTTCCCTCCCTTTTCACTAGTGAAAATGAGAGTCGATTTCCCCCAACTCACAATGAAGAAATTCAGATTATCAGCATCTCTTATGTCTTCCATTATTACATTCTCTCTCTTCAACAACTCTCTCGCCGGTCTACTTGCCGAACCGGCACAGCCTTTAAAACCCGGCGACTACAATCCGAACACCGTCCCCGCATTTCCGGTGCAGACAGAAGCCGAAATCTGCCGGCTCGACTTATCAGCTGAGTTATTCGGCGGCGTAAACGACGCATGCGGACATAACCTCGACCGTAGCCGGTGCTGTCCAGTCCTAGCCGCTTGGCTCTTCGCGGCTCACGCTCGGTCGGCTCTCCAAGTCCAGCCGGCTCAGCCGCCGGCGAGTTCGGACCTTCCGATGATGCCCGATGACTCGCAGAAGTGTGTTAACTCGCTCCAGAGTTCGCTTCAGAGTCGGAACATTCACATTCCTCAGCCGAACTCGTCATGCGACGCCGTCTTGTGCTTTTGTGGGATTAGGCTTCATCAGATTAGTTCCCTGAGTTGTCCGGCGGCGTTTAACGTCACGACGTCGTATCGTAACGCGACTCCGACTGCCGCGGTAAGGAATTTGGAGAAGAATTGCCGGAATTCTTCGTACGCTGGGTGTACTAAGTGCCTCGGAGCTCTAGAAAAGGTTAGTCTTCAATTAATTTTTTTTTTTTTACTTTTGGCATTTAAAATCAATTGTCATTTGATTGGAGGGGAATCGTTGTTGGTCTAATAGCCATTCCTCCGTTGCTCACTTTAAGTGATGGCTTCAAAATTCATTGCCCCCTCTTATAATTTTGCATGACTAGTCATTGAACAAAGGGTGTAAATTTACTTTTTTTAGTCTAAGTCATATCATTCGTAATACTAATAATTCTAAGGTTAAAAATTTGTTGTCTTTAACTTTATCGGTAATTCAAGAGGTAAAAAGTCGAGTTATAAATTCAAATATTTTAAATTTGAATTTTGACAATTTTTTAAAATTAAATTAAAATTTATTTTTCATAAATATCTTAATTTCAATATAAAAGACATATTTTTAATTAAACTTAAAAAAATAAAATAATTGTTGCCTTGGGATAGAGGCCACTGGCAAAATGGATACGGAAAGGCAGACGTATCCAGGTACATTTTGCCATTTTGTGACACAAAAAACAGACTCATTCTGGCAGAAGCACAAATGCCATAGAAAGCTACCACCTATCAAATACATCACTACCCTATTCCTTAGATAGAAGGCTAAGGAAATTTTTGGGGGTCATATCATAAATAATTTATATGGTAGTGTCTCGAGTGTATATCATGAATACCCAATATGTTTGGTCTATTTATCAAATGTAAATTGGGTTATATTGATAAATATAAATTGGGTCATAAAATATAAGTGTTATGAGTTTTTTCAGTTCAATACGTCCATTTATCAGATTCACTTTTGGCTTTTGTGTCGGTGGGTGTATTATAGGGGAAAAGACATTTTGTACTTTGAAAATTTTAATTTACATCTTAAATATTTTTTAAAATTTTATATTATACCTTTAAATGAAAAAAAAAAATTGGTATACTATCCAAACCGTCTCTTTCTTTGTCTGATGCTTTTTTTTTTTTTTTTGTTGTATATATATCTCTAAGCATAATTATTTATATATTTCTCATTTTATACCCAATTTTATTAAAGCAAATTACATTTTTATTTGTTTGGGGGTATAATGTAAAAATTTTAATATTTGTGTGTCTAAATTGAAATTTTGAAGTTGCAAAATGGTTGAAAAAAAGTACGAACCGTCCTCTTATGTAATTGGTTTTTTTCACACAGTTAAAAGGTGATGGTAAAAATGGAACCCACGATGATGAAGAGGGTAACGGTGAGAGATTGAACAAGATGTTCAACAGAGACTGCCAGCTAATGGGGCTGACGTGGCTACTAGCAAAGAACAAAACGGCGTACATACCAACCGTTTCAGCTGTATTGCGGGCCATCATGTACAGTGCGCACCCACCCCACCAGTCCAAGTGTAGCCCTGACCAGGAGAACATGCCCTTGGCCGTGGATTCACTCCAGTTCGAAAAGGCCGATTCAACGTCGTCGTCCACTGTTACTTTGCCTATCAGAGCATTTACATTTTTGCCCCTAATCATTCTACTTTGTTTGTGTAATGATCTGTTTGGCTTCTTGTATGTTTAACCTTTTACTCAACACACCCTCCTCCCTCTCTCTCCTGCTTTTTTGTATGTGATGTCGGGGGTTCACGTGAAGCTTAATGACAAAAAGGGGGAACAGGGTCTTTTTGTCTTTTTGTCCTACTGTAAATTTCAGACTTGTTTTCACATGTTGTACCAGGAAAGTCTTACTCTTACCTGCCCTGTCTTTTCCGTTTTCTTTTGGCTCTTCTTTTCTTACTGTACTTAAAAAAAAAAAAAAAAAGTGATAAAAACGAGAGCCGAATTATATTCTAAACTAAGTTTGACTCACAATAAAAGTTTTTTTATACGAAAAAATAAAATTATGTATAATTAATCCTTTCAAGAGTCGGGTGCAAACCCGAAAATATCTTATTATGGCATGACAATGAAAATTAAAGTAAACTTTTAATGGTTTAACCCATATAATCGTAAAAACTATTAAAATGAAAGGACGGAAAGAATAATAATTTGGAAGACCAAACCCCCCCTAGATCTATTAGTGTGGGTTAGCTACTACTTTTACTGGGGTTATTAGCTTCAGTGTGGTGATTAACGAGGTGTTGAATTTGTGTTTGTGCATTACTATGAATTTTGAAAAGTTTTTAAGCTTTCTGGGTATCTTCACAACTCGAGGAAAAGCAATTCCCCAGGACTGAGTATGTTGGTCGTATAGTTGTTTGAGGATTTGAAAAATGGATAAAAAATGGCCTTGGATGTTACATTACTCATATAAAACAAGGATTAGATCTAAAACAGTTCAAATTGAATTAAAAATTACTGCATAGTTTGATTAAAAAATTGTAACGCACATGTTTAAGAGAGAAAATATGGGTTGAATGTTTGTCGCAACGCAATCCTTTGATTCTCTCCCTTCTGGTACTTGGGATTTTGTGCCACCAAGTGGACCCACCAACAATACCATCCGGCTGGTTGGTTGTGATTTTTCTTTGTGGTCAGGGGTATTTGATTCAACTTATATGTATTTTAATTAGTTGTCAAAAACAGACGTTCCAAGTGAGTTGTCATGCACCTCGACTAATCACTTTTCTGATCCAATCAAAGGCAGACATTCCAAGTGAATTGCCATATTTCGAACTAAAAAAATCTAAATTTACAGCTCGTCCCTATCTCTACTAGGTCACCTGTGAGATTGGCTGGTGGAGATTTGAGAGTTATTAGAGTAACAGTCTTGAGAAACATTAAAATGACCAAGAGCTTGAGGGATTGCCCTATAGTTTATTGTTGAGATACTATAACTCATTCACATTTGTGTAAAGTTTGGCTTTGTGTGGTGTTGAGTTTGTATTTTGTATAGTCAAGGTTTGTGTTAATGATAACTCAGTCGATATCAAATTTTCAATTTCCACCAGTCCAAAGGCAAAGTTAAAAACCTCTTAATTAAAATAAGAGGCAATGAGGAAGAAGAATTCCCTCATGGGAAAGAGCTAATCCTATTTGTCTACACATACCAAACATTTTTCCATTCATTCAAGAATCACTTTCAATGAAATGAGAATGTGTGGTCTCTCCTGTCCAAACTAACAAGACAATAACAACCGGAAAACTCACCAACCTTTGCCTATGAGCCATAGCCAATCACTCGTTACGCCTGCAAATATACCTCCTATAAGAAATAGCACTAGTATATTCCCCAAGGCATTCTGCTCTGGTCCCTACAAAACCCGTGCATCACAAACAACGTATCAATTAGATTTCCATCGGAATACCATCTCAAACTTTAAGAAAGCGGTTGTTTAAAGCACTATGTATTGAATCAACAAACCTTATAACCTTTCGGAGCAGAAGTAAGAACACAGACAGTTAGGTAACCATTACTTAACCCCAAAAAGGATGTCAGCATTATCATCCAGCCCTGGTCACCGTATTTGGCTGTGAAATAGAAAGCTGGAATGAGTAAGAAACGAGAAAGTATCGCTATCATGAGTCCTTTTCGTGATTCCAACTTTATGCATTTCAGGAGTGGAACATATCTCCCGATAAGATCCCATACATTGTACATTGCAATCAGGACCAGGGCATACCTGAAATATGACCAATGTGAGAATTTACCAAGAAGAAACAAATACAAATTTACGAGTGTTTTAAATTTCGTAATGGAGCTAGAAAATATGACTTCTGACAGGTGGTTACACATATCTTACCATGTGCCCAAGCTATGTGATCCAGTGTCTTCAGATAAGAACCCAGGGAAGATCGACAAAGTCAGCAAATATATCAGAAACATATCTAATGCATAATCAATATTTTGAAATAACAACTCTTTGTTGCTCAGCCTCTCTGGTTGTTTAGGATCTTCCTGAGCCTGCATTAATGACAAAAAAAAGATTTGATCTCGGGTTACTAGAAACAATTTGCCCAACAGTATCATCCTATAAAGCGAAAGAGCAATACTTCTTCTCTGGGTTGTGTGTAAATGCCACCAGCAGCAAGGTCAGCTGAAACAGTTTTGGATCCCTCTGAGGCTGCCTTTGAGCGGTAGTACTTCACAATCGGTAGCTTTGGAAAGACAAATGCATAGAGAAGAACACAGAGCAGCTCAAAGACTGTGGAGATAGAAAAGAACAAAACTGCAAAATGGACACAAATATTAGTAAGTTACAATACTACAAATGTTTTCGAACGAAACTTACAAATTTCAAACACACAATACAGACACACTCCGTCACAATATTAGAAAGTGAAAGCATTCTCCTGAAATTGATTTCAATCTAGCTAAATATTGTTGTATAGTGGAGACTCTCATGGATTTACACCTTCAAAACTATATAAAAAAATCAAGAAGTACAAATTGAAGTGATAATTTCATTCCTGTGGATTACTGTGGACTAAGAAGCACAAATCTGGCCATTGGACACAGAGATAAGACATGAGATGGAAAAGGCATCACAAATTCTCTAAAAGCAAACATGAACATGCGAAGACATAATCATATATACATATTAGTCATACTGAAGTACAACATTGATTTATTATTTAAAATTTAAACATTACTAACATGAAAAAAAATACTATGAAAAGGAATACGGACTTTTAGAAAAATGAATATAATGTTTGTTGGCAACCACATGAGGCCTCTGAAAGGCAACGAAAGCCATCAGGTGTCCTGGTCGTAAAAGGTAACATTTGTAATTTCCTCTCTATCCTCTTCCCTCTTCCTATATTTTGCTTCCTTTAGATTTAATGGTTGTAAGGTGATAGCTAATTCACGGGATCCTCTTTTCTTTTCTTTTTTTTTCACATAAATATATGAGGGGTTTCTTAATTTATATTTGACGCCCAATTTTTTTTTCTTCCAAAAAAGAAAAGAAAAGCGTGTCTTGAACATGTTCCCAATGTTTATGAAAGTCAAACAACAAATTAAACAAATTTTTTCAAGTGTCGGCGTGTGTCCATGTCCTAGACATGTTCGACATTGATACGAGGTTTGGAAAAGGGCCCTGCTTCCCAGGTCGAGTAAGAACCTGAACAAGGTAAATATAATGTATTCCAAGAAAAGTACAAAACTAGGTTGTGGACAACAAAATCAGAAATGTGCTGCTCAAGTTGGGTGGATTTTGTATTTTGATACTGTCAAATTAATGGCAACAAATCTTATAGCTTTAGCTATCTCTTTCCATGAATGACCATGACATTGCTGTGCCCATGCAATCGTGCATAATGGGAAATGAATTATAAAAGACCATATGCTATCATAGCATTTTAGCCCTGCATAAGTGAAATTGACAGGACACATTTTAAATGAAATTAAACATCAAGGAAATCAATTTGAAGTACCATCTTTTTGCAAATTGTTGATACTGTAGTTCTTTTCATAACTCTAATACTGGAATATTGCACGTTGAATGAAATTATTCAAAACACACACACATCGAAGAAACTGAATTTGTCGGTGAGTAATCAACATATTGGTTTGGGTACTAAACTGTTATAAGATATGCAATTGGATCCATATTAACAGTCAGCATTCTGGCAAGATTTAAGTGACTTCAAAGAAACTATAAATAAAGTTGAAGGTAAGCAGCAGCAACTTACTAACCAGCTAAATAACAAATGTGAACAATTGAAAAGAAAACATAAAAATTGCTGATCATAGAGATAAACTACCAGAACAAAGCGAAAAGTAATGGAACTGATCATATATTTGAAGTATTTGGTCTTTCGGATAAAAACAAACATAAATCTCATGAAATTCTCCTTCAATACAGATAAGCAGAGAGTTCTAATCACAGTATGTAGTAGTAAATTGTCCAACAATCTTTGCATTGCAAAAAAAAACAACATTAATTGGAGATTTGAACATACTGGCTCCCTTTCGAAGGCCATCCTTGGAATTCTCAAATGCTGCTTTTGTAATCAACCTCAAACCAGATGTTAAAGCCCCTGATGCAGCCAAACCAGCCAGGAAAGACTGTAGAGTTCATAAAGAAAAAGATTGTCAAATTTCAAATGGAAATAAAAAAAGTAACAGGATAAACATTTGTTAGACGCAAAATAAGCTTAACAAAGTAAGCTAAGGACTGATACCAACTTGAATAAACTCAGGTAGCATGAATGAGAGGTCTCCAATCATTCCTCCCTGAACATGAGCATCTGCAACTCCAAAAGCGCCGCTCAGGGCACATATGCCAACATAAGTTCCAATTCCTCCTTTCCCAGATGTAGCTAAATCCAACTATAGAAAAATGAACGAACAAATAAACCAAAGTACTAAAATGACTAATAATGTGGCACTGAAACAAGTATAATGTGCTATCAAGAATTTTACAAGATGTAATATTCAACAGTGTAAGAGTACATGTAGGAAAAACAAACAGGGAAAAAATTCAATAGTACTTACAACTAGAACCAAGAGAGTACTTATGAAGAAAAGGGTATATCCAAATAGATTGCGTCTTCTGGTATTGATTTTTGCCTCATAGTAAGTCAGTACTGCAAGCGTCCCAAGTGCGAAAGGTTGATAAACAAGTGTAAGAACCCTTGAGGGGTGGTATCGCTACAAAGGGAAGAAATCTGTTATACCAATTGAAATGCAAATTTGTTTAACTAAGAACTATAAATATACCATGCATGGATTGAATCCAATAATCAAATATGTAAGAAAACATGATTAAGGCTCTATCGCATTAGTCTGCCAAAAGGTAAAGTGCAGGGTGTCTGGCACTCGTGAGTCAAAGATTCGACCTTGGCACAGCAAGTAAAAGAGAATTCGGAGATTTTGATTCCTTGGAAAATTGCAGATGTTTCTTTAATTTTGTTTCTACTTATCCTATAATGGCTGAGTGTTGTTTGTTTGTTTTTGGATTGCACAAGTTGAGTGGTAGTCAAGTATAATTAGTTGTTGATGACATAGTTCCAAGGGCATGCATTAGGTGCTTCCTGTACAACCAATATTGTTACTGTTACCAAGCAAAACTGGAAAAATAGAACATACAACTAGAAATATTAAAAAACCAGCAGCAAACAACATCAAGAAACGATTACTTATGAACTGAAACATAAGCAGAGGTACACCCGAGAAAAAAAAACATGTTCTAAAGAAGAATAGTATTAGGGACAAAAGGCACATAAATGGTATCTGCCTAATACGAAACCAAGCATTTAGATTTAGGAATGAAACATATAATGACTAACAGCAATTAAAGGCTCCAAATTTCGAACTTTACACATCAAAGAAAAATCATATTAGAAACCTAACGAAACGAATGCAACTGCAGGAGATGGCAATTACCGGGAACAAATACCCATAGTAATCTTCTATTGTCAGCATACTGTTCCAAGAAAAGAGGCACCCATTTCCTAGGAGCCAACACACTAACATTGCAGCATACTTTCCCTGACCAAAGATACTTCATATGTTAATAAACTCTAATAACCCAAAAAACAATTAATATTGCTCTATAAAGTATCACTTGTCCTACATTAAGGAATACAAAGGCTTGGTTACAAACCTCAAGCCTAACCGAAGCCCCATTGTCGTTAGGGGTAGACATTGTTGCTTCCTTTATATAGCAGCTCGTGTAAGTAATGAACAACTTAACTTCAGAATCAGCTAAACCAGAACAATTAACACACCTGGTAAGAAAAAAATCTATAAGAGAACTAGAACAATTCTCAATATAGTGTAAATGTATAGAAGAACCTACATAATGGAAAATTCCATAACATGATCTTATTACATATACATACACACTGTACCCATGGTGAGATTAAACTTTTCAAATAAGCAGAGGTAAAACGAAGGCAATTTATAAAATGCTTTTTACGTAATGTATTATCCAATCTGTTAATACAACAAGAAAAATTACTACAAAAACAAGTAATCAATTTAATCAAGAATATGAAATCATTGATAATGAATGAACATCATATCATCTAGATCAGGAATTATGGAATATTCACCTCTGCAGAGAGAGAGCAAGAGAGAGAGAGAGAGAGAGAGAGAGAGGATCTTACCTCTGAAAGAGAGGGTGGGTGGGTATGTATGGACTGTATGAACAGATTCTTGGACTTTAAGTGGGATTCTGGAATCTGGGTATCTGATCCCACTGCTTATGATTCACAGAACTGCGAGGAAAATAAGAAAAGCCTCCTATTAATAGCATGAAAAGTCCACCCTAGTTATCTCTTATTCATATTTGCTTCTCTATTTTCCCGGAAATCTGAAGAAGAAAAAGAAAAAAGACTTTATTGTGGTTGATTGCTCTCAGACTGGCGCTTTCTGTTCCTCTCCAACAAAACAAAACCTTGAACTCATTCGAGTGGAAACAGGATTATAATAAGTTGTAGGAGAATATCCGTTAATAAATTACACTTAGATTCTCTTGAAGTTTGTAGATATGTATTACTTAGATCCCTTAAATTTAAAATATTATACTTAGACTAAAAATATTCCAATTAAAGATAGAATATCAAATATTTTAAATTTTATAACCAAAATTCATATTCTATCGTATCATTTATTGAAATAAAATTAAAATTAAAAATTTAATTTTTTTCTTAAAAAATTATAATTAGTATAAAATTATACTATCTATTAAAATAAAACTAAAAAATCAAACAAATGGTCTAAGTCATTCATAATAGAACATAAATTTTACATCCAAAATTTATGTTCTATTATGTCATTTATAGAAATAAAATCAAAAAATAAAAATCTAATTTTTAAAAAAAAAATCATAGTTAGTATTATTAGAATAAAACTAAAAAATTAAACAATTGGTCAAACTGTAATGGACACAATACCTTTTATCTTTAATTGAGATAGTTTGATATTTTAATTTGGTCGTTTAAACGACCAAATTAAATTGCAATAGATAATATAATTATATACTATTTACTATTTTTTAAGAAAAAAAAATGAATTTTTATTTGTGATTGTATTTCAATAAATGATACAATAGAAAATAAATTTTAATTGTAAAATTTAAAATATTTAATATTTTATCTTTGATTGAAGTATTTTTTGTCTAAATATAATAATTTAAACTTAAAGGTCTAAGTAATATATGTTTACAAACTTCAAGGGATTTGAATATAATTTATTAATGAATATATTTACAGCCGGGATTTAAGTGTTACGCGTGTACAATTTTTAAAGGATCTAAGTAATTAAGTGATAAACCTCAGAGGATCTGAGTGTAATTCTCCCTAAGTTGTAATATCCAAATGGGTACTGAATTATTATATTGCGTGGTTCACGAAGATTCTGGGCGTGTTTGGTTTGTGTTTCGAAAACTGTTTTTTGTTCTCAAAATTTCAAAAACACTCAAAACCTGTTTGTTTAGCTTTTTTGTTCTCCAAATTTTAGAAAATTTTGAGAATTGAGTCAAAGAAACAGAAAACAAGTCTAGCTTGTTTTCAGAGTTTTCTTTGAAAATTTTGAAAACAAGGAGAACAATTTTGGACTTTAATGAGGTCTGCCCTTCGAGTCTCCTTAGGAGCAAATTTCTTCATTCTTTTTTTTTTTTTACTTCTTCCTCTCTCTCATAATATATAATATATATATATATAATAGATATTATAATATAATATATAAATATTATATTATATAATATTATTAAAATTCGTATATATAAATATATATATATTTATATATATTATATATATAAGAATTTATATGTATATTATATATATACGTATATATATATATATAAATTGGTATATATATGTATATATATATCTACGAATTTATATATATATTATATATATATATGTATATATATATCTAGGAATTTATATATAAGAATTTATATATATATGTATATATATATGTATATATAACTATAATATAATAGAATATTATAATATATAAATATTATATAATATATAATTGCACGGGATAATTCCTGCAATCAATATCGAGTAGCGGCTGGACTGATAGCGGACCCTGAAACAATCACAAGGTTAGGAAAAAGGGAGCCAGGCGCACGCCCGGCTTATCCCCTCCGAAGCTTTAGTTAGTAAGAATGGGGGAAAGCTCTTCTTGTGTGAATTCTGGATAGATTTTGCGTACCTTTGTTCATTGTTCTGAGGAGTATTTATACACAAACCTGTAATGATTGCTCTGACACTGGGGTTGTCTCAGCAATCAATGCCTGTTGCCATTACCCATATGTAATGAGTGATTTTTATCTAGATTCCCGCGCCATCAATGCTCGGCGGGGGGATATCCAACCTCGGGGCAACGCCGAGTTCATCAGGCTATCAAGACACTTGAGTGCCTATGGACGGTGTCTGACGCCTACACCCGAGTACTCGGTGTTTAGGGGCACTCGGCCCTATGTGAGAACTCGGCATCACAGTCATTAATGCATCCACTCATCACTGTCAGTTTGGGTCTTCGAGGATGCAGAGGCGCATTTAATGCTGTCCAAGTCACTCGCGTCTTCATAAATGCTGGGTCACATCTCATTAACTGCTGGTGTCAGAGGTTCATTCCTGGCTCCATGGAACAGCGCCTTCTCGGCTCCTGCTTACTACTCGGCGTATTCCCTTGTACTCGACTCCTGCACTCCGTAACGGCTTCATTTGTACACGTGTCGCCTTGGGGCCTGCCGAGCCGTCTCGATTCCCTCCAACTGCCCCCCAGCCCTAACTCTTTTTGCGGCGTGGGACAGGTGGCGCAAGCAGAGAGGGGGCTTGCCTGTCACGTCCATTTAACGAGGGGCGGTTACTTGCACGTCTTGAGCCGCCCTTTTCAAATTCTGTAATGATGAACGTCTCCTCGATTCCCGCTCTCCCATCTCCCTATAAATAGGGGAACTCTTGGGCATTTGAGAACTTTGCAATCTCAATTCTCTTTCGAGCAAATAGCTGCCGAGTACTCCTCCCTTTACCTCCGAGAACTCTTCAGAAGAAAAATACTTGGGTGAAGGATGAGTAAACCCCTAAACTGCTGGGCACCACACTATCATAAACCTCTCCTCAGGGCCGCGCCCCTAACGACCGAGAGCTCGTCTCGTGTTGGATTTGAGAGCGGTGCCTCAATGGTGAGGTCTTATACCCCTCGGGACCATGCCCCTAACGACCGAGAGCTCGTCTCGTGTTGGATTTGAGAGCGTTGCCTCAATGGTGAGGTCTTATACCCCTCGGGGCCATGCCCCTAACGACCGAGAGCTCGTCTCGTGTTGGATTTGAGAGCGTTGCCTCAATGGTGAGGTCTTATACCCCTCGGGACCATGCCCCTAACGACCGAGAGCTCGTCTCGTGTTGGATTTGAGAGCGTTGCCTCAATGGTGAGGTCTTATACCCCTCGGGACCATGCCCCTAACGACCGAGAGCTCGTCTCGTGTTGGATTTGAGAGCGTTGCCTCAATGGTGAGGTCTTATACCCCTCGGGACCATGCCCCTAACGACCGAGAGCTCGTCTCGTGTTGGATTTGAGAGCGTTGCCTCAATGGTGAGGTCTTATACCCCTCGGGACCATGCCCCTAACGACCGAGAGCTCGTCTCGTGTTGGATTTGAGAGCGTTGCCTCAATGGTGAGGTCTTATACCCCTCGGGACCATGCCCCTAACGACCGAGAGCTCGTCTCGTGTTGGATTTGAGAGCGTTGCCTCAATGGTGAGGTCTTATACCGCTCGGGACCATGCCCCTAACGACCGAGAGCTCGTCTCGTTGGATTTGAGAGCGTTGCCTCAATGGTGAGGTCTTATACCCCTCGGGACCATGCCCCTAACGACCGAGAGCTCGTCTCGTGTTGGATTTCAGAGCGTTGCCTCAATGGTGAGGTCTTATACCCCTCGGGACCATGCCCCTAACGACCGAGAGCTCGTCTCGTGTTGGATTTGAGAGCGTTGCCTCAATGGTGAGGTCTTATACCTCTCGGGACCATGCCCCTAACGACCGAGAGCTCGTCTCGTTGACATCTGCATTGACAAATTGACAGAATAATGAACTTGTATTAACAAAAATATCTCTTCAGGTTAGATACATTCCAAGGGCGGACTACATCAATGCCATCCATATCCTGTAGCCTATACGCCCCGGTGCCCCCCACTGCAACCACTTTGTAGGGGCCTTCCCAATTAGGTCCGAGTTTACCCTCTGTGGGTTCCCGAGCAGCGCCTACTACCTTTCTGAGGACCAAGTCCCCCACCTTAAAATCTCTGAGTCGGATCTTCTTGTGGTGCTGTCTCGATAGTTCTCCTTGGTACTTGGCTAGCTTGATGGACGCCAATTCTCTCTTCTCTTCGGCTAAGTCCAGATCTCTGGCGAGCATCTGGTCATTATTCCCCAGATCAAACGCTTGACTCCTGATGGTCGGGAGCCCGACTTCAAGCGGGATGACAGCCTCCACCCCGTAAGTTAAGGCAAACGGCGTTTCCCCTGTTGAAGTCCTCGGTGTCGTCCTATAGGCCCACATCACGTTGAGCAACTCCTCGGTCCACTTTCCTTTTGCCTTTTCAAGCCTCTTCTTGATCCCTGCCAACACAGTCTTGTTAGAAACCTCTGCTTGCCCATTGCTCTGGGGGTACGCTGGTGTGGAATAGTAATTACGTATTCCAAACCCCGAGCAAAATTCTCTGAAAGGGCCACTGTTGAATTGGGTGCCGTTGTCCGAGATTATAGCTCTGGGAATCCCAAACCGAGTGATAATGTTCCGCCAAACGAATCTCTTTGTCTCGGCATCTCGGATACGGCTGAGGGGCTCGGCTTCGATCCACTTGGTGAAGTAATCGGTTGCCACCAACAAGAATTTCTTGCCTAAGGGGGCCTTCGGAAGTGGACCCACAATGTCTATTCCCCATTGAGAGAAAGGCCAAGGACTAATCATAAAGTTCAGGTCCCCCGCCGGTTGTCGGATAATGGGGGCGAACTTCTGGCATTTGTCGCATCTTCTCACGTAGCTCTTCGCGTCTCTTTGCATATATGGCCACCAATATCCTTGTGTCACTGCTCGGTGTGCAAGGGATCTGCCTCCCGTGTGACTTCCGCATATGCCTTCATGGATTTCATAGAGCAGGGGTTCCACCTTGTCCTCAGGGACGCAAAGCAGATGGGGACCGGAGAAAGATTTCCTATAAAGTTGCTGATCGCCGGAAATCCAGAACCTAGGGGCCTTGAGCCTGATCTTTCTGGCTTCCTTGATATCCTCGGGGAGCACGCCTTCTGTCAAGTAGGCAATAATAGGAACCATCCAGCCGGTAGTTGACTGCACATGCACCGGCAACGCTAGCTGGACGTATGTCTCCTCTATACTTGGTTTCTCCCGGTTTTCAATTGTGATACGCCGCGTTACTTCTGAGGCCAATGCCGAGGCCAGGCAAGCCAGGGCGTCGGCGTGGGTGTTCTGATCTCTTGGAATCTGGGAGATTTCCACCTTTGCAAATTTCTCTATCTTGGCTTTCGCCTTTTGACAGTAAGCTTTCATTCTCGTATCTCGGACTTCAAAGTCACCATTGATCTGATTTACCACCAGCTGGGAGTCGCAGAAGGCCTGCAGGTGCCTAACTCCGACCGAGTAGGCAACATCGAGTCCCGCCAGCAGCGCCTCATATTCGGCTTCATTATTGGATGCTTTAAATCCCAATCTGATAGCTCTTTCAATTGTGAATCCTTCTGTACTAGCTAGTATTACCCCTACTCCTGCCCCCCTTGCGTTCGAGGACCCGTCGACATGCAGGCTCCAGTCAACACCCAAAGCGCCGATCTTCGGCGGGGGCTCGGCCGCAGAGAACTCGGCGATAAAATCAGCCAGGACTTGCCCCTTAATCGAACTACGGGGTTTGTACCTTATCTCGAATTCACCAAGCTCTACGGCCCACTTGGCAATTCTGCCTGACAAGTCGGCTCTCTGAAGGATGGGCCTGAGAGGGCGATCAGTCATTACCTCAATGATGTGCGCCTGGAAATAGTGCCTGAGTTTTCTCGCCGAGACTATCAGCGCAAGGACCAGCTTCTCCATCGGCAGGTACCTTGTCTCGGCGTCAAGCAAGGTCTTACTGACGAAATATACGGGCCTTTGGGCCCCTTCACATTCCCTTACCAACGCGCCACTAACGGCCTCCTCCGAGACAGACAGGTAGAGGTATAGCGTTTCCTCCGCCACCGGGACGGATAGAGTCGGAGGACATTTCAGATACTTCTTAACCCTTTCAAGTGCTCGTTCACATTCGTCGTCCCATACCCCCTTCGCCGCACCCTTCAACTTGGCAAAGAATGACTTGCACTTATCAGAGGATTTAGAAATAAACCGGCTAAGGGCGGCGAGCATCCCAGTTAACTTCTGGATGTCTTTGATAGTCCTAGGAGCCTGGACGTTTTGGACTGCATGAATCTGGTCGGGGTTAGCTTCGATACCCCTGTGGGTCACCAGGTATCCTAGGAACTTCCCCGAGCTTACCCCAAAAGCGCACTTCGATGCATTAAGCTTCAATCCGTAGCGCCGGAGTATAGAAAACGTGACGCCGAGATCTGCCAGATGATCGGCGCTCTCTCTACTCTTTACTAGCATGTCGTCAATGTACACCTCCATGGTCACGCCGAGAAGGTGTTTGAACATTTTGTTCATCAACCGCTGGTAGGTAGCTCCGGCGTTTTTCAACCCAAACGGCATCACAGTATAGCAATAGATTCCCCGGGGGGTAATAAAGGCTGTCTTCTCTTGGTCCGACTCGTCTAATGGGATTTGGTGATATCCCGCCCGAGCATCCATGAAGGTGATGCGCTTGTGACCTGCAGTCGCATCTACCAACTGATCAACTTTAGGAAGCGGGTATCCATCTTTGGGACACGCCTTATTCAAGTCGGTGAAATCTACGCAAACCCGCCATTTACCCTCCTTCTTTTTCGCGCACAGTGTTAGACAGCCACTCGGGAAACTGGACCTCCCGAATGGTACCCGCCTCTAGTAATTTGTCAACCTCCTCCTCCACAGCCTTTGCATGATGCGGAGCCGTTCTTCTTGCCTTTTGCCTTACTGGCTTCACCCTCGGGTTGGCATGGAGTCTATGAGTCATGACCTCGGGATTGATCCCTGTCATCTCGGAATGAGTCCAAGCAAATATATCGACATTCCGGCGCAGAAAAGAACTCATTTCCTCCCTCTCAGCACCCTCCAATGTGGATCCTATCAAGAAATATCTCCCCTCATCTTCGGGATCAAGCTGGACCTTGATCAGAGGCTCGGTGGAACGGTCGGCCGGTTCCAGCGCGGGCTCATCTACTCCGAGCCGACCAAACTGTGATTGCTATTTGGCCACCACGTCCTCGGGGTTACGGTCTTCAAGTCGGGCTCCCAATCCTGTCTTCATCGCGGCATAGAAACAATTTTTGGCGGCCAACTGATCCCCTCGGATCTCCATGATGCCGCGCGGGGTGGGGAACTTTATTTTCTGATGATAGCTGGAGTGGACTGCCCTAATGGCGTGCAGCCATGTCCTTCCCATAATGGCATTGTATGGGGAATCAGAGTCTATCACCAAAAACTCCACTGGGACCGAAACGATTGCTGCTTGAACCATCAAACTGATCTTGCCGAGTGGAAGAGCACTCGAGCCGTTGAAACCGACAAGGGGGGTTTGGACAGGCTTCAAGTCCTTGCGGGTTAGGCCCAACTTCCGGAAGAGGTCGTCGTACATCACCTCGGACGAGCTTCCTGAGTCCACCAGGATCCTCCTCACGTCAAATTTATCGATTCGTAAGGTGATGACAAGTGCATCATCATGCGGCAGGGCCACCCCCCCTAAGTCGTCGTCAGAGAAACTGATGGCCTCGTGAACCAGCCGTGGCCTCTTAGTGGACTGTTCTGTCCACTCGCTCTGTTCGACTTTCAAAGCCTGCGACACTCTCCTGCGTTCTGCTCGGAGGACATTATACGTCGGCCTTTCAACTGTACAGGCATGTATAACGTTAATTACAGGAACAACTTCCCGGGGCGACTCCGCCCTCTCCTCAACCACCCTTCGGCGGGGCTTTTGGTCAATGAACTCTCCAAGGTGTCCGTCTCGGACCAATTGTTCAAGGAATGACTTGTATGCTTTGCAATCTTCGGTCATATGGCCAAAATCCCTATGGTAGGAACATCTGACTGTTGTGTCTTTCGTAGTCGGGTCGCCTATCATCTTTGGGGGCCACCTGAAATAAGGCTGGTATCTTATTTTTCTCAACATTCTGTAAATGGGCTCCTTGAAAACCGTGTTAACCCCCTGAAAAGACAAGCAGCTTGGTGGCGTAATGGGCGCACCCCGAGACTGCGGCTCCCTCTCTTTCTTCCTCGGCATTGGTGCTCTATTCTCGGGAACGGTGGCCTCTTCCTCGACTCGAGCATACTTGTCTATGCGCGCCATTAAGTCCCTCATGTCCCTAGGACCCCTCTTAGTAAGGGACCGGTAAAGGCCGGTGTCCCGGGACAATCCTAGCCGGAAAGACGCAGCAGCCATCGCTTCCGAGCATGCATCCACCTCATTAACCTCCTCCCAGTATCGTATGGCGTACTGTCGGAGGGACTCCCCGTTCCTCCTCCTAAGGGTGAGCAGGGCGCCGATGTCTTTCGGCTTCTTGGTGCTGGTGATGAACCGCGCCTTGAAGAGTTCGGCCATCTGCTTCCAACACTCAATGCTTTCCGGGGCCAAACTTTCATACCACTTCATAGCGGTATCCCCCAGACTCATGGGGAAGACCCGGCATAACACCCTCTGGTCAGTGTCATAAATCGACATCAGTTGTTTGTAATGCCGAAGGTGACTCTCAGGATCGGTCCTCCCATCGTACGCCTTGAACCGGGGGACGGCAAACTTCCTCGGCATTTCAGTTTCCCTGATGGAACGCACAAACGGAGAGGATATCTGCTCGTCATCCCCCCTGGGTTGCGGTCCTCTGTGCACATCGTCCTCGAGCTTTCCCAGGTACTTGGCCTCTCTAGGCCTCCTTGCGGTAGATTCTGCCTGGGACTCCGTGGATAAGACATATCGGGGAATCCCTCGGCGGAGGTCCCACCATGAAAGGCTTGCTCCCCGGCGGATTTCCCCGGGCCCTTCTTCGGGTGCATGCCTCTGCCGTTTTCGCAGACCTTGTCTTTCGGCTGAGCGCCCGCGCCGATTTCTGACGGGGGTCTCAGGCCTCATTCTCCTGGATTCTTGTCGGCTGGGGCTCCGATCGAAAGGTTCTCGGGTGTGCCAGCTGGCGTTTGCTGATTGCTCGAACTCTCTCAGTCTACGCCGCACCTTGGCGTTGTCTCTCTCTAGTTCTCTCATGCGTTCCCCCATACGTTCCTCCACCATCTCAACGATGTCACGGGCCGAGGGGATTTGCCCCCCTGGTCCCTGATCCATGAGGAACGTTCGTTGGGAAGAACGTTCAACCCCAGCTGACTGGCGCGCTGGGCTTCCTTCTCTAACCAGTGGGAGGCATATAGCCCCTACGTTCCTTGCGTGCAAGCTCCCTATCCCCTCCCCTTGGGATCGAGTATTCACCATGATGTAACCGCTACAAAAGAAAGGTTGTTTGTTCCCACAGACGGTGCCAAATTGCACGGGATAATTCCTGCAATCAATATCGAGTAGCGGCTGGGCTGATAGCGGACCCTGAAACAATCACAAGGTTAGGAAAAAGGGAGCCAGGCGCACGCCCGGCTTATCCCCTCCGAAGCTTTAGTTAGTAAGGATGGGGGAAAGCTCTTCTTGTGTGAATTCTGGATAGATTTTGCGTACCTTTGTTCATTGTTCTGAGGAGTATTTATACACAAACTTGTAATGATTGCTCTGACACTGGGGTTGTCTCAGCAATCAATGCCTGTTGCCATTACCCATATGTAATGAGTGATTTTTACCTAGATTCCCGCGCCATCAATGCTCGGCGGGGGGATATCCAACCTCGGGGCAACGCCGAGTTCATCAGGCTATCAAGGCACTTGAGTGCCTATGGACGGTGTCTGACGCCTACACCCGAGTACTCGGTGTTTAGGGGCACTCGGCCCTATGTGAGAACTCGGCATCACAGTCATTAATGCATCCACTCATCACTGTCAGTTTGGGTCTTCGAGGATGCAGAGGCGCATTTAATGCTGTCCAAGTCACTCGCGTCTTCATAAATGCTGGGTCACATCTCATTAACTGCTGGTGTCAGAGGTTCATTCCTGGCTCCATGGAACAGCGCCTTCTCGGCTCCTGCTTACTACTCGGCGTATTCCCTTGTACTTGGCTCCTGCACTCCGTAACGGCTTCATTTGTACACGTGTCGCCTTGGGGCCTGCCGAGCCGTCTCGATTCCCTCCAATAATATAATATATTATATTTTAAAGTTTGGTTTATTGAATTTTTTTTTTATGAAATTATCAATCTAAAAATAACTTTCTTATATTTTTTTTATTAATGTTTGAATTAATGTTCAAACATATATTTAGGCTGTCCAAACAGGTTTTACTATTTTCTGTTCTGTAAAATTGTTTTTGAAATCATCTAACCAAACAAGTTTTTTATCTCCAAAAATATCAAAACCATTTTCTTAAAACTCTTCTCAAAAACTATTTTCGGATACCTATTTTTGAAACGCAAACCAAACAGGCCCTCTGCTTTTCCACTTTTTTCAAACATATTTGCGACATGAGTTGCTATTTAGCAGAAAAAGTCAAAACATAAGGATAGAGTTTACACTTACGATCCTTATAATTATTTTGTAATAAAAATAAATTCTGATGAGATTTTGTTCAGTCAACAATCAAATATCAAAATTTTATTTCGAAACTCTAATGATTCAAGGTGTTTAAAAATATTTTAAGGTATTTTAACATATTTTAAAATATTTCAATATGTTTTTGTATATTTAGACTAATATTCTAAAATATTTTGAAAATATATTTTTATTCAGTTGATTTACTTATTTATAATTAAACAAAAGCGAGAAATTTTACGGAGTTTAAAAGGTGAAAGAGTGAAACTTCCCCTAGGTCGAAACAAAAAAGATTTCGAGAAAATCTTTTTAAAATTTATCTTGTCTTTGTCACAAGTCATTTTCTTGACTAACAATAATAAAAATTTTGCACATATCCGCCTATTATTCCATTTTCTTTTTCCTTCATAGAGGAAATAAGTAAAGTGGTGCAAAAATTCATTAGTTTACGGGTGCAACCAAACAATGCCTCTGACTTGACTCGTGTGAATATTCAAACTCCTTGTCGTACTTGGCTTACTTACTGCCGAGATCTCGCGATTCTCAAATCTTTATTGGCTTCTTCCAAACGACTAAACTACCCCGACTCCATCTACATATTTTCTTCCAGCATCTCTCACCCTGTCAATACAAATCTGTTACAAATGGAAATTGAATGAATAAAAAATAAAACATATTTAGGGTGTGTTTGGATTATATATTTAAAAATAGTTTTTGAATTTTTTTTAAAGAAAGTGTGTTTTAATGTTTTTATATTGTAAAATTTGTTTGGTTTTATCTTTCTGAAAATAGTTTTAAAGAACAAAAAATAATAAAATTTGTTTAGACAATAATTTACAAAATAATAAAAATATAATAAAGATATAAAATCTATTCCACAACAATAGATCATCAACATACCACTTCCTTTGCTAATCACCAGCAGATCTGTGTTTAGATATATCTACATATTTAATTTGCCCTAAAATAAAGATGAGAGGGTTCATAAGAATCTAACTCATAGTTTAGACTTAGTAAAAACTGAATTTTAATGGTTTGGATAGAGGGTAGCAGAACCTTTTGTTTTTTTTTTGGTTATATGGGTAGGAGTATTTGGATTAATTAGCATATCTCGATTAGTTTTCTCTTCGGTCTGGTCAAAAGTAGATCATTCACGCCGGACTAAGATATTCATGATAGATAAATTCTTCATGACTCGACCTTAAAAAATTACTAAGATTCAAATTTAAAAAATCTAGGGATAATTGATTTTTACCTCCTTGTGGTTTTGGATAGATGCACCTTACCTACTTGACGTTTAAAATTATGCACATTACCCCCTTAAAGTTATGTACTAAAATGAAATAATTAACACCGTTAATAGAATAATAAAATTATCATACTACCCTTTTTTTTTAATAGGAATAGAAACTTAACTTCCAATTATTCATTTAATGGATAATAAATGAATGAAATTAGCTTCCAATTATTCATTTAATGGATAATTAAATCTGGGAATAGAAACTTACTCATTTAATGACCCTAGCTATTTTAGTATAAAGGGCATTTTAGACACTTAGACAATATTTTTTTTGAGGAAAACAATGAAAACAAAGTCCACAACATATTTTGAGCATGTGAAGTACACTCTCCACTAAGTTGGATGATAAAAGTAACGGTTTTACTTTGATACATAACCATAAGGGGGTTATGTGCATAATTTGAAACGTTAAGTAGGTAAGGTACTTTTAGACGAAACCACAGGGGGGTAAAAAACAATTAACCCAAAAATCTAATTTACAATTCGTTTTTATTATCACTTGAACTATTTGTATAACCTTTAACGTCTCATTTGAGAGTGTAAGGCGGGGATAGGTCCTTGGTGGAAGTCCACAATATTTGGAATGGATCGCTGTTAACTCTGCCGTCACGACGCCGACTTTCAAGTTTTACCCCCTCTTCCACACCGTTCACATGAACAGTGTTCTCATTGTTGTGATATTTCATTGACTTTCTGTTCTCATTTGACAAAGTGTGAACATGAACAAAGAAAAATGTTCCCATGATTTTTAAAATACATGGATATTAATTAGCTGTGGCTCAACATGCAAATTTAATATTGTGTGTGCAAAATATTTTTTTTTTAGTTTTTTCGGTACCCAACTCTTAAATACAATGGTGATAAATATAATATCTTCAACCAATAATAAAATCTTAAACAGACAAAATTAATCTCACTGGGTAGTTATTAACTTACATAAAAAAAAGGGTAATATATCCTTAAATGGACTGATAGTTATTAGTTTGTGTGAGATCTACTTCCTTATTTATCTTCATATTATTAATTAATAATACCACGTAACAATGCTGACATAAGATCACCGTTATAATATATGAAAAAATTCCTATGTGTTGTGGAAGCCCATGCTCGGCTCAACCCTTAGGCGAGCGAGGCGCTCACCTTTAACAAAAGATCATCAAATTTATCATTTTGATGCTATTGTTCATAATAATAGATTTATTTATTGAAGAATTTAATCTTCCTATTTTGCATAACGGAATTGAATATTTACCTCCAGCCATTGATGTTCAAGTTTGAGTACAAGAAATCCGAATTCTCTATAGAGAGAATAATCAATGAACCCAACGACCCCAACAATCACGAATCCGTATTACAGTCTTGACCTTAACACTCAAGAAGAACACCCAAGAATAACCTCACAAATATGTACTGAATTGAGGTATATGAGACAAGAGTTTCCTACCTACATATATGATATCTAAATACACATATGACTTGATGGAAAATCACATGCATGAAAATATATATAGGCAGGGACCCTTATCCAATAGAGAAACTACAAATAAGGTCCTTCCATCAAGGAGTTACAACTGCTTTGAACTGCTCCATGATAGTCACTCCATCTGATGAAAGGAGTATTGAGTAGTTATCTTAACTTCAGTTGCCCAGAAAGATTTGACTCAGTAAATAGGATATATATTAAATATATATAATATTTATTTATTAAAAAGATGATATGGCATGTGGGTCATCTTAAGTCTCTAATTAGAGATAGAATCCAATATTAATTAGACATAAAGTCTAACATTCTCTCACTTGGCACACATGACACATAAGACAGTTTGGGTAATCAATATTTGATATTGAATATGGTCATACAATTAAATAACTACCCGAACTTTATTGAGAAAAATAATGCAAGAATCAAAGCGGTTGTGCTCTTTTAAATGAACTCTCATTTCCTTGTATTACAATGCATCATCTTCTTAGAACTTTATGTGGCATCACTCCTTATGAATGACTTCTTACAAGTCATTCCGGGTCATATTGTCCTAATGGACTACATACTAATCTCAATGGATAGTATATCACAAACAATACATTATGTGCACAAAATAGCTAAAGTCTGCATTGATCATGATCAAATATTTACAAATCAAGAAGTCAATCATACAATGAGCCAACTAATCTCATGTTCTCTATGTGTTTCAAATATGTCTTAATTGAGAGCCCTTTAGTCATGAGATCTACTAACATTAGATCTGTACTAATATGTTCAATAGATACTTCTTGTTCCTTGACTCTTTCTCTGACAATAAGATACTTAATGTCAATATGCTTGATTCGGCTTCCACTTTTATTATTCTTAGAAAAGAAAACAGCAGCCGGATAATCACAACAAAGTCTTAATTTCTCAACCATTTCGCTTGTGATTTTGTTTCAAAGCACGCTATAAACTCTGCTTCCATAGTAGACAATGCAACTATCGTCTATTTGGCACTTTTCCATGATATAGCACCTCCTGCTAACATGAAAACATATCTCGAAGTGGATTTTCTAGAATCCGAATAACTCGCAAAATCCGAGTCAAAATATCCAACCACTTCAAGATAGTCTACATGTTTGTAAGTCAGCATACAATCCTTGGTTCCTTGTAAATACCTCAAAACTTTCTTAACTGCCTTCCAATGTTCCATTCCTGGATTGCTTTGATACCTTCCAAGCATCCCCACCGCAAAGGCAATGTCAGGTCTTACACAAACATGTGCATGCATCAAACTGCCAACAACATATGCATAAGGAATGTTATTCATTTGTTCCTTTTTCAAAGCCTTTTTCGGACACTGGATCAAACTGAATTTGTCACCCTTTACAATTGGAGCTGCATTAGGTGTGCATTCAATCATTCTGAATTTCTCCAAAACCTTTTCAATGTAGGCTTTATGAGACAAGCCCAATTTTCTTTGAGTCCTGTCTCTATGAATCTCTATGCCTATGACATAGGAGGCTTCACCCATATCCTTCATCTCAAAGTTTTGTGAAAGAAATTCTTTAGTTTTATGCAACAAACTCAAATCATTGGCTGCAAGTAGAATGTCATCAACATATAGGACTAAGAAAATGTATTTACTCCCACTAACCTTAAGGTATATGCAATTATCCACAACATTCTCCTAAAAACCATATGAGGTAATAACATTATGAAATATAAGATACCATTGACGGGAGGCCTGCTTTAGTCCATATATGGATTTCTTTAGCTTGCAAACCAAGTGACTATCCTCATCAGAACAAAATCCTTCAAGTTGCTTCATGTACACTTCTTCGTCAAGATCCTCATTTAAAAAAGCTGTTTTCACATCTAGTTAATGTAGCTCTAAATCGAAATGAGCTACTAATGCCATGATAATCCTAAACAAGTCCTTTTTAGAAACTGGAGAGAATGTATTGTGATAGTCAATGTCTTCTCTTTGAGTGAAGCCTTTAGCTACAAGTCTGGTCATATATCGTTCGACATTACCATTTGAGTCTTTCTTGGTCTTATAGACTCACTTACAACCAACGACCTTGACTCCCTTAGGTAACTCAACAATTTCTCAACTTGATTTTTAGCCATGGACTCCATCTCTTCTTTCATGGCCTCGTACCAAAATGTGGAATTCTCTCTACTTATGGCATGTGAAAACGAGATAGGATCATCATTATGTCTAACATCAAAGTCAGACTCCAATAGGTACATGAAGTAATCATCAGAAATAGCTGGTCTTTTTACCCTTGAGGATCTCCTTAGTTCTACAGTCTCATCCATATTTTGTGGGTTTGGAGCTGTAAACTCAATGTTGACTTGTTCCTCTTGTGGTGGTGGTATTTGAATATCATTTGGATTATCCTAAATGATAACCATCTTATCTTTATTCACGAGTAAGGTATCCGAATCTTGTGATTCCTCCCACTCAATCTTTCAAGGAATACTCCCACTAATGTCAGCACCCTCAATAAATTTTTCATTTCTGGCCTCAACAATTCTAGGTGTGTGTGATGGACAGTAAAATTTATAACCTTTAGACTTTTTTGCATAGCCAATGAAATATCTACTGACTGTCCTTGGGTCAAATTTCTTTAATTGTGGATTATAAATCTTAACCTCAACTGGACAGCCTCATACGTGAAAATGTGCTAAACTGAGTTTCCATCTTTTCCATAACTCAAATAGAGTTTTAGAAACAACTTTAGTGGGAACCCTGTTTAAGATATACATTATTGTCTTTAAGGCTTCACTCCACAAAAAACAAATGAAGATTAGAGTTGCTTAACATACTCTTTACCATGTCTATAAGGGTGCGGTTTCACCTTTTAGCCACACCATTTTGGTAAGGTGAACCTGACATAGTATACTGAGCAACAATACCTTCATCCTTTAAATATTTAGCAAATGGACCAGACCTTTGTCCCAAATCTTCCAATTGTTTCTCTACTTCCCGTTTGAATGTTTTAAAAGCATCCAATGCCTCAGATTTTTCAAATAGAAGGTAGAGATACATAAATCGTGTATGGTCATCAATAAATAAGATAAAATATCTTTGATCATTTAAGCAAGGGATAGGGAATGGTCTATAGATATCAATGTGTATGATTCCAAGTATTTCTTCACTCCTCTTGACATCTTTACTGGTTTTGTTGGTTTGCTTTCCTTTTATGCAATCCACACAAGTACCAAAATCAGAAAAATCAAGAGCCTTTAAGACTCCATCATTAACCAATCTTTTAATTCTTCCCATGGAGATATATCCTAATCTCTTGTGTCACAACATAGAAAAATTCTCATCAATAATAATCCTTTTAGTGCCAATATCATCATGCAAGGGTAGGAGACTATGTTCAAAAACAGGATCCAAATTTAATTTGTACAAACCATCAACTAAGGTCCCATAACCAACCAAACTAGAGTTTTTGAACAAACGAAAGTCCAAACCAACAAAGCTGAATTCAAATTCTAAAGGTACTAATTTAGAAACATAAATTAAGTTCTTAGAAAACGAAGGAACATAAAGAGTATTTTCAAGATCCAAAACAAAGCCAGTTTCTAAAACAAGTCTAAAAGTTCCAACAACCTTGACGAGCGAACACATCCCATTTCCTGAATAGATGTCATGTTCACTTCCCATCATTTTCCTTAGGCTGAGGAGGCCTTGCATGATATTGGCAACATGAATTATAGTACTCGAATCAATCCACCAAGTATTATGATGAGAATTAATTAAATTGGATTCGTAACACATAAGAGATATGAGATTACCTTTCTTCTCAAGCCACTTCTTATATTTCAGACAATTTTTCTTGAAGTGTCCCTTCTTCTTGCAAAAGAAACAAGCATCCTTATGGCCATGTTTCTTGAATGACCCTTTGTCATATTTCTTCCATTTAAGAACACTTTTGTCTTTCTTACCTTGTCTACCTTTATGAGTGATCAGATGAGCACTCTACAAATTTTCATGCTTAAGCCTCTCCTCTTCTTAAACACACATAGTCAGAATTTCATTAAAGAACCATTTTTCTTTGTGTGTGTTATAAGAAATCTTGAATGGTCCAAATTCTGCAGGGAGAGAATTAAGTATAAACTGAACAAGGAATGACTCAGAGATCTCAACCTCAAGGGACTTAAGTTGAGCTGCAATCTCCCTCATTTCCATAATATGTTCACGCACAGTCCTAGATTTGTTATGCTTCATGCTTGATAACTTGTTCATCAGGGTGCTGGCCAAGGCTTTATCTGAACTGACAAATTGCTCTTCAATGGCTTTCATGTAGTCCTTCACTTTATCACATTCTGGAATAGAACCTCTGATGCTCTTGCTCACATGTGACTTGATGAGCATCAGACTTAAGTGATTAGATCAAACCCACCGCTCATAAACACTCTTTTCAGTCAATGAACTTAACTCAGTGGGTACTGGAGGTTCTTCAATGCGAAGTGCCAAATCCAATTCCATACACCCTAATGTCAAGAGAATTTTGTCCTTCCAATCCGAAAAATTTCCACCACTCAACGATGGAATGTTAGAAGACTCATTAAATAAAGAGGTAGCAATAACTGCAATAACCAAGAATATAATAAGTACTTTGAAACAATAACTGTAAAATTCAATAGAGCAAATCTAAACCTTCATGTGGGTAGAGGTCATAAACTGTACAAGATTTACTTATTATTCTTTATAATAAGACTAATGAATTAAGATATTAAGGAGCAAAGGATCCCAAAACCTGTGGGTATAAGGTATCCAAAGCCCTTAATACACTATTCAATATCTTATTCCAATTAAGCAGTATAAAATAAATACTTCCCTGTGGGGCCGAGTAATTATCTATAACAACTTAATCGCAATAGGGAGATATTAAACATATACTTAATATGATCAAACTAAATGTTGATCATTAACTAACAAAACTCAAGATGCTGTGGCTACTCTCAATTTAATATGATATCTCCATGTGATATAGTTTATGACATGGATAAATTCTTAAATTCATGTCTTCTCAAGACTACATTCTATGAAAACCAACATGCATATGTCATAAGCAAAACTAGTCTACAAGCATGTTAACATTACTGAGTGATTATCAGAAGTAAATCCATGAGCATAAGTCATGAAAATCATAGCCATTAACAGCTTTAGGTTGAACAAGTGATTTTCCCAAAATCCATGTTATGCCCAAAAATCCCATAACACATTCAAATACTGTACATGTATAGTTCCTAATGGCATGTTTAGATATTGGAAAATATTTTTGATAACCAAGAGACATGACGTCGAACAACTTACTGTGTAAACATAACTCTAGTAGCTTTAATTTGATCGAACATCTCCTTTATATCACAATAAATTTGGTTCCAAAAATATTAGGGCAAAATCCAGTTTACCCCCTTGTGGTTTGGGTGTTTTGCACATGGCCCCTCTATGATTTGGAAATCAGCACATTACCCCCTTATGCTTTTGGACCGATATGCACAGTTAACACCGTAAACAAAAGTGATAAAATGACTTTAGTACCCTCAACTATTCATCATCTTCTTCCTCCCTCTCAATTGTTGCCTAATTTTCTGAAAAATCAACCAACCACCCAAGTTTATAAGCTTTTCTCTCTCTCTACAAAACACCAAACTTCCTCAAACCAATGCCAATATCCTCTACTATCAACCTAGTTTTAAACCCCACAGACTTGTTTCCTTAAATATCCCCCGTGACCCACGAATTTAAGCTCAAAGGTGATCACAAACTCATTTTGACATGTTATGTACATACCAGATTTTTTTTCAACATTTGGGCCAACTTTGGCCCTTAATTTCTTCCTCGTTTCTCAACGTTTTTTGGTGATTCAAATGCCTAAATTTAACGTATTTCTACCCTCTTTTCAACCATGTATTTAGTTTGTCCAGATCATGCACAAGGTAAGTGGAAATCGAGCTCCAAAGTGACGGATTCATCATTTTCAAAAATTGTCACGATTTTTAATTCAATTTTTCACCCACCGAACCTTATTCTTTCTCGATTCTAACTTCAAAAATGGATTCCTTGACCCTAAAAATGGTGGATTAGGTCCCCCTTCACCGCCGAAACTCGAAATTTTGAATACCCAAAAATTCAAGTTTCAAGCTTATACCATATTTTTTTTCAACATTTGGGCCAACTTTGGCCCTTAATTTTTCCCTCGTTTCTCAACCTTTTTGGGTGATTCAAATGCCTAAATTTAACCTATTTCTACCCTCTTTCCAACCATATATTTAGTTTGTCCAAATCATGCACAAGGTAAGTGGAAATCGAGCTCCAAAGTGACGGGTTCATCATTTTAAAAAATTGTCATGATTTTTAATTCAATTTTTCACCCACCAAACCCCATTCTTTCTCGATTCTAACTTCAAAAATGGATTCCTTGACCCTAAAAATGGTGGATTAGGCCTCCCTTCACCTCCGAAACTCGAAATTTTGAATACCCAAAAATTCAAGTTTCAAGCTTAAAAAAGGGTTTTGATTTTCTCTCACTATACACCATGGCCACTAAAGAAACTTTAGGAAATTGTTACTGAATATGAAAACAAGCTTACCCTATCACACTACTTCTTCCACCATCACCCACTGCGCACCACCCCAGCCCACTACTCACCGCCACTCTCATTGGAAAATAACCAGTGCAACCCAATCCTTCAACTCACTTCATCAACTCAATTCATCCATAGTAAAAAACATCAAACTCAACCCAATTCATTGACCCACCAAATTTAATCTGATTCATCACAAAAAATTCAACCCAATTACAAACAAATTCAACCAACCTCCAGCCAAAAGGAGAGAGAGAAAGATAGAGAAAAAGGGTATTATAGTCCTTTACCCACATTCATTTTGGAGGAAAGCACTTGATTTCCCATTCAACCGTTATTTAGGCGCGTGTAACACACACACTGTTAATTTTAACAGAAAATATAACGGTAGCAGATTAGTCCAAATCCATAAGGGGGTTGAGTGCTTATTTTTAAACGTTAAGGGGGTGATGTGCTCTAAGGGCAAACCACAAGGGGGTAAATTGAAGTTTGCCCAAAATATTAATCAGTTCGATAAAATATTGATCAATTGTATAACCACAGATTTGAGCTAAATACTGAATGGGTATAAATGAAATTCACTGTTCTGGCCAAAACTTTCGTGTTTAGGACTTAAATTTTTTTTTTTTTTGGCACATAAATTCCTTTTCAGTGTTCTTTACTAAAAGTTTGAATTTCATTGCACAATGAATAAAATACACCACACACACTGAAATTCAATGGCCTGTGATACGAATTCCAACTAGCTTTCAGATGCTAATGGAGTTGTAACTACAAATATGTTTCGTGTTTGCCTTGGCCTATGAATCTCTAATTCCTCATTCAATTGGCAGGAATTTTCATCTGACATGGGGAGTCGTACGGTGAAATGAATCGGCGATGTTTCAAAGCTTCATACAATTTCAACTACTTTAAGTTTTGGTTTCGGGAATGAGTAATCAACAGAGTGACGCAATTTAATATACAAATTCTTTAGGTTTCTTTCGAGATAAGTTGTTATATATTTAATAACTGAACAAAATGGACAGAAGGATGACTCTGATACCAATTGATAGATTTCTTTATTGAAGAATTTAATCTTCCTATTTTGCATAATGGAATTGAATACTTACCTCCTGCCATTGATGTTCAAGTTTGAGTACAAGAAATCCGAATTCTCTATAGAGAGAATAATCAACAAACCCAACGACCCCAACAAGCACGAATCCGTATCACAATCTTGACCTCAACGCTCAAGAAGAACACCCAAGAACAACCTCACAAATATATACTGAATGGAGGTATATGAGACAAGAGTTTCTTACCTGCATATATGATATCTGAATACACATATGACTTGAAGAAAAATCACAGGCATGAAAATATATATAGGCAGGGACCCTTATCCAATAGAAAAACTGCAAGTAACGTCCTTCCATCAAGAGTTACTACTGCTTTGAACTGTTCCATGATAGTCACTCTTTTTGATGATGGAAGTAGTGGATAGTTATCTTAACGTTAGTTATCCAGAAAGATTTTACTCAGTAAATAAGATATATGTTAAATATATATAATATTTATTTATTAAAAAGATGATATGACATGTGGGTCATCTTAAGTCTCTAATTAAAGATAGAGTCCAATATTAATTAGACATAAAGTCCAACACATATCAGAGACCTGTATGATTATATGATTACTTTCTTTAACATTATTTTTCCACTTAATTTTATACCTCATTTTTTCAACTCTCGTTGTGTCTATTTCTCTCTCGGATGGATAGTTTTTTTAATAAAAATAATAATAATTACAAAAAACAAAAAACCACAAGATATTCTTTTACCAAAAAATTTAAGAGGCTCGATTCCCTCTTATTTTATCTGACTTCCAATGGCTCAAGCGATTTACATACTTTCATTTTTCTAAAATACTATATTGTAATTATTTTGATCTTATTATAATATTTCATGTAAAGAAATTTATTCTACAACTAGTATTTTCACCTTAAATATACTTATGGATTAAAATATTATAAATCCTAAAATAAAAAAAAAAGATGAAGATTAATTGAATGAAAAAGAGCTTTAAAGCTCCATCTATCATCGGCCTTCTTAGGTCTCAAGAATTATTGGGCTTGCCCTTGGGTAAGCCCTTGTTCGCTCGGTGGTTATCTTATCTGAATCTTTTAGATGTGCAAAATTAGGCTAAGAGGACTAGAGACGATATGTTCAAAAAGAAAAATGACTAATCTCACTTTGCACCCTAATAGATATTTCGATTCTTAATATATATTCTTAAACATTAAAAATTTTAATTTCCACCATCAATATAATGAATTGGTAGCAATGTGAATCAGACTCATACTATTTTTCGCATTGCTATATTATTATGGGGTATTTTACCACTATTGTAGTACAAAAGAAAAGTGGTAAAAATAGTTACCTCAACAGTGATAAAAACACTCATAACAGTAGTAAAAATACCTATAAATATTGTAAATGTCGGTACAATACCGAAATTTCTTTTTTTTTTTTGGGTACAGTAGACAACTTCACAACTTAGGGCCCGTTTGATAACTGGGTGTTTTTATTTTTTTTTGTTTTTGTTTTCATTTTTTGGAAAAAAAATAAAAATACGTTTGATGAATGTTTTCAAATTTTTTTTTACTGCTCCGTTTTGAAAACAAGGCCAAGATATGGAAATATCCAAAATGATGTTTTTGAAAACATCCAAAAACAACACACGCACGACTTCAAATGTGATTTAATGAGATCCTAACTTCGATCCTCCTTAACAATAAAAAATGGATTTTTTTACTTGAGTATAAAATCCTCCTTCCCTCTTTTACTTATTTTTTTGCTAGCTCCTCTCTCTCTTGCCTCTCTCAGGAGTTGTTGGTGGTGGGATTGGGTGGTGGTGGGTTTTACAAGGGGGTTGGATGTTGGGCTTCAGGAGTGGTGGTGGATTTCGGGGGTGGGTGGTGGGTTTTGCAAGGGAGTTGGGTGGTGGGTTTAAGAGGTGGTGGTGGATGTTGGGTTTTGCAGGTGGGGTTGGGTGGTGGTGGATTTCGGGGGTAGATGGTGGGTTTTGTAGGGGGGTTGTGTGGTGGGTTTCGGGAGTTGTGGTGGGGTTGGGTGGTGGGTTTCGGTAGGGTTGTACATATTAAAATAAATTGGTTTTAAGAATGCAAAAGAATGAAAGAGTTTTTGGCAACTATTTTTTTTTTTTGATAACTAAAATTGAAATATAATAGAATTTAAGACTTAATTGAAATAAAATATTAAGAATAAGACTTCATTAATATAAAATAAAAATTACAGCACTTAATAATTTTTTATGAAGAAAAATAATCCTTATTGATAATTTTCTTAAAAAAGTATTGATAATGTTCATATGGACATGGCATGGATTCTGACATTCTAACAGCAATAGGTTGGATTTGTGTCCAGGCTATTGAGACTTATGTCTCAATAGCATTATTAATACACACAAAAGTGAAATTCGTAAGTATGGCTCAAAAAACATGTATCTTAAGAGGATATAATTTGAGCACTCCTCTATATATCTTATCGACATTTATCATATTTATAATTATTTTTATAATTATTATGAATATTTTTATCACTATTATAGTATAAAAAAATTATTAAAATAATTACCACAACAATGATAAAAATACTCATAAAAATAATAAAAACACTCACAAAAATAGTAAATCATCAACAAAAATGATAATTTTTTTTGTACCGAAGAAAAGTGATAAAAATAGTAAAATTTAGAAATACCATACACAATTTTTTTTTTTTCGGTATCATAGTCAAGTACATAATTTGAACTCAAAAACTACAGTTTATCCCTCTGTCTATCTATATGTATCAAGTACACTCTTTTCAAGTATTGTTCTTGACGAAGATAAAAAAAATGTTCTTGACCACTCAATCTTATGTAGATCCTCAATTTCACCGATGAGGTGTGTTCATCCCTACCAATGGAAAAATTGCTTGGAGATCAATACCTCTGCCAATTTAATGGCTTCTGGTTATTGTCTCAGTTCATGCCAGGTACCTTAGGACTTGTCAACCACTTCCAACTGATGTAATACTACTTTCTTCTCCTATAACTGGAACAACATGGCTCAAATATCTCGCCTATTCCATAATCAATCGAACCTCCAAGGAGTCCTTGATCATGAACCATCCCCGTGAACTTGTTCCAACACTAGAGGGAAAACTTTTCGATTGGAATGCATCACGTCCTAAGGCGTCAGTCGGACTGATGTTTTTATGTTAAAGATGTCAGTACAATTGATGTTTTTTCTCTAGCTAAACTAACTTCTATAACATAAAAACGTCAGTTTAACTTACATTTTTCAGATTAAAACATCTGTTGGATTGATTTTATAAAACTACCTAAATTTGAAAAATATTTTTAAAACCACCTTGATTTGGTAAAAACTTATCCAAATCACTCTGATTTGATAAAATACTCTTCAAAATATTGGATTCACTTAACATAAGTTTGGTCTTTAAATGGAACTCAGGGTACTATTGTATTGTATAATTAAAGCGCACTTGATTGATTATATCGTTAAGATCCCTTTTAGCATTTATTTCCTCTATTCTCCTCCATATCACATCATCGACCGACCATGTATTAACCAAAGATTCACTTATATACATTAAGTTTCACAAGAATATAAAGTAAGTGGTCAAGGAAAAAAATGAGAAAAAAATGAATGGGAGGGGAGTATCTCACCCCATATTTGTGGTATGTAATGAATGCAACCAGTAGTAGTCTAATAGGCAGTGGATTTGACTGGAAGCCATGTTCTAAATGGGGAATCATTTGAGCCGCAAGCCACTTGGTTTAGGGTATTAACATAAGAGGTATGTTATTGGACCTAAAAAATTTAACATAATTTATTGATGAAAAATGTTGTTTATACTTAATTTAGTGACTTTATTTGGTGACATCATGGATTATAGTCATTGAATTGATAATGGGTCTAAATTAATAGTGGGATCCACGGCAAAAAATGGTAATGTCACTAAATAAAGTCACTAAATAAGATCCATGTAGTATTGTTCCTTATTGATTTAATGATGTGACAAGTAATAGAGTTCCAATGGAGAAGTAGTCACAATAATTTTATTGGACCACATCATAGCCACAATATATGTTGTTTTGGGAGGGGGAAAATGAAGTGGATCTTCCCTTACTATTATATATGTAGAGCTTGCGACACTTACCTAGAGGGGGATGAATATGTTTTGCAATTTTAGCTCAAATCACCAATAATAACCTAATCTATTAAAATTACCTTTTCTCACACAAATTTAAAAATGAATAATGAGAACCTCTTTTAATCACCACAAACCCTTTAATTAATTTGCTCAAACAATCAATCTCACTGCGATCCCAAAAATCAAACTCAAACCAATTACAATTGATGGTGTATTTTGCGCGTTTGGATAGAGGTTAATGGATTAGGGATTTGTTGATGGGGTTCATTGAAATGATAGCTGTGAGCATAAATTAATAGACGAGAGATTTATAGTGGTTCACCAGTTCGGAAGTTTGGTTAGTCCACTCTAATAGAGTCTCTTACTCCTAGGGAAATTTTCTATTAATTGGGGCAGAAGTCTACAAAATAACAGGGAGTCAATGTTCGTATGCTCACTACAAGAAAAATATTTTTTAGCAGCAAAAAAAGTCGTCACTAAAAGTGAATAATTCGCCGCTAAAAGTTTTTTGCGACAAAAAAACTTGGTCACCAATTTGTCGCGGCAGGCTCGTCACTGAAAGTTTTTGACGACCAACTAAAGTATCGTCGCTAAAGTAGATTATCAGTGACAAAAAACTTAGTCGCTTAAAAATTCATCTACTTGTCACAAAATAACCTTCGTCGCCGAAAGAAATTATATTATGGTTATATTTTTTCTCTTTAGTGATGACATAATATTTGTCACTGAAAATCAAAGTACATTTTTTGCGACTAACATATTTTCGATGCCAAATAACAAATGAACAAATTTTATAAACGGGTAAGACGATACGACTCGTTTAACCCGTTTAATTTTAAAAAAATTATATCAACAAATTTTAATACTCCATTTTTTTACTGTCAGTTGCACTTACCTAAAAAAAGAGAAATTTTTAGTCAAATCTCACATAAAAATCAAAATTTAATGCTAAAAAAAAAAGGCAAGAGGCCAATGCCTTTTATAGGCAAGTCAGCCCTCCCCATCTCACCTCATTTGCCGATCTGGGACAAAAATAAAAGACATTGGTTTGCCTTTGTCTTTGAACTGCTCCCTATCTCCCCTCCTTTTGTCTTTGAACTACTACTTTATTTTTATTTTTTTTGTATTGATTTCTTTACATCTTTTTTCTAGCTAATTTATTAAAATAATTATTAATTTATTATTATATTAATTTTATTTAAATGGGTAAACGTGTGATAAACGGTTTGACAGGTCTCATCCAAACACGACCCGTTTATTAAACGTATCTGACCATTATATTAATCTTTTTTTGTTTATTTTGAAACAAATCAAAATAAATTCACTATAGTGCTTCAATCATTGAAGATCATTATACTTTTTAGCAATGAAACGTAATATTTGTCGTAGAATTTTTCTTACACATCGCAAAAAGTCGTCGCAGTAAAACATTTTTCTTGTAGTGATATTCTCCGACCAAATATAAATTGTCGTCAAATAAAAAAAAATTTAACTTTTTTTTCTGTGACAAACTGGTATTGTCGCTAAGTATTATTATTTTTGTTTTCTTATTTTTTGTTATTTAACAAAAATTTTGCGACCAAAAAATTATTTTGGCGACAATTTTTTTTGTCGCCCATAAAATTAGCATTTAGCGCCAACATTGGCGCCAATTTTTTTTTTGGAGGGAATGTTTTTGCGAAGACTATTGGCGACGACTACAAAAAATGGTCGCCAAAAATATTATAAAAAAGTTTACCGCGACAAACATTTGAAATTGTCGCCGAAAGTCATTTTTTTATAGCAAATTTTATTGTTCGTCGCCAAAACTCGTCGCTAAAAATCAAATTTGTTGTAGTGGCTTGATTGATTACAATGTGACGGATTTGATCCCAATTTATAGTGTGTTGTAGCCTGACATAATCATCGTGATCCTTGCGTACCTGCCACGATCTTGCGTAATCAACGTGATTCCCTTGGGGTTATTACGACTCATGTGATAGAATGTTTGGCCGTTAGAGGCTACATTTCATAGGTGTGACGTGACCCTCTAGAAGGTGTGAGTTATATAATTGTCGTAGTGCACACAAGGGTCACATTGGTGACGATTCCCAACCCGCGTCTCTCGAACTAGGAGTCTCGGGCTGGAAGGTCTGAGATATGAGGTCCGACCTAGGACGTCTGGTCTGTGACATATGAGCTGAGGTGTTTGAACCGATGTGTCTGAGTTGGAATGATCACCTGGGAAGCTAGGGATTGAGAGGACAGCTCATTCACCCGACCTTAGTTGTCTCGGATGGAATCCAGATTCTGACATTATATTGTGGGCCGTTATTGAGGGTAAGCCCCCAATCTACTACTGGGCTAAGCTTAGCATTGACTAATTTTTGGTATTATGGTTGATTCTTATGTCAAGCATTTAAATTATCAAATACATAGTGTATGTGTGTGCTAACAAATACAAGTGTATATGTAAATAAGCAAAATGAAAACAAGCAATTTGTGACGCGAAAAATTCTGCTCACAAAATTCAATCTACAAGTACTCAAGTCTTATACCTCAACCAATATCATGGTTAGCTGCTCATTTCCTTCGTAGATTTCTCTGTCGAAAGTTTCTCTTCGACGTCTTGCGTAATTTCACTTGGATTTCCCGTAGCACGGTTCATCTGGGCCACGAATAATCATGGACATGCTAACGATTTTCGGTATGCAAAGATCAATGACTTTGTCAAAACATCAAGATCTTTAACTCCAAGTTCTCAAGTTATGTAGAATCTCTAGTGGTAGCCTTGGATCTTAATAGTCTAGGGTTGTAGTGGAAGCTCTTTAGGTAGAATGTGAGTTTTCTATCTCGAAAGGCTTGTTAGAGGCTTGCCTTAATTGAAGAAAAGACTCTCACTATTTATAGGTTTGGAATAAGGGTAATATTGGTCAAAAAGAAAACTCAGATTTACAAACGATCGCTTGATCGGTAGGAAGGGGTTGTCACTGAAATAAAAATCATGTTTCAAATCTGACTGAGGAGTATAGACTGCTCGAGCGACTATGAGACCACTCCAGCGATGGTCAAGGCCACTCGAGCGAGCCATGTACTCCATCCCGCGGTCTCTTCCTCTTTTCTTCCCTCAGTCAAAAAGAGATTGCTCTAGCGAAGGCTAGCGAGTATAGGGCGGTCCCTACTGATTTTTTAATCATAAAACCAAGTAAAAAATTTGTCATCTTGAGCACTAAAGGATGTTGCTCCAAAGGAAATTGCTGATAACTCAATCTATGTTTTCAAAATACAAAACGATTTAAAAATCTTTTTTCTTTTTAAAATCACTTAACAGTCATACACGGATTAATCCCTTATTTCATTTTAACTTTAATCTTTCTGAGTTAAATAAACTAAAGGATCATCTTATGCTTTACCTTTGTCCTAAGCTTGAAGGTGCAATCGGAGTGTGAATGATATAACTTTGACACTTGATCTCCTCCTTTCAAGGACGCTTTCGGATATTCAACTTTAATAGCATCATAACCATGTATTACGTTAAGATTTACAATGAACTCCACAAAATTAATCAATTAAAAATGTATATCTAACATTATTAAATCAACAAATTAAATTAATATTTTAGATTCCAATAATATTAGTCTTAACACAATCCTCGAATGCACATAATTCTTCACAAATTATAAGCATCCGTGAAAGTCGAATTTTATACAAGTAATGGTACTCAAACTAAGAAGGTACACAAACTTACATGTTCTACCTTATTCAACAATAAAACCAAGCGGTGAAGGTTTAGTGGAGGCCACCATTAAAGCAAAAACATAAGAGTTCTGAATTCATGGAAGATTTCAAGATGTCCATGCATGAAAAAAATGTGTACAATAGTCAAGTTGTTTACTACTTAAATCCTACGACCAACACCCTTTCCACTTGTCTCACATACATCACCCCCTAACTTCATTTAAGCCATTCCCAACCTCTTCCCATATTTCATCCCAACCGTCCCCACCGCCGCCTCATCCACCATTTCCGCCACCGCCTCTTCTTCTACCACTTCCGCCACCGTCATTACCATTCCGAAACTTGCGTTTACTCTGGACAATCTCCAAATGGGAAGCCTTGATTCAAACTTTGTTGCGGAGTCTCCTACTATCCTCATTGCCGAATTCAAGCCACTTGACCCAGAATAATTTTGCGAAAAGGCCCATCAAATGGTGGATTTTATCGCCGATTACTACAAGAACATTGAGAATTACCCAGTTCTTAGTCAAGTTGAACCTGGTTATCTCCGAACGGCCCGAATCGCCCGGAACCATTTGCAAATATTCTTAGAGATGTCCAGAAAGATATAGTCCCCGGCATGACCCACTGGCTAAGCCCCAACTTCTTTGCATTCTTTCCGGCCACCGTGAGCTCGGCGGCTTTCCTCGGAGAGATGTTATGTACTTGTTTCAACTCAGTGGGCTTCAACTGGCTTGCCTCGCCGGAGTCCACCGAGCTCGAAATGGTTGTGATAGATTGGTTGGCCAACATGCTCAGGCTTCCAAGTTCCTTCATGTTTTCAGGCACTGGTGGTGGTGTTCTCCAAGGCACCACCAGTGAATCAATCCTCTGCACCCTCATTGCCGCCAGAGATCAGGCACTCGGGATCGTCGGAGTTCATAACATCGGAAAGCTCGTCGTCTACGGCTCCGATCTGACTCATTCTACGTTCACCAAGGCTTGCAAGTTAGCTGGTATATTTCCATGCAACATCAGGTCAGTCCCCACGACAGTTGATACCAATTTTTATCTCTGCTTGTAGTGGTCAATAGGTCTATTAAAGTTTGACACGATACGATTAATTGACACAAATTAAACAAATTTGGGTGAGACCTTAACGGGTTAGGATGATAAACGGGTTGACCCGTCAAATACGTTTAATAAACGGGTCGTATTGGGTGAGTCTTGTCAACCTGTTTATCACCCGTTTATCCGTTTAAATAAAATTAATATAATAATAAATTAATAATTATTTTTAAAAATTAGACAGATTTTTTTTATTGACAAACACAAAATATATATATATATATTTAGTGATAGCCACAATTTTTTTTTTTTTTAAAATTTAGTGACAGTCAAAAAAAAAAAAAAACAAATAATTAATTAAAACTCTACGGGTTAAACTAGTTATGTCGTGTTATCCGTTTATTAAACGATTCGTATTTGTGTTGAGATTTTTTACTCGTTTACTAAACATGTGGTATATGAGTTTACATGTTTTTCACCCGTTTAACCCGACGCTTAACAATAAGTCAACATGTTTGACAACTCCTCACGAGAGTTATAGAGGCTGACGTGTCAGATGGGTTGGTCCCATTTGACCTTTTTGCCACTGTGGGGACCACGTCAACGACCGCCGTCACTACAAAAAAAATCGTTTTTTGCGACGTTTTTTTTCGTCGCTAAATGTAAAAAAATCGTCGCCAATTGTTTTTTGCGACGTTTTTTTTTCGTCGCGTGTTCGTCGCAATAGCCTCGTCGCAGAAAACATTTTCCGACGTAAATTTATTTTCATCGCAAAAAAAAATTTTTGCGACGTTTTTTTTTCGTCGCAAAAACTAAAAAAAACGTAGCTAAAATATATTCCACCAGAGTAACAAAATAAAAAATAATAATGTAATTAATTTTTCGCGACGTAAAAAAAATCGTCGCCAATATTTTTTTTAAAAAAAACAGTAAAAAATAATACTTTAATTGATTTTAGCGACGTTAAAAAATCGTCGCGAATAACGTTTTTAAAAATAAAAAAGTGAAAAATAATAATTTAATTAATTTTTTAGCGACGTAAAAAAAATCGTCGCTAATAATTTTTTAAAATAAAAAGTAAAAATTAATAATTTAATTAATTTTTCGCGACGTAAATAAATTGTCGCAAATAATTTTTTACAAAACTAAAAATGTAAAAAATAATTACATTTGCGACGTATATAAATCGTCGCAAAAAAAGATTTTCTGCAATTTTTCGCGACGATTTTAATTTCGTCGCAAAAAAGCAAATTTTTTTTTTAAATAATTCATAAAAAATGATATTCCAATAGAAATTTTTACCTGTACACCAATAATACCTGTGTTTAATAAAAAATAACACAATTAATACATTTCACATCTTTTCCATTCAACATTCATTCACATCTTTTAAAAAAAAAAAAAAAATTTTATTTATAAAAAGAATGAATTACAAGAATCAAAGAACATGAAGTTCTAAAAATTGAAAAAATGGCTTTAATCCTTCAAGAGGATTTAAAGCATCTCTAATTACATTTAATGTCTCTTAAACTTGAACAGCTCCGACAGTCCAGCTCCATGCATGTGTACATTCCAAGATTGTGGAATCCAGAGTATATCTCCTTGTTTTCAGTCAAATGCATAGAGTTTCTGAACCATCATAAAAACAACAGAGGCTCAGACATAAATACAAATATTATAATTAAATAGTTAGGAAGCACATTTAATTTAGAAAGAGCAGCTTACTAGTCTCCTATTGGTTCTCCAATCTAAGTGCTAGCCCTTAGCCTGCCTTTTGATTCAAAAGATTGAGCAGCTTCAATCTGAAATTGTCTTATATAGAGATTTAAAAAAAAAGGCGGCAGCGTAAATAGTCTTATATAGAGATAAAAAAAAGGTGGCAACAATCAAAGACAAACACAAACTATTTTTCCAAATCCAAAGACTTCATTTCACACAATGAGCTGACTAACCTGGATCTTTAGCAATAAAGCTCAATACTCGATTGACATAATTGCCTAAATTATTAAGCAACTCGCTGTTCAATTTTGCTTGCAAATCCCCCCATGTAAACAATGTATCTGATACCTGGCTATAGCAAACTCATCAGTATTAGCAATGGAAGAATAGACCATCTAATTTTTTACTTTTCTTTCGGTGTTGAGAGAGAGAGAGAGATTTGATACATAAAAGTGTCAAACCAAGTAACAGGAACCTACCTCTGGCCTGTTAGTTAGCAAGTAATATCTCCATACGGCTACAGGAATGTTTGTGTCTTTTGCATCGTTTCCAAAAACTCCTATGCCCTTGCTCTTAGAGAACTTCCCTGCACACAACAACCAACATGACAGTAAAATAAGTCAAGATATTCCAGAGCAAAAAGCATTACCAATTCTTGAAAGGAGATGGGTACTCATATTACTTGTCCACCCAAAGATATTATCTTTCAGCCGCATTTGTTTGTTGGTTGAATGGAACTAAATTTTCCACTAACCTTCTTCATAATTCAAATATTCAGTAACACTAATAGTCTTCATCAAAGTCCAATTTTCTCCAGTTCCAAGAAGCGTAGATGGAAACATCACCTTGAAAAAATTTACAATGACAGTTACTGAATTTAAGATTTGCACCAAGGCAGACACAACAACCTATTAAAAGACCCATCTCAAAAAGAAAATTTGACACAGTTACTGTAAATATAATTCAAAAAAGAAAAATATTCTAAATAAGCTAAAAGCATAAAGCATAAAGGAATAGGCCACCAAACTCCATTGGAGAAAAGCGAATAAGAGAAGCCATAACAAGGTGTTCTTAGCATTCTAGGTGCATCACCAACACACATTTCATTTGGAAGAATTCTCATAATAATGTTGTCTTTAGCAGCGTAAATCTTTGATCAGACAACTCATACCTCAACACATGGCACAAAATTAATCAGGCTAAGTTCAAGCAAGCAAACAGAATATCAGCTTCTAAGCTGAGTTATAAAAGTACACAACGCTTCTCATGCAATTTCTAGGTAACCAAGTCGCCTAAGATGAGTTTGTTGTCTCGAGATCACTCAAGCAACTCTATCCTCTCGCACTTTGCCGACTACCTTAGCAATAGATCTAAGAGTCAAAAAATTTGCAAATGCAAACAACACATTTTTTCAAGGTGATGCTCTTCTTTTTGTTACCATTCTTATATAAAATAGAAACTCAAACTCGAAGAAAAGATCACAAGGCTTCCCATTAACCTCCAGAAAATGATTCTACGAGAACCAGTCAATTTAGGAAGATTCTTAAAAGTTTTCTTCACCTTTTTTTACAGGAATATTCTTTCAGGGTTGAGAAAAAGACTAAGTTGTTCCGGTAATGGTGTCAAGCCAACCTACAATGTTTATATTTGTGTGTTGATTTATTTACTGTTTTCTGTAGATGTTATTTCAATATACTCTATCACAGCAATCAATATTTGGTGGCCTCATTAGGACCCAAAATCAAGTTGGTTCCCAGACTAAGGGGGATGATTTCCAAGCTGAAAGAAGAACAACTCCATTATTACCAATCAAACTGCAGTCGCATACCCATGAGAGGGATTGGGGTTGTCAGTGTAGGAATTTCTAAGGTATAGAGATATCTTCCCTTTAACTTGGCTCCTATTCTCAGCTTTGTTTCGTGAATGATTTCTCGATATTCCTTAATTTTTTTCTTATGAGTGAATTCTTCATCTGTTTTAATACCAACTCTTTCCTTTTCAATACTTTTTTGGAACAGGTTTACTTTTCAACACTTACTATTTTATTGTTTCTTCCATTAATTTATTTTTATGTGAACTCATTCACAATCTTCCAAAAACCATAGCAGCTATCTTCAGGAAGTGTTTTCCTGATCAAATTATTTCCATAGAAAGCTTTATAACTGCACAATGCCTAAAAGCAACTCCCCCAATAATTCTACCCCAAAAAATGACTTCCCAATGAAAGATCGGATACATTAACCATACCAAAAGAAATTTAACACAGCAATGAGAAACTTAGACCCCGAGCTCTAGTCCCACAATTATTTTAAAGACAACAATAGGGAAAACAAAAAAAACATGGTCATACGCAGTAGCATGCCACAAATAAAACTAAAATATTTTCCGTCTGGCATTCATCAACCTTGAAATGTGACACAGCTATAAGAAACAAGTTAGTAAAACAAGATAAGTTTCACCGACATGCATGACCTAGATTTACTTCATATTCTTTATTGAACTTCTTTAGCAAAATGAAAAACATCTCTCATCCCTCACCAGGGATCAAAATGCATCTACTGAGAATTGAATAGAGTACTGTTCAATATAGGGAAACAAATTCATCATTAAAAAAAAAAGTAGATTTTATTTCCCGTTATTCTAATCAGTTAAGGCATAAAAACAATCAACGTAAAGCTAGAAAAGAATTGTGACATCTTTCCCCACACACCTCAAGGGCAAACAGGGGAGAATCAGGTCCTTCAACTGGTACTAGTGTTCCTCCGGTCAAATCCTACAAAAGAAACATGGGAGAAAACTGCTATTGATTACATCAGTTCTAGCATTGAGGGTATCAATATTTGAAATGGACTGATAACAGTAAAAAATAAATAAATAACAATTTTGGAACCTGGGCAAAGGAGTCACTCAAAGAATGTGCAGGGTCAGTTGAAACCACTAACGTGGGGTGACCACTGTTAGCAAATTTTACAGCAAGTGCTGCAGCACAGCTCGTCTTTCCAACACCCCCGTCCCACCCAGCATGTAATATTTCCACTGGGTCCCAGAAACCATTTCATCAAATCCAGCAGTGGTTTCTGCAGGAGCAGCCACCGATCTCACTGCCGACAATACCTTCTCTATGCTACTAAAAGGTCATAAACATACTCAATAGTTCAACCAAACAAAAAGGAAACCATATAGAAGTAACTATTCGAAATACCGAACTTTATATGTGACCCCCTAAGAATTAATCAATTGATTTTCCCCAAAAAAGAAGAAGATAGAAGACAAAACAGAAAGCAAAGGACCCGTTAAGTAAGAGTTTATCGATTCCATTGAATCGTTGGAATAAGGATTAGTGCAAAGAGTTTGGCATGAACCCCATAAAAACATAAAAATTGTGAACAGTTTGGGACTTTATCAAACAAACCCACGAAAAATAACAAGTCAACAAATATGGGTATTCAAGATTTCACCTTGAAATTGTCTCCTTCGTTGGTTTTTTGTAATGGATAGAGAGAGACGGCTGGAGCTGAAGCCTGGGTTGATTTTGAAGACACGAATAGGGACATATGTTTTGAGTGAGTGAGAAAGAACACCCAACTGGGCTGCTATAAAAAGGTTCATTGAATATCCCCAAGAATGAAGGATATTGAAATCAGGCCAAGAGTACAATAAACAACTTACACAAGATTGGCTAGATACACAAACTAATAGAATTCCAAATACCCAAATCTAATACACAATCTAATACCCAAATCTGAAATCTGGTTCTTAGAATTCCAAATACCCAAATCTAAATACACAAACTAATTCCCATATGCTTTCATTTTCTTTTAAGCAGCAGTAGTTCAATTAAAAAAAAAAACCCATTCGAAAATAGTGGTGAAATGAACCTTTTCGTGTCTCAGTCGGTTGCTTCAGACCGTGGAGCCAGTCGGTGGAGCCAGTGGAGCCAGGCGGTAATCGCCTTTTCGTGTCTCAGCCTTCTCGGTGAAGCTTCAGACGGTGGACCCAGTGGATTCAGACGGTGGAGCCAGTCGGTGGAGCCAGTGGTGCCAGACGATGGACCTCAGCCTTCTGTTCGATTCTGAAGCAAATCTGAAGCAAACCCTTTCGCAAATCTGAAGCAGCAAATAGATCTTCTGGGCTGAATGTCGGTGGAGCCAGTGGAGCCTTCTCGGTGAAGCTTCAATGATCTTTGGTGGAGCCTGCGATGAAGGCTCTGTGCTGTGGAGATTCAGTGAGACAAAGAGAGAGAGAGAGAGAGGGTCAGCGAGGGAGGAGAAGGCCAGCTACATCAAGCGAGTGAATGTGCTGAATGTCGTTTTGTTTTTTTTTTAATTATATTCTGCGACGTAAATAAAAAACGTCGCCATTTACTAATTTGCCAATTCCCGCTATTTCTCCCGCCAAAAACAATAAGAATGTAATTTCCATTTCCGACGTTTTTCAAAAACGTCGCGAAAAATCAATGATATTGTTATTTTTCATGTTTTATTTCACAAAACTTTTATTGGCGACGTTTTTTAAAAACGTCGCGAAAAATCAAGTTATTGTTATTTTTATATTTTTAATTCACAAAAAAATTATTGGCGACAGTTTTAAAAAACGTCGCGAAAAATCAATGATATTGTTATTCTTCATCTTTTATTTCATAAAAAAGTTATTGGCGACATTTTTTTAAAACGTCGCGAAAAATCAAGATATTGTTATTTTCCCATTTTTAATTCACAAAAAAATTTATTGGCGACGTTTTTGGAAAACGTCGCGAAAAATCAAGATATTGTTATTTTCCATTTTTTAATTCACAAAAAAAATATTTGCGACGTTTTTCAAAAAACGTCGCGCAAAATCAATGATATTGTTATTCTTCATGTTTTATTTAAAAAAAATTATTGGCGACGTTTTTGGAAAACGTCGCGAAAAATCAAGATATTGAAATGTTCCCTTTTTAATTCACAAAAAAATTATTTGCGACGTTTTTCAAAAAACGTCGCGCAAAATCAATTATATTGTTATCATGTTCTATTTAAAAAAAGTTATTGGCGACGTTTTTTTAAAACGTCGCGAAAAATCAAGATATTGTTATTTTTCCATTTTTTAATTCACTAAAAACAGTTATTTGCGACGTTTTTAAAAAACGTCGCAAAAAATCAATGATATTATTATTTTTCATATTTTAAATTAACATTCAATTTACTAAATTGACATTCAATTTCATCAAATTAACATGTAATTTCATCAAATCGACTTTCAATTTCATTAAATTAACATTCAATTTATCAAATTGACTTTCAATTTCATCAAAGTAACATTTAATTTATTAAATTGACATTCAATTTATCAAATTAACATGTAATTTCATCAAATCGACTTTCAATTTCATTAAATTGACATTCAATTTATCAAATTGACATTCAATTTCATCAAAGTAACATTTAATTTATCAAATTGACATTCAATTTATCAAATTAACATGTAATTTCATCAAATCGACTTTCAATTTCATTAAATTGACATTCAATTTATCAAATTAACATTCAATTTCATCAAAGTAACATTTAATTAAACATTTAAAGTAATCAAATAATCTTTCAATTTCATTAAATTAACACCCAATTCATCAAATTAACATTCAAATTATCAAATTGACATTCAATTTCATCAAATTAACATGTAATTTCATCAAATCGACTTTCAATTTCATTAAATTAACATTCAATTTATCAAATTGACTTTCAATTTCATCAAAGTAACATTTAATTTATCAAATTGACATTCAATCTCATCAAATTAACATGTAATTTCATCAATTCGACTTTCAATTTCATTAAATTAACATTCAATTTATCAAATTGACTTTCAATTTCATCAAAGTAACATTTAATTTATCAAATTGACATTCAATCTCATCAAATTAACATGTAATTTCATCAAATCGACTTTCAATTTCATTAAATTAACATTCAAATTATTAAATTGACATTCAATGATCATCAAAGTAACATTTAATTTATCAAATTGAGATTCAATTTATCAAATTAACATGTAATTTCATCAAATCGACTTTCAATTTCATTAAATTGACATTCAATTTATCAAATTGACATTCAATTTCATCAAAGTAACATTTAATTTATCAAATTGACATTCAATTTATCAAATTAACATTCAATTTATCAAATTAACATGTAATTTCATCAAATCGACTTTCAATTTCATTAAATTAACATTCAATTTATCAAATTGACTTTCAATTTCATCAAAGTAACATTTAATTTATCAAATTGACATTCAATCTCATCAAATTAACATGTAATTTCATCAATTCGACTTTCAATTTCATTAAATTAACATTCAAATTATTAAATTGATATTCAATGATCATCAAAGTAACATTTAATTTATCAAATTGATATTCAATTTATCAAATTAACATGTAATTTCATCAAATCGACTTTCAATTTCATTAAATTGACATTCAATTTATCAAATTGACATTCAATTTCATCAAAGTAACATTTAATTTATCAAATTGACATTCAATTTATCAAATTAACATGTAATTTCATCAAATCGACTTTCAATTTCATTAAATTGACATTCAATTTATCAAATTAACATTCAATTTCATCAAAGTAACATTTAATTAAACATTTAAAGTAATCAAATAATCTTTCAATTTCATTAAATTGACATTCAATTTATCAAATTAACATTCAAATTATCAAATTGACATTTAATTTCATCAAATTAACATGTAATTTCATCAAATCGACTTTCAATTTCATTAAATTAACATTCAATTTATCAAATTGACTTTCAATTTCATCAAAGTAACATTTAATTTATCAAATTGACATTCAATCTCATCAAATTAACATGTAATTTCATCAAATCGACTTTCAATTTCATTAAATTAAAATTAAAATTATTAAATTTATTCAAATTGAATGTTAATTTGGTTTTAATTTGATAAATTAAATTTTAATTGGATGAAATTACATGTTAATTTGATGAAATTGTATGTCAATTTTTCATTTATGTAAAAGTTTATTGGCGACGTTTTTTAGAAAGGTCGCAAAAAATAAATTAAGATATGAATGAAGGTATTCTGTTTTGAATTTTATATTTAAGAAAATGTTTATTTGCGACGTTTTTAAGAAACGTCGCGAAAAGTCAATCAAGTATTCTTTTTCTGAATTTTTTATTTATGTAGAAGGTTACTTGCGACGTTTTTGAAAAACGTCGCGAAAAGTCATTCAAGGTTGTGTTTTGACTTTTTCATTTATGTAAAAGGTTATTTGCGACGTTTTTATAAAACGTCGCAAAAAGTCAATAAAGGTATTCTTTTCTGAATTTTTCATTAATGTAAAAGGTTATTTGTGACGTTTTCAAAAAACGTCGCGAAAAGTCAATCAATCTATTGTTTTTTGATTTTTCATTTATGTAAAAGGTTATTTGCGGCGTTTCTCAAAAACGTCGCGAAAAGTCAATGAATGTATGCTGTTTTGATTTTTTCATTAATGTAAAAGGTTCTTTGCGACATTTTTAAAAAACGTCGCTAAAAGTCAATCAAGGTATTCTTTTTTGAATTTTTATTTATGTAAAAGGTTATTTGCGACGTTTTTGAAAAACGTCGCTAAAAGTCAATCAAGGTATTCTTTTTAATTTTTTTATTAAGTAAAAAGTTTTAGCGACGTTTTATTAAATCGTCGCAAAAATCAATTTATTTGTTTTTTTAAATCTTTTATTTATGTAAAAAGTTTTTTTGCGACGTTTTTAAAAATCGTCGCTAAAAATCAATTTATTTGTTTTTTAAAAAATCTTTTATTTAAGTAAAACAGTTTTTTCGCGACGTTTTTGAAAATCGTCGCAAAAAATCAATTTAATAGTTTTTTTAAAAATCTTTTATTTAAGTTAAAAAGTTTATTAGCGACGTTTTCTAAAACGTCGCTAAAAATCAATTTAATTGTTTTTTAAAAAATCATTTATTTAATTAAAAAATTTTATTAGCGACGTTTTATAAAATCGTCGCAAAAAAACATTGTAATTTTTTTAAAAAAAATCTTTTATTAAAGTAAAAAATTTTATTTGCGACGTTTTTTAAAAACGTCGCTAAAGGTCAATTTAATTGCCAATTCCGCCATTCTCCCGCCAAAAACAATTTTAGGAATCGCCTTTTCGCGACGTTTTTCTAAAATCGTCGCTAATAGTCAACTTTTTGCGACGAATTTAAAAACGTCGCTAAAAAAACGTCGCAAAAAATACTTTTTGTTGTAGTGCGTTGATCCTTTGACTCAGCTTGGAGACCTTGCAAATAATTATGGGGTGTGGCTTCACGTAGACGCAGCTTATGGAGGCAACGCATGTGTATGTCCCGAGTTTCGGCACCATTTGGATGGTATTGAACGAGCTGACTCACTGAGTTTGAGTCCCCACAAGTGGGTACTCTGTTACTCGGGCTGTTGTTGCTTGTGGATCAAGCAACCAAATTTGCTAATGAAATCGTTAAGTACGAATCCGGAGTACTTGAGAAACAAACCCAGTGAGTCCGACTCGATGGTGTATTACAAGGATTGACAAGTGGTAGGGATGGCAGTGGACCGGGGAAAAACGGGTATTCGTCCAAACCCGTCCCGTTTGGACCGGGGATGGACTATACGTATTGGACGGTTGACGTATACAGGGATACCCGTATAAACCCGTACGGGAATGGAGGTGGGGATGGACTTACCCTTACCCCCGCCCCGTCCCCGCCCCGCCCCGCCCCGTCCCCGTCCCCGTCCCCGTTAAAAATATATATATTATATATAAATACTCCTACTCAGTTAAAGGCTTAAAGCCTTAAAGCCCTAATTTATTCCCCAATTCCTCTTATCAGCCTTCACTCTTCAGCTGCCCGCCTCCCCCCATATATCTCTCTCTCTCACTCTATCTCTCACGCATTCCTCTGATCACCCATCGCTGCACTCAGCAAGTCAGCAGCTCCTCACAGGCGTTGGTCCTGCTCATCAGACAGACAGACACCCATCAGGCCATCACGCAGACTAAAACAAATTTTAAAGGTAAATGCTC